>SMDT01000521.1:0-163454 GCA_005392925.1 Aquilaria sinensis
CCCCCCCACACCAGGACATCCAAAATAAGAGCAAACTTCCATATGCAACAGACGGACCAGAGCTAACAGGTGAACTGCATGATATCAAAACAGAAGGAATTATAACAATCACCCGACAAGGCAATGCTCTGACTCTAATGCTAACCCCACCAAAGTTTATTTGCTTGGAGTTCATTCTAGCATCCACCATCAATCTGTCAGGTAATCCTCAAGAAACAAATGTAGTAATCAAGATCATCTCGTCCAATAAACACCAATTTTCAGTATCATACACAAATTTAGAAAGAAACTGCTACTTGAATGCATTTTCCCCATAAAACGTGAAGCATCAGGAACAAACAAATTAACCTTACAGGGAAACCACTGGCCATAGAAAGATCTAGTAACAGCTAAGACAGAAACAAAAACTTGTAGTACATCTGATAATTAATGAATTACTCCTTGAACACCCGAAGGACAATTGGAAAGAGCATACCCTCTCTCCCAAATTGAATCTCAATAAGACGAGATAATCAACAGCAACGAAATAAAAAACATTGGAGAAACGGTAAGCTATTCGACATATATAAAAACCCATCCATACCTTTGTCTTACTTCTGACAGATCCAAAGACCAGATACGGAATCGATCAACGTTTATATCCTCCTCAGTCAAACTCGCAGAACCCGAGCCTAGAAACCCTACGATCAAGGGACAAACAAGAGGGAGAAAAGAACAAGAAAAAAAGAAACAATTGCCGGAAAATCGATAAAGAAGGGGAAAACAAGTATCAGCTAAGATTCCCACGCCGATCACCCTTTTCGAGATGTTTCAACCGATGAGAACACGAACTACCGGAAAATGGAGTCAGAGAAGAGATCAGAGGAACCAGACAAACGACTCCGACGGGCAACGAAGGCATTTCTTCGAAACCCTAATTCTCAAAGGGACTCTCACTTTCGATCTTCCAAATCTGGTCGAATCAAGAGGTAATTAAATCGATCCAGATGAACCCCTAGGACCTCGGTTTCGTGCCCGATCTGAGGCAAATCAGAAATGGCTTTCAGATTAAAAGATAGACCGTAGAAAGAAGGAGAAGGTATATATATAGAGGATGGAAATCGTCTACGGGTCTGTGGATATTGGCGGTACTTGAAACAGAATCGGAGGCGTCCACGTGTGGTTCCGATTGTACTTTTCGTATTCTCTGACTGGGATATTTTTTGGGTGCAGCTGGGCTCAATTTTGAAGCCCATTTGTAGTCCAACATTTTGGGAAATGAGATCCGTTGGATTGGAACCCGACCCAACCACCATCACTTGAACAATCACAATGATCTAACGGTGTACAATTTTTTACTAATACGTTTAGAAAATTTTATTAATGATCTGGATGAAGCTCATCTCAGTTTAGTATTTTACTGATGGTAGCAACGATAATGTGAAGCATTTATAGGTGTGTATTTAACATGAATATTCTCTTTAAGTTGGGAAATGCCTTGCATCTTTTGGATACAAACAATTGACTAGAGAGTCAATTATTGTATTGATGGCAGCTAGTGCAAGGCAATGATTACCAGTCTAGCAAGAGAGACATTAACGTGGTCAAGAGTTTGTAGACTGTTCCATCCAACTCAAAGGATCTTCATGATCTTTCGTGGACCGCCGCCTGCCCAAGGTCTTCATTTTTTTTGTAAAACTGTGAACCTTTCGGCTTCCATGCCAAGTTTTGAATCATTACATGTTTCTTATTTCTCCATGCCTTTTTTTAATAGACAACATCCCGTACTAAAATTTTTGAACTTCCTCATTTAAATTATTACAACAGAACACTAAAAAAATTATTTTTATTTAAATTCTAACTATAGAAAAGTCAAAAGAAATTTAGACATCAGTTAAAGTCTATCAAAAAGGTGATTTTTTTAGTTTTAGCTTGAGGAATAAAAATAAAAAACTAATATAAATTTCAAAAAATTAATATCCGCACATAAAAAAAGATTCAACCTTTAAAAATAGGAGTTCTATTTTTGCAAAACTCTATAGACTCATAATTTGATTAGAATAAAACGGAAACGTTTAAAACTTATTTATAATGAAATAAAATATTATTATAAAAATATGCAATCAAACCAACAGTTTAAAAAATGTCAAATTATTGTAGTATGGTTCTGAGTATCACCAATGAATTTATTTATTTATGTCAAACTTTTTAATTTTAAATAACAAAAAATTCAAGCAGATATACCATCACCCTCAGTCCTAACTTTAAAATGAACCATGCTTCTCTAAAAATCTTACGCAAAAAGTGTTAACATGATATTAGAAAAGATAAAGCTAAAATTATATTTTAAGGAAAAAGTTTTGATGTGATTATCAATTTAGATTTTAAAGAAACTGATTATGTCTTCATGTCTCTTAGCACCACTAAACCTTGTTAAAACCTTCAAACTGGGACATCTTTTATATATAATGAATTTGTAAAAGAAAGATAGTAAAAATATAACAATCTTTTGAATATAAGGGTAAAGGTTAGAAAATGGAAACATGGGAAATATATACACACACATACATAACTTTTTTCACATAGATTAATAGACAAAAAAAGTTCAGATCGAGCACATGTATTTGTAAAATTGTGGACCTATAAAAGAAAAGTAAAACTTGAATCACAATAAAACTATGAAAGGAATCTTGAAATAAAAACCTGAACAAATAATTGTGTTTGGTAATATTTAAAAAATTAAATTGTTAATATTCTCACAATTCACAAACTCTCCATATTTGAAAATTTTGTAGGATTCATTCTTTCGATTTCAAGTTAAGTATATTAAGAATCCATAAAGCATATACATTTTGGAAAATTTTAAGGCAACCCTTTGCCAATTTTTTTTAGTTTGATAACTAAAAACTCTTGAAAACTTTAATGAACTCCCAGAAAAATACTTGGTCCATGAACTCTTAAAAATATACATAAGATAATCCTAAAAATTTTATAAATCATACAATATGTCACTAAAGTTTGAAAAATGACATTTTAGTAATTATGCTGAAAGTTTAAAGAAAGTGACAAAATTCCTCTATTAAACACAAAATTTTATTCGTTTGAAAAAAGATAAAAACTTACTTACTTCATCCTTCATTAGATGTGAACAACTATTGGAAGGTCAAATTTTTTTAACCAAATGTATCATTACATGAAAAGTATGATGACCAAGTATCATAGAAAAAGAAACACAAACATTGCAATAGCTGAACTGAATCATTCCAATATCTCCATTAGCTAAAAATAAAGATAGTATCAGTATTCCACTCGAGAGTAAACACGAAAACTTGCTAACTATATAATGGAAATTGTTCTAGTGACGAAAACCAAAGAGATAATTAAAGAAAATATAAAAACTCTAAAAAAAATCATAATTAATAAAAAAAATTCAAACAAATTTATGCCAATTATTGATAACAAAATTTCAAATAGAAAATTAATGTCTACTAAACAATATTGTTATTACATGGTGAATTGAAGAAAAGAAATTATTACATGGTAAATTGAAGAAAAAAAAAATTAGGCTTGTATCTTGGAGCAGTTGACTAAAAAAAATTATGAAAGTTTTTTTTAGGTGAATAAAATAAGCATATCAAATTAATTTTATATCTTAATTTTAACTATTACAATCGAGTACATATATATTTATAGATTTTTCTATTTTCTTTTTAATTTGATATCTATCTTCAATTTAAATGTTAATTTTATTATCATCTTTAATTTGAATAGAAGTCGATAATTATGGGTTTGATTACCACGTGTCACTGTTATATTACTTAATAGGATTAGGAGTATATTTGATATATCATGTATAAAAGATTACACTTACCTTACTAAAAAAGGAAAGTTCAGCACATATGAGAACCACATTTCACTTGTTATATGAAAAATTCATTGCTCCCACATTTTATTAAGACTAATCAATGCAACTATAACAGAGTTTGTATATTTCCGTTAAAATAAATTATTTATTTTTATCATTTTCCTCATACCTAGGCCCAATCACACTCACTAACTTTAATTAGATCAATTGCATAAAATTTAAATATATTCCTCTAACTTTAAGAGTCATCCTAAAATAGTATTATACCTCTTTTTCATCTTTTTAAAGTTCCCAAAATTAACTAAAGTTTCTATTTTAATGACTATGTTCAACTATTATTTTGGATTCCTTTTCATGACAGTAGATAATTAAACTAGAAAAATAAAAAAATTTAGGGAAAATTGACACAAATACATAATCTTAAATCTTAACACATTTATAACCTACAATCTTCTTCTTCCCCGAATCTACTCCTTCCCCCAAATCTTCTGCATTAAAACTGTCTGGTGGATGGATCGACGGGGAAAAAAAAACAAACACACAGAACACTCAATCAGTCCACTTGTCCAGACAATCTCTGTCGAAGACATGCCTGTTCTCTCTAACCTCCTCCGCCTAAAACCGGCACAAACACACAACACTCCGCATCGCCGCAGCCCAAAAACTTGTACTGACTTATCGAATTCCTTCTCTCTATAACAACAGAATCACTTCTACTCCCCTGATGACTAGCGATTTCAACCTTAAAACCGGAAGGAGACCCGATCAAGCCAACAACTTCAAGCAGAGCTCGGCAGAGCAGAGCCACATAGAAGACGGTTTTCATGAGCAGAGCCGGAAGCAACCCATTGGAAGCCGAGGTCAGGAAATTTGAGAGCCCATGGATCTCCTGATTTTGCATGTGGAAACCAATAGTTATTTTGCCGCGTCCGGAGTGGTTTATTTGGTCGGGGCGATCTGCAGTATGTGGGGTGAAATGATTGGAGGCTCAAGAATCGGCTGATTCGATCGCCGTTCATGGGAAAGGTGAGAGTGAGAGGCGGAGGGCGGCGTATGGATGGAGAGTGGGCCAGAATTGGCAGCGGCGTGGACAGTTTGAATCGGAGAAGACTGGGGAAGAAAAGATTATGGGTTAGTCTATGTCCTAAGTCCTCATTATATGTTTGTATCAATTTCAGCCTAAAATTTACTTCTCTTTCAGTTTAGTCTCTTATTATCATGAAAGAGTCGGCTATGTGACAATATATACATCACATAGACAACATCCAGAAAAAATAGCTAAACCAACTATAAGAACTAAACGAAATACACCAGTTAAGTTAAAGAACTTTAAAAAAATAAAAAAAATTAGAAAACCAACTTAGAACAATCCTTAAAATTAAGCGACATATTTAGATTTCCCCCTAGATCTATTCGATGAATATCCACTTTCCTCATCTTCAGTCCACGATTTTTTTGAACAGGTATTTAACCAGAGCCATTAAGAACTCTCCTTGTGAAACTTCATTTTAAGGCAGCAGAGCCCACATTAAGAACCATTTTCTTTCAATTTCAAACAAATTATGGTCGCAGAAATTCGTCCAAAATCGGAATCAATTGATGCAAAATCAATAACTATGGAATTGACATCAATTTACTCGAGAATTCATTGCCATCAGCTATGCAGAACTCAGCAGAGCACATAATCTCCAACATTAAACGATTGTTCAAATGAGCAGAACTGATCAAATTCAGAACCCTAACTGCTACAAACGAAACCACATATACATAGAACAGGATTCAGAATTAAGCCTTCTTGGGAGACTTGGTAGCCTTGGTTGGCGACTTGGGCTCCTTCTCCACCTTCCCTGTCTTTTTCGGCAGCAGAACAGGATTGATGTTTGGCAACACCCCGCCGTGAGCGATGGTTACTCCGGCCAAAAGCTTCCCAAGCTCCTCGTCGTTCCTTACAGCCAGAAGAACATGCCTCGGGATGATCCTGTTCTTTTTGTTGTCTCTCGAAGCATTACCCGCCAGCTCCAATACCTGAAGAATCCAGCCGGAGAACAATACGAAAGAGCAGGAAATCAGCTACCGGCGCAACCTAGAAAGACAAGTAAAAGAAAAGGAACTCAGATTTACCTCAGCGGCTAGGTACTCAAGGACGGCGGCCAAATAAACCGGGGCTCCAGTTCCGACACGCTGCGCATAGCGACCTTTCTTGAGATACCGACCGATACGACCAACCGGGAACTGGAGACCGGCTTTAACTGAGCGAGAGACGGGCTTCTTCTTGGGGCCGCCTCCTTTCCTCCCGCCGGCGCCCTTCTTCAACTTCCCTCCGGCAGCCGTAGCAGTTTCCATGTCGCTGATACAGAGAGGGAACGAGACAAAGACAGAAACAGAGACAGAATCGAAAAGCGTATGAGTGAGAAATCAAGAGTCGGCGTTTTACCCAGAAACAATCTGAAATTTATTGGGTTTGTGGGTGAGAGCAGTGGGAGGTGAAGAACGTGGATTCAGAGGGTGAAGGCTTTTGCGGCCGTTGGATTGGAGGTTTAATCGACGGATGATAGCTCAGGTACTGGCAGTCCGTGTGACGGGAAATTGTCCAATACAGTAGTGACGCGTGGTCGATGAGTATAAACTTTAGCCTTTTCCTCGTTTTGCCCCGTTCCTTTTGTTTTTTCAAACGCTCGATGGATATACTTTCTCAAAGGCTTAAAAACTCTTTTCTTCTTCAAACCTCACTAATTTGTGTCATCTTTTCATCTCATGAATTATCACTCAGTCCAGATTATTTCCCAAACTTTGCGATTTGAGACGTTTTATCTCAACAGTTTAAAATATTATGTTCAGGCATAGAACTAGTTTTCATAATTGGCTAAGACACTTCCCTTTATATACATAATGTCAAATGAGAATCAATAGTAACAATTGAAGGAGGTGGGCACTCGACAATTGCTTCAATTTGAAATTTAGCAGACACGGAAAACCTAAAATGTCAATCTCCATGAAGAAATAGAACTTTGGCCTATAAGAAAAAAAAAAGAGGAAATAATAACTGATAAGGTGAATTTAAAATTCCCAATTTCACATTTAACAGGTAAAAAAAAAAGAAATAATAACTGATAAGGTGAAATTAAAATTCTCAATTTCACATTTAGGAGCTAGGTTTCTTTGTGGGTGGAGATATAGTGTTTTTCACTTTCCTTGAATTCACAGATATTTTAGATACTATGGTTTTAAATATTATACCATAACTGTCGAAACATACGGTACATATTGTACCGATGTTGAAACGGTCTCGATTGTCCTCTGTACAAGGTATACCAGCTGCTACTACATCTATCGTTCATCTCACAACAAACCAACTATACCGCTTTAGTATTGGCAGTGGCGGATCCAGGACTTTTACAAAAGAGGATCCAAATACATATATAATTATTAAACTCTAACATTAAATAACAAAACTTATAATTTCACATATACTATAATAATGTAACGCTGAAAAATTAAAAGAAAATTTGAAAAATACTCTAACTTAACAATTTTTTATGTCATTGGTCAAACGACTAAAAAATATATAAACTATGGAGAAGAAAAGTGAGATATACATGTTTTATATAATGTAAGAGATAAAAATCTCCTTTAGTTCTTATATATATATATATACTATTTAGTTTAACAACTTTCTCTTGTGCCCAATTTGTTTCACAATTTTTCCCTTGAATTAGAGGACAAAAAATGGGAAAAAAGTTTCAAGCCTAGATAGCAAAATGTGTCAAAGTTAAAGGATCTATATAAAACTTTTCCCATTATTCTAATTATCAGTTGAAAGAAAAACTAACTCATTTTATATCTTTCTTAGGGTAAAAGAAGCATATTATTTTGTTCTAATAGATATTATAAAAATTGTGGGAGTCCATCAAAAAATTTAAAGGAGTTCATTAAAAAATTTATAGGAACCAACTACTTAGTTATATACCTCTTATTAACATTTTTTAGGAAAATGGGGGTTTGTGGACCCCCCATAGTTTCTACATGTATCCATAACAGGGTACTGGCCAAATAAAATTTTTCTATTTTTTCATTTTTTGATATTTTTAGGTAAAATATATAAGTATATCTAATTGATTAATTTTATAACAAATATTAACTCATATCTGAATGAAAGCTTGTATTTTTTTTCATTCCTTAAAACTTATGGTTTTATTATATATAGTGGAACATTTATAGAAACAAAAACTCTTAATTATTGGATATACATGTAACCTACACTTCACAGTTATAATCCCAAATTCTATTATATTCTATGTGTTGATATGTTACATTTTAAATATATTTTACATTCATGTATGTGTGTATTCCTAAATTATTTAAAATTGGTACATTCGAGATGAGATGACACAGTACCAATATTGAATATTATCATAGGAAAAATGATAAATCATCTAGTGCAAAATTTAAAACTTTGGTAGGCACATATGTGTCTTACACCATAGAGTTCTTCAAGGAGGGCCACTCCCCTAAACTTATGTGAAGTATTAGCAATCAAATCCTTTTTTCCTTTATCAAGAATCTCAAAAGAAAAAGAGATTGAACCACTTTCTTAACATCGATAATGGCTTAGCATTGTTGAGAAGATCATGAAGGAGATGTCTTATTGAGATACACGTATAAAAGTTAAAAAAGCTTTAACAAGTACGGGATTAACTCTTTGTTGTAGTTGACAACACCAAGGATTTGTTGAACTTTCATCTTTGTTAAGCTATCTTCAGGAAAAATCTATGACCTTGGTAACTACAAATGGTTATAGATGATACTTGTCAGTGGTGATTTGCAGTCAAAGAATCTAATGGATGTAATCATGTTTTTCTAAGAGAGCATAAATCCATGTTTTTTCATAATGTCAGTAAATTAATATAATAGTTTTAGATGAGTACTTGCACATGGCAAAAAAGTAATATTTAGTTAATCTAAAAAGGCCTGAGGGTAGGATAGACTCAGATAAATGGATCATGGTTTTTTAGAAGAAATAAGGGCAATTTTGAAGCAAAAAATTATACCTGTTTATTGGTACTAGTAGCTTGGGATGCAGAAAGTGATTTGAGGTCTATGATTGGGGGTTGATACCTAATTGCAAAAATAAGAATCTAACATCAAATCTTGAGAATATTTTGGCTTTCATGAAGTTAGAAAATAACGTACTTCTTCCAGGGATTAGAAATTTATGATTTGCCAAAAAACCATTCAAAGAATTATTATCAATGGCTAATCCATATTTCCCTCAAATTTGTTTAGAGTATTTACTCATTTAAAATATTTGGCATGCATATTGGAACTTAATTAGTTTAACAAATCAATTAAACTAAAGGTATTAAAGTTCATCAATAGCTCTAGCTTTATCTTATGGTTTTATACCATACTATGTAACTTTGGAATAATTGACATCTTCATTTTTTTAAAAAGAAAACTAAATGTAAAATTTAGAATTCTTCCAAAGTGGGTTCGAACACTTCTTTTCAAATTATTTAAGAACTTTTGCACATAATTAGTCAATAAGTAGTTGCTAGCCTATTGTTCAACTTCTAGTTACATGAACTGCTGCTGGCCTGGCTATCATTCGTTGATAAAGCCCTTGATCAGAAGGTGAAAACACTTCTACCCTCCAAATCAATGTTCTTCTCCTAGCACCATCTTTCTTGCCCTATTCTCATATAAATCTCTAAATGTTAATCGCAAAATGCACCATTTTTTGAAAAATTTCTTCCATCTCTTTTTCGCTCTTGGATTTTCTTTATTAAAAAAAAAGTGAAATGGATGCTATCATACATGCCAGAGGAAACTTAAAAAAGGTGCAACAACAAATGAAAGGCGGTGGCCTAAAAAAAGTGCTTATTCCCTACTATGTTAAGGCCGACTCCCAATTCTCAATTGGTTGTGTCAGTCCTTACCTCAAGAAAAGCCTTTAAGCCCAATGTATTGGAATTGGAGCCTAAGTCTATATTGCAAATGTGCTTGAGTATCTACCAAAGAAGTGGGCAAGGCTTCAAAGACAAAGCCCAACTCACTATTCATGTCCCCATGGCCACTAAGTTAACCAAGAATGTTTAAACTAGGAAACCATGTACTTAGATAGTTGTATTTAATGGGTTTAAGGACATGTTTGGTTGTTCAAATTAAAGTTTAAAATTAGAAACAAGTTGTAACATAGTTTGAAATGGAAACCTAGGTTGGATTCCTTCTAATGAAATATTTTTGCTAAAGATTTATTTATTCCATTTTGGATTTGCGATAGATGCTGAACATATTTCCAAAATTGGCTTTATTTAAAACCTTTTACTACAATAAAGCCTAACTTTAAGGGCTCATGAAATTTGATGGTTTGTGATTCAATCTTTAAAACTATTATACAACTATTTACTGACCAATCATGTATAAAATCTTATGAAGAATTTGAAAAGAAGTGTTCAAATCCACTTTGAAGAATCCTTAATTTTACATTGAGTTTTCTTTTAGAAAGAATGAAGACTTCTACTACCAAGGTTACACATTATGGCATGAAAACAAAAGATAAAGGCAGAGCTATTATAGAACTTCAACACCTTAAGTATGAAATTTCATGGTTTGTGATTCAATCTTTAAAACTATTATGCAAATACTTATTGACCAATCATGTGTAAAATCTTATGTAGAATTTGAAAAAAAAGTGTTCAAATCCACTTTGCAAAACCTTTAATCTTATATTGAATTTTATTTTATAAAGAATGAAAATGTTAACCATACCAACGTTACACACTATGGTATGAAACCAAAAGATAAAGCTAGAGCTATTATAGAACTTCAACACTTTAAGTCACAATGACTTATTTAACCAACTAAGTCCCACTAGGCATGCTAAGCATTTTATGTAAATAAATGCTCAGAACAAATTCGAGGAAAACCCAAATTAGCTATTACCTATAAGCTTTTGAACAATTTTTTGGCAGTTTCAAATTTCCAATCCATAGAAAACCTTATTGTCTAACTTCACCAACATCAAAATATTCTAAAAAATTTGATCGTAAATTTGGATTTTGGCAATTAGGCATCAACCCATGTAATAGACCTAAAACCTTTTTTTGCATCCCAAATAACTAATACCAATAAACAATTATGCCTCTTCACCTTAAATAGTCCTTTTTTTTAAGCCATGATCCATTTTTTTGAGACTATTTTACCTCAACCCTTATTTCTATTGACTGTATCTTACTTTTTTTCTTCATGTGTAGGTACTCATCTAAAATTGTTATATCAAATTGTTGACATCCTGACAAAACATTGAGTTATATACTATAAAAAAATATGACTATATCCATTGAATTCTATGGAATACAAATCACCGATAACAAATATTATTCACAATCATATGTTGTAACCATGATCATAGGTTTTCACGAAGATAGGTTTACAAATATGCAAGTTCAACAAATCATTGGTCTTATCAACCACAACCGAGAGTTTATGCCACACTTGGCAATGATTATTCAACCTTTACATGCATATCTCAAAAATTAATTACTTTCATCATCTTCACAACAACACCATTCCGTTATTCATCTTAAGCCAGTGGTCCGATTTTCTCTCCTTTAAAAATTATTTTTAAAAGAAAAAGATTTTATAGATCACTGCTATATATAAGTTTTGGGGATTATCCATCATTGAACAACTCAGTGGAATAAGACATCTGTGTGCTTACAATATCCGCAAATTCAAGAAAAACAAGAAAGTACTATCACTTCATTGATTAAAAAATGTTAGGTATCAAATGTGAACTCAGAAATTTTAATTTCACTTTATTGATTATCATTTACTAATAGGGATAGAACTGAAACATTTGCCAAGTGCTTAGTTTCTTTTATGGCAGTAATTGTTTCTCCGATATAAAAGGTTGTGCCAAATGCCTTAGTAGAGATTCTAATTGGACCTTCCAAGTGACCTGAGGAAAAAAATCTAACTGTAACCCCATCTTCATCCTCAACATTTCATCCAATCTTCATAAAAAAAAAACCTAATATCCTCTCAGATATAGATAAATATGAATATTAGCCTTTTACTTCCAGCCAATAACACAAAGTTTCTTATTACAATTACAACGTTTCTCCACCCTAAGTATTCTTTTGCCCATCTTTTCTCCATCACATAACTTTTAGTGTTTCCTCTATTAGCCTTTTGTTTGTTATGTTACAAATGCTATATCCATTCCATATATGTTATCTTTAATAATCTCCAACTTTGCCAATTCCTTACCTTTTCACTCAGTATTCACAATTTCAAAATCACTGTTTTTCTCACCTGATTTGTGCCAGTTTGTGAATAGGCAAAAAGCTTCAAATCCTGCTACAAGGCCTTAAACTCACTCATTCATCCCAGCTTAACGCATCCATCTTCAGTTATCTAATGTTTCACCTGATAAATCATCTTTCTTATATAGGACAACTAATGTTATTTTCTTCTATCTACCAATTTCTACAACTAAAATTATTAAAAAGAAGTTCATTCCTAGTGTAGTTTGTTGCCACTATCGTGATTTATATTATAACCTAGCCCATATTGCCTAGCAACATCTTGCTAAATATTGAAAAAAAAATTGGAAAAGGCATATAGATATAATTGTGTAGTATTTTCCTTAAATATATTGTATTTTGTTCTTTCTTTGCTTTCCCCTGATATTAAGGAAAAAATCCTCAATTGCAAAGAAAGGATTTCAAGAAATATAACATCTTACAATTTTTTCTCATATGACTTTCTATGTCTTTATTGGTAGAGAATAAAGCAGAGCTCCTTAGTTCTACAACTTCTTATAAATATTCTAAGTCAGTATCCCAAGTGGATCCTTTTAGAATCAGGCTCTTAGTTGTAAAGAAAGGAGTTTCTTAAGTTTGAAGGCAAATGGTAACTTATAGAATCCCTTTATGAGTGTCTGCATTTGCTTTCAAATTTAATATTTACAAACTTGCATCTAGCCTAAGTGTTAAGTTTGGTTAGCCAAGTAAATAAGACTTCAATCAAAGGTATGATGTGTTTTTAAAAACATCATCTTTTTAACCTATGTGCCTGTACCGTTTTTTATGAGTTGAATTTATAGGCTTATGGCTTTTGGTTGTGACAGCCAGGACTCGAATTAGATCTAATTATTACTGAGTTATCGAGTCCAAAGCCTAATTAATAAATAGATGCCCAATGAAGCTTATTAGACTTAGAAACGAGAGCACATGCCTACTAAGCCTACATGCTTGATATATATACATGGAGTATATTTCCCACTCTCTTCTACATTCTATACTACGACTATACTAACTTGAGCATTGAAGGGGTCTTTCCCAAGACACACCTAGGGGCCCACCTAATGCTTTTCAATATGTCTTTATATGTAGGTGACGGGAGCTAGCCGACAACCAAGGCCTCCACATTCTGTATAAGAACTAAGTAATTTGATTATCAAATGATGACATTTATAGAAAAAACAAGGGTTGCCCAATTATCTGTAACCATAACATATTCATTTTTCGTGGGTAACCATAGTGATTGCTAGGGAAAAAAATTCTAGAAGACTTGCGAATAGGGTATAACTAAAGGTGGTGATCTACCTTAAGAAGAAAGTAACCTTTACCTTACCAATACCTCCTCACTCCACTGCCTAGTCGACATGATTTGCTGCTATGAAATTGACAACCTCGCTGATGAGACTAATATCGCCATGTCCTTTGAGACTATGGACTACATCGTTGATGCCACCATCAACGGTGCACTTCAGATTGCATATTGCCTCTACATCCATGAAGGTCATAAGATTTGATTCGGAATAAGAAGCCTAAAGAGAGGATGTGGAATATCTTTTGACAAAATTGAGATTTATAAACATCAAGCTTGGCAACCTTTAAACTTTTTGTGATCAAGAATTTGTATATACTTTGAATCATAACCAATAATGGAGCACCTTAAAAAATTATCATCTTACCATGAGCGGTAGATAGAACTTTAGCCAAAGAATAACAATAATATTAGGAGCTCTACATATACAAACTGTGTGGCACAAAATAGGCCACCAGGTAATTTTAAGTATGTCACTGACTTGTCTTATGTCGTCCAGTGTTATAGCCTGACATGACTTAAACCAAATACGACAAATAAAATTGAAATCAAAAGAAATATGGGCATTATTAAAGAAAAGGTTGCCATATAGCACAAAAGTGGTCTCGATAATTATTAAACAAAACGAATAGAAATTGAGGCTTTTTTTTTTATAAGATGTCAAATAAATACCACATACAATCAATTGCATGAAAACCATGAGTGAAAATTATCAAATCATTATGCAAATATTGACTCAAACGCTCCTGAATATGCTTATGCATAAATAAGATACACAATCATAAGATTATGTGGCCAATTTATTGACTTTATCAACATCGCTCCAAGGAGTTGTATTTTTTAGAATGACAATGGTCCTAAGCTTACTATAACTCATTCATTAAGCACCCTAACTAAAAAGCTAAGCTGTCCAAAATAAGGATAAAACAAGCACAAAAAGGCTATTGGTCATCCCTTGTTGGTAAAGTTGAATTAAGGCTCCTTTTGCCTCTAATTAAAATGACCGTCTTGCCAAGTCAATACTCATGTGTGCTTTACATTACATAACTGATATATGGCTAATTTGTTCATTATTGATACTAGAAAAAAAAAAGTTTGGGGTCGGCAGCAGGATCTTTGGCAACCATGAACCCTTTAATATAAGATGGCTAGATTTTTTGTGTAATTGCCCAATATGAAAGACTTAAAGATGCTGAACCTAGGCTTAGTATCACAATTTGGAAACGTGTTGTAAAGCTCCATGCCTCCAATCATGTCTAGACTTGGTAAAATTCGATGGCCACAAATGACCAGACAGAAGACATGGCCAAGTGGGCCCTAAAAAAAAAAGAAAAGGGAAGAATAGGAAAAAAAAGCTAAGCAAAAATTCTCTTGTCTTCGAGAAGCTTGGAGAGGGATAAACTTTGGAAGATGGAGACTAGAACGAGGATTGGCAGTGATAAAAAGACCCTAAAGTTACAGTCCACCAAATGCCAGATAAAAGCTTTCAAGAGCTTTCAAGGCATTACTAGCATGAATTGCAAAAAGAAGCTATGGATGAGATGTTGCAAATCAACAACTTAGCAAATGGCATTACAATGGGGAAAACATAAACAAAAATATAAAGGCCAACCCTTTGTTTTTTTTAATAAAAAAATGAAGAAAAAAGAAAAAAATTATTGATGGTAAATTAGATCTAACACAATTTGATTATAGGTACCTAGTGCTGCTACATAAACACTCATGCTTTATTGATGACTAGTTGCACCAAATAGGTATTCGAGCAATACAGCATGAAGGTGAAATGATGGAGAAAAAGTATTATCAATAGCTCTTTAACAAACCAGTACTTCATCATAAAGTAGCTAATGTGCATAAATAGTGTCAAACACACTATTTGTTGTTGGACATAAAACAGGCAACCACTTTGGGCAAATGAAAAAAAAAATAAAACAAAAAAAAAGATGCATCAACAGATGGGAAAAAGTGAGGACTAATAGGGGAGAATTGCTATAATTTCCCCAACAAGGTAAGAGCAATTGGTAGTTCCCTTAAGCCAGTCCCACGAAGAAAATTTCTACATTAACCCAGTGAAAGGACTCAAAGCTTCTTTTCCTTAATAGAGAACTTTATACTTGAAAAGCTTAAAAATATTTTTGTATGCATGAGTGGAGGCATAAAAAAATCCAAACCACTAAGCCATGTGATCTCAACACCTATGCAATAATGGTAGGAAAAATATATACATTTCCCTTGAGGTATGGGCAACATTTTTACTAGTAATATGATTACATTCCTCATGTGTAAAGATCACTATCACTTGATATAAATATGATTACAGCCATCACTTGAAATATATGTTCTAACACGTATTGAAATATTGTGAGGGTAACATACCTAAGGTATCTAATTCAAATTCTTTGTATAATTCCTTTGAGTAGAGGCTGACCATTTTTATAGCATATTTTCTCTTAAGAAGGCTTGGCATGTCTCTATGTGGAGGGGTAGAGACGAGCATTGAGTGTAAACCAAAAAAGCATTTGGCCCCTTGGATGATGGGACCCGAGTGGACTACAACCAATGCCGAGAGCCTTTTGAAAATGGTCCTTGTTTTGTGAAGGATGATGACCCCTGTTCGAGAAGGAAAAACTGACCCTTAGACAATGAGCCTTAAACAGCAAAGATTAAAAAAGGAATACTGGCCTTTGGGCTATAACCGCTAAACAACAAAGATTGGAAAGGGAAACCGGCCTATGGGCTACAAGCCTTAAATGACAAAAATCAATCAGGGAAGATTGGCCTTTGGATGACAAGCCTTAAATGGCAAAGATGGAGAAAAGAATACTAACCCTCGAGCTACGAACCGTAAATGACAAAAATCGAGAAGAGAAGATCGACCCTTGGGCTGCAGGCCCTAAATGACAAATGTTAGTAAAAGAAGATTGGCCTTTGGATGACAAGCCTTAAATAGCAATAATAGAGAAGAGAACGTCAACCCTTAGGTTTTGAGCCCTAAAAGACAAAAATTGAGAAGAGAAGTCTAGCCCTTGGGCTATAAGCCTTAAACGAAAAAGATCAAGAAGGGAACACCGACTTTTGGGTGATGAGCCCTAAATGAAAAAAATAGGGAAGAGAATACCAGTTTTTGAATGACGATCCCTAAATGACAAATATGGAAAAAGGAATACCGGACCTTGGACGACGAGCCTTAAAGGCAAAAGATCGAGAAGGAAAGTGGCCCTTAGGCAATGAGACTTAAACGACAAAAATTTGAAATGAGGTCCAAAATGTCAAACTGTCCTATAGGTAAATTACCCTAAATGATGGAACAAGAAGCCTAGGATGGGACCAAAAGATAGAGCCTAAAGGCTAGCAAAATGATCGAGGGACATAATTGGCCCCTAGGTGATGGCCTCAGAAACTTTTTTTTTTTTAACTTAACCAAAAGAAAAACAAGGACCACAATACAAAAAATCGAGATGTTTAAGTCAAAAATGTGAAAAAACTTGATAAGGAGCATGATGAAGGAGCAAGCCCTTATTGATTATAAAAGCTTGATATAAGACACAATAGGAAAGCGAACCCCTTTTGATTATGAAAAACCTTGAATGAGATCACACGATAATAAGAGACCCTACAAAGGCTAAAAACCTAGTAGCCAAGAGGCCATGAGCAAGCCACCCAACAAAAAAGGGAGGCTGATCTTACAAAGATTAAAAGCCTAACAGTCAGATGCTCTGAATAAGCGCACACCACGACAAAAAAAAATTTGATCTGACAAAGATACAAACCTAAAAATAGCTAAATATGGCAAGAGCAAATGAGGCTAACACGCCCACCAAAATCTAACTTAAACCTTTAGAGAGTTGGCAACAAACACTTAAGTGCCATAAGAGGCCAACATGTTTAAGTTAGAAATATGAGGTCAGGAGATGACGAGTCCTAAAAGGTTTGATCCCCAAGTGCCCTATGGGACCAACAAGTTTAAGTTAGAAATATGAGGTCCGAAGTTGACTGATCCTAAAAGGATTAAGCTACAAACCCAAAAATTGGAAGGTCATATAATTCAAAAAGGCTTTCATATAGTAATCAAGGGCTAATGAGTTAGGAATAGGCCAATAAGCTAGAAATCTAAAGTTCAGCGGACCAAAGATAGCAAAAAAAAACACACTATCCTATAAGATTAACAATTGTTCATAAAGCAGAGGAAAAGCAAACAAGGCAAAATTACTCCTAAAGCCCACAAGGAAAATAGCATTGAGATAAAACTATGTCTAACAAAGGCTTAAGACATGAAGGCGACCACATGGACCCCTATCCTGAGGCCTTTTAAACACATGACAATCAGAAAATGCCGATACCTACACAAGAAGGGAAAATGATTGCAACACAGAAAATGAATCTTTCGTTCATGAGACTTTCTTGCATGATCTATTTCAAGCACTATAAACAATATCGACAAGTAAAAAAGAGTAGACCAATAAGTGCTCAAATCTGATTTAAAGGCCCAAATCTCCTAAAGAAATGAGGTATGTCACTATAGATGATCTATAGAGTTGTTAGGGATGATGACCTATATCCACTAAAATAGCAATAACAAAATAGGATAAAAGCCACAAATAAGGCTAAAACAACAGTGAAAAGATGGGATGAATGACCCCAATGAAAGAACAAAGAGTAAAGGACTCCATAAAAAGTAAGAAATAATGCAAAATTTAAGGTATTCTCAGGTAAGAAACCATCAACATAAATCCTGACACACAAAGGGATGTGATAATTGCCACATGATTGTTATAGACCACTAAGAAGTCAAATAAAACCACCAAGTTGAGTAGACTCTTTGGCCCTATGAAAGATGATTTCACAGGAAGAAATCCCCAAAAGCTATGAGTCCAAAAAAGGATTTATAAAGGGTTTTGAAAAAATTGCCCTTAGTTATTGCTAGAAAAGATAGCACTAAAGGCTTTGTATATGACAAGCTCCTATCTACCATGTAATAAAACACATTAGAGGTCTTGATATTTATAAGGTCTCGGAGGCTATGGCCCCATAAGCTATGATCCCCCATGGACCAAGCAAGAAGAGCCTAGTAAGAAGATTGAAGAAGCAGCCCTAATGAGGATGTATAGAAGAAAATAGTGTTATGCACCATACAGGAAATGGGCATTCTTTTACAAGCTATAATGGAAGGACGTTTTGCTTTCTCCAAGACTTCAAACAAAAAATAGTCTACATCTCGAGTTCTCTACTCCATAGAAGTTGAGACTCCGATTGCAATACTTGGTCTAGGGTTGTAACCCCTATGTGAGACCCTTACAAGTGAATCAATCAATGACACATAAGGACTATTAAAGGAATCCCACACTTGCTAAAACTTGCCTACATAGGTCTCAACCCATCAGGGGAATACTCAATAAAGTATCAAATGTCATTAGCTTTTTTGAATCCTTTGAGGTCTAAGCCTAAAGGTTTATAGAAGGTTGATTTTCAAAATTAAAGCCTAGAAAAGACAACAATTGTTTATTCCTTTGAAGATGATTTTTTTAAAAACACTGAGCCCATCACAAAGGAGTTATTTTGGCTAATGAAGAAAATCCATTAAGTAGCCTTGTTTTGGTCTAGAAAATAAGGGACACTTGAGTCCCCATAAGCCTTAATGTTCCGTAGAAACAATTTAATCGAATACAACATGAGAATCTCACTAGAGTAAAAAGTGAATTTGACAATCTCGACAAACTCCTAAAAAGAAGTATTCTTCATATATACCCATCAAAATGCGAGAAGCTCGTTGACCCCGCATTCACGAGGGTGAGACTTGAATTAGATCCAATTATTACTGAGATATTAAGTCTTAGGCCTAATTGATAAATAGAGGCCTAACGAAGCCCATCAGGCTTAGAATCTAGAGCATGAACCCATTAAGCTCACTTGCTTGCTATATATACAAAAAGTAAACAAAGAGTATCTCTTCCACTTTCTCCTACGTTCTACACTATGACTATACTGACTTGAGCACCAAAGGGGGCTCTCATAATGCCCCTTTTTATGTTTTTGTACTTAGGTGATAAGAGCCGATAGATGATCAAGGTCATCACCTTCCATCTAGGAACCCTAGGCAATTTGACTATTAGGATGGCTATGTGTTTTTTAGGCTATATCACTAGCAGGTTTAAGAATTTGGATATTTTAGAGTCCTTGTTTGGTATCAGAGGCATGTGTTTACATGAAAGCATTATACATGCTTCAAAAGAAGTTGGATTACTTAGTTATTCTTGTTGGTCTTCTGATCCAATATTTTTAATATGTTTGGAACCTTTACATTAACCTATACTTTTTCTTCTCCCTTTTGAACTTTTTCTTTTTTCCATTTAAATTATCTTTTATAATTTAAATATCTTTATGAAGAAAAGAAAATCCTTGCATCAAACTTCCTCTTATAAACCAAGATCAAGTTTTTACCAAACATTCTCATTCTTTTACCCAACCATTCAAAGCGTTTATTTCACCATCTCAAAGATTTGTCAAGGAATATGTACAAATAACAAAATTTGACTAACATATTCTTCTTGCTATACCTAAATAACAAATTGTACACTTAAACTTTTTCCTCTACACTCTTGCCTCAATGGCTTACTGAAGGACATACAGATCTTCACTTTGGTGCTGTGTGACTTATTCTTACATGTAATGAAAGAAAAGGTTTTTTCGTAAAAGCCAAAATAGTACTCCTATATACCCAATATAAGTAGTATAAACATGCTTGTATTGATACTATAGAGAACACTTTTGCATGCATGAACCATTTTCATTACTTCTTTCCTGATTTTTCATATAGCTTTGCAAGATGCAAATCTTCTTATAGCCTTAAAGATTCAACAATTGATCACAAGAGCTGATCAAATTGCCTTAACATATTTGCTATACTAAACTATCAAATAGCATATTGTGATTAAAACCATGCTTTGGACTTTTCTCTGCCCAATGTAAATAATATCTTTATATAGATATGACATATATGCATAATTTCACAAATGTCCTAAAGAAGATTCCTCATGATGAACTCCAACACTTAATTGAAAAATCTTGGACTACAAATTATGAAGCTCTCCACTAGCAGTCTAGTCTAGTTTAATCTACAAAGTCTTTGTATTTTAAAAAAATGAAAGATAGGTAGAGATATTTTTTTAAAAATAAGCTGAGTTTTCTCATGATTGAAATATCTTCTTCTAACCATCAGTTATGACTATGATTGCACAAATAGATTCAGAATGCTAAATATTTTGATGTTTATAATTGTAATTTTTGTTCTTGAACTTTGGAAAATTTAGATTCATTACTAAGAAAAACATAAATAAGTTATTTTCTCAACAATAGCGTCAACAATGCTATGAACAATGTGATCTTTCTGTTGGACTCTTGAGGGAAAGCTCGGGAAAATTTGACTATTGTGTTCTTTGTTTTATACATTAAAAATATAGTTGACTCCCAAATTTAGCTCTTCCAATTCATTCTCAGAACTTTTCACCAAATGATTCCTTTATTATTCCTTCCATTAACTTGATAATAAATTTGGTTGCTCATCCATATTACAACAACTTACTCAAATGGCTCAGCAAGAAGCAACATCTAGCTCCTCCTATTTTCCAAGCTAACATGTTTGAATTAAAAGATGATGATTTTTGTCCTATTTAATTTAAGGATCCTACTTCTTTTATTAAGCATCACATGAAAATTCCCAACCAACTTTGGGTGATTCTAAAGCTAGAAAAACACATTTGCATACAAACCAGGTGTTAAACTGGCAATAAATATACAATCGCCCAAAATCATGTCCTTAGGGAAATTGAACACACAATTTGATCTGCCAAAAAAAGAAGATTACCACAGTGGTAATTAATCCCTTGACACAATGTCATTGACAAATTAATTATCCTCATCAAAAAATTTTGAACCTTGTCTCCTGGTCAAAAACCTTTTTACATGATAAAGCTAATATCATACATTTAAAACAGAAGTTGAAGCATCTTCATGCCACCAATAAACCTATACTCCTTAAGCCAACATTTGAAAATTTCTTATAAAATTAGCCCTTTAGTCTTTTTTCCACTAGAATGCTACCCCTCTCAGACAATGTTTCTGTCAGTCTTTTATTCAAATTTACAAATTTCACCACCTTTTTAACCCAAAAACCACAAAAGCCTTTACCGTGAACACCCTTATCTTCTGTCTCTTAAGCCTTTAGAGAGCCTAAGGACAACGACCTCACTATTTCTCTAAACCCTACTTTACCAGCTTAACCATCTTCTATCAAGATTTAAGAGCTAACTACTCACTAAACCTTGACCATCCAAGTCAACCATATCACCACGTTATTGGAAAATTAGATCAACATAATGCAATCAGATTCATTTCTAGTTGATGTTGAACTTAATTCTTATTTGGTTTTCGATATAACTAAAACTGATGGCCAATAATCCTTAGACTCCTCAACATCTTCAAACCTCAATCTTTATATGATGCTACCAAATGCTCCAAGGAGAAGTAGAAAATATAAATGGTCCCTGGTTTTTTTTAGATCCTCTCCACATGCCCTGAGGCTACCAGCTCTGCTGCATTCATTCCAATCAACACCTCAATGAAGCCCAATACTCAAGCCATCCTCCTCTATTAATCATTGGCCTAGATGTTGTTCTCTAAGAAAGAAAACACCATCGGTCTATAGTACATGTTTACCCAGTTCTTGAATCGCTGCCAATTAAAGAGAAATTAGCTAAGGTGCATTTACCTCAACCCCACTAGCAATCCTGTCACTCCAAAACCCCACATTGCATCCCCCAACCTTGCAAAATTGTTAAAGCCTAGTCACCGAAACTCTTTATCTACTCCACCTTCAGTCTAATTTACATTCTGGTGATTTGACTTGTCTCATACTTGATCAACTTTCTCTCCATCAATTCAAATGACGTGATAAAGCTGGAGCACAAAGGTACTTAACTGAGGTAGATATGGGCTGAGGCGAGGTGTTGAGGATGCTGAATAATAATGAGCAAATGAACAACAACAATCATGTTTAGAAGATGAGAGTGTGATCATATATACGATTGGTTAGTGCACTAATAGAGAAAACGAGAAGAACTAGAGAACAAAATTATCTTTTCTCATTGTTTGATGCACTGAATTGAACTAGCAATTAAGTCATTCTACTTTTTATTCTATTTTGTTTTAGTCATCTAATAACTAAAATTTGCATTTCCATGATGAAAACTAGTTATATACTTACACGTGACATCTTAAATTGTTGAGAAGGTAAAATATCTCAAATTGCAGAGTTTGGGAAATAAACAAGACTAAGTCATAATTCATGAGATGAAATAAAGGTACCAATTAGCAAAGTTTGAGGAAAAAAAAGAGGATTTACGCCTATGAGCCCGTACATTAGTCGAGCGTTTCAAAAAGACGAAGGAACGAAGGAAAACGAAGAAAAGGCAAAAGTTTATTCTAATCGGACACGTTTCACTCCTCTATTGGAGAATTCCCCCTGACACGGACCGCCAGTACCTGATCGATCCTCCGTCGATCAAAACTCCAATCCAACGGTGGAAAAAGCATTCGCTCTCTTCATCCACGTTCTTCGCCTCTCACTGTTCACACCCACATCCCAAATAAATCTCCGATTGTTTCTCGGGAAAACGCCAACTTTTGATTTCTCCCTAATACCCATTCTGATTGTCCCTGTCTCAGTCTAAGTCTCGTTCTATATATCAGCGACATGGAAACTGGTACCGCTACCGGAGGGAAGTTGAAGAAAGGCGCCGCCGGGAGGAAAGGAGGTGGCCCCAAGAAGAAGCCCGTCTCCCGCTCCGTCAAAGCCGGTCTCCAGTTCCCAGTTGGTCGGATCGGTCGTTATCTCAAAAAAGGTCGTTATTCGGAGCGTGTCGGGACTGGAGCCCCGGTTTATTTGGCCGCCGTCCTCGAGTACCTCGCTGCTGAGGTAATTCTGAGTTACTGCTCGCGCTCTCTTCCTATCGTATTTCTAGGTCCCGGCGGTAACTGATTTCCTATGCCCTCGTATTGTTTTCCGGCGAGATTCTTCAGGTGTTGGAGCTGGCGGGTAATGCGGCGAGAGACAACAAAAAGAACAGGATCATACCGAGACATGTTCTTTTGGCTGTAAGGAACGACGAGGAGCTTGGGAAGCTGTTGGCCGGAGTAACCATCGCCCACGGTGGGGTGTTGCCGAACATTAATCCTGTTCTGCTGCCAAAGAAGACGGGCAAGGCCGAGAAAGAGCCCAAGTCGCCGACCAAGGCTACCAAGTCGCCCAAGAAGGCCTGATATGAAACCCATTCTACGTCTATGTAGTTTCGTTTGTGGGTAGGTTTTGTTTGTAGGAATTAGGGTTTGACCCTCTGAATTTGATCAGTTGTGCTCATTTGAACAATCGTTTAATGTGGGAGATTATGTGGTGATTCTGCTGAGTTGCATGTAACTAATGCAATCATTTCTGGAGTAAATTGATGTCAATTTTATCTTTATGGATTTTGCAACAATTCCTTGCGAAATTGGATCAAATTCTGCGCCCAGAATTTGTGGGAAATCGAAAGAATAGGAATCTTATTTTTGACTCTATTTCCCAGAAATGAAGTTTTACAAGAAGGGCTCTTCATCACGGGAGTTAGATATCCTGTTCTGGGTCATGGTTGCTGGAGATCGACTCTGCAAAAATAAGAGTAAACTGGAATTGTTAAATAATCTGGGATGTGGTGGTGATACCATTTGATTTTTCTAAGTATCCTGATCTGACTTCCTATCTGTTGATCGCAATGGCCTGTCAAAAACAAAGTTACAAAAGCTCTTCGAAAGTCCTCAACATGTCAGCCTGGCTGTGACAAGGGAGACTTCATGCCAAGTCACAGAAGACATTCTTACCTCCGTTTTTTGTCTGAACAAATTAGACCATATCTTGGTAAATCCCTGTGCCCACTTTGTTGCCGATGCCAACCAACCAAGTTGAATCTCCATTTACATCCTTGTTGGAATTAGACCAAGTTTGAACACTAGCCGCCTCTTTGCAAACGCTTAAGGTAAGAAGCTAAGCTATTTGATTTTCAGGCTGTTGGAATTAGTGTTGTCACTTGTCAGAAGCTGCATCTACAATGATCCTTTCCGGAGGCAAAAAAGGATTCTTCTGAGATTGTGTTTTCGTCAACCCGAACAAATCTGTTCAGAGAGATGTTTGGCTTATGTTCACCCTGATGGTTGCCTCTGAAATCACCCGGTACAGCTACCTTTTACTTCATCCTCGGCAATTCCTAGGTTCCTACCTTTTGTAAATCTGTTTCTGAGAGATTTTAAGCTCATCCTTGAGCTGAAAGTTCCGTCTGAAACCACCTGGTATAGGTTTCTGTCCGTTCCTTTGATCGCGCACACGAGCAATTGTCCAAACCGGCAAGTAACTGAACAGTGTTCTTGTTGGGGTTGTAACATCAATTTATTAGAATGTTCAGTACGAAACAAAGGAAATCGTCAAACATGCCTTGGACTAGCGGGGAGCATGCTAGGGGCTGAACACCAATGAGCAATGATCACAACTCCTATAAGTGTCGAACGATCACCATGAAACCAAATAAAACAACAAAAGAGAATTGGGCAATCATTATGAATACCAGAAGCTAAATACCATGCATGTTAAATTCCACATTTATTGATGGAGTTTCTTGTGACTTTTATCTTTTATTGAAACCTCTCATCACTGATCACCAATTTTTTCAAGTTAGATAATATAATGTAGCATCATATCTCATGATTCAGTAATTCGATTTAAGTCAGCTTTGTCACATTGTTGTCAAGATTAGCATGATATTAGCAATGATTAGTATGTGAAATTCTAAGATAGAATTGCATCTGTAGATGCAGAGTTTTATTAAATGGTTGTTATGCCAAATAGCAAAATTGTGAGTTTAAAGTTGGTTTAGCACTAATCAACATTGTAGGAGCAAGTACAACCCAAAGATCCATTGGGGTAGCACTGTAGCAGACAACACGAAGAACAGAGTACAACCCAAAGGAATGGTCGACTCGTCCCCTAACCCAAATGTCATCAACTCATGAATACCATCTGCCTTACACCAGAAAACAACAAACAACGACCAGTGAACAACAACCGTCTTGTCTTGTCTTGTGCCAGTCACATGTCCCGACCATCAAATAAAATTCCAGAACCCAAGCAATTCTACCCCGCGAGAAACTATTTTCAAGCGTCCAAACTTAAACATATCCTTACAACTGGCAACAGATTTTAGAAGCCAATCAATTGCCAAACTACAAAATTAATGAAAATTCACACCCTCTTGGTGCCACAAATAGCTAAATGCATCCTGGTTAAAAAAAAATGAGATCTGTAGGATAGAAAGAAAAAATTGCAATTTCATTGATCCGTCCAGCACAAACTAAACCACCATGAAGAGATTACCCAAACCCAAAGAATCCTAAAACAACAGACGAACACATCATCTCAATCAGATCAGACCTATTCAAGAACTCGTGAACTTGGTGACAGCCTTGGTCCCTTCGGAAACAGCGTGCTTAGCCAATTCACCGGGAAGGACCAACCGGACGGCAGTCTGAATTTCCCTGGACGTAATCGTAGGCTTCTTGTTATACCTAGCCAATCTCGAAGCCTCCTGTGCCAACTTCTCGAAGATGTCGTTGATGAAACTGTTCATGATCCCCATGGCCTTGCTCGAGATCCCGATGTCCGGGTGGACCTGCTTCAGGACCTTGAAAATGTAAATCTTGTACGTCTCGCTGGTCTTCCTGATCTTCTTCTTCTTCTTGTCGCCGCCCTCCTTGGAGATCTTCTTCTCCGCCTTCGGCCGCTTCTCCGCCGGAGCTTTCTCTGCCGGCTTCTTTTCCGCTGGCTTCTTCTCTGCCTTCGCCATTGATCGCAGGAGAAGGTGAGTCGGCTGGTAGGTTCAGATAAATCGTTGGATAAAGATGAAAGAAGTCGATCCAAAGGTTTGATTCGTTCCAGAGTGAAATAAGGGATGCGGACGGGTTTCATTATATAGGGAGAGAGCTTGGGTTGTGATTGGCTTTTTAGGCTTCCACCAGGATCGGTGACGTGGCATTGACTGAGTCCGCAAGGTATAATAAGTGTACGGTCTAGATATATTTTTAGAAAATTCTGCAAATTGAAAAATTTTGGGAAAGTTACCATTACCCCCCTGATGTTTTTCCTAACCTACAATTTGACCATTTATTTCTGAAAAACTACATTTTGCCCCCTAGTTTTTTATACTGATCAATAACAACTTCTGAAACTATAATTTAAACTGTACGATAATCATTTTTCAGTAATTTCAGTCTCTCTAATAATTTTTTTTATAGTTAATAGATATTTTTAATTATAAGTTTTCTCTTTTTGTAAATAAATTTTTACCTATAAATGTATATCAATATTTTTTAAAAGGTCGGTTAGCTATGAAAAAAATATAAAAAATCTTCAAATTTTCATAACATGATTATTGGGTAGTTTAAGTTAGAGTTTGAAAAATTGTTGTCGGATGCTATAAAAGAAGTAAGAGGTAAAGTGTAGGTTTTTAAAAATAGGGGAGCAAGGTGTAGCTTAGAATAAACCATAGGGGACTTTTGTAATTTATCCGAAAATTTTTGGAGGCCAGCCGAAATATCAAGTTTTTCCTGGCACGGACCGTCAGATTTAATCAGTTTGGGCACTTGGGCCGTTAAATGCTTACAAGTGCGGTGAAATCGATCAAGGGTGCAAGGACATGTTCAGTGTCACCACTAATGTGCTCAAAGTCAGTTAAATGAGAGGTGAATGTAGTTTGTTTGGATTGTTTTAAATTAAGGATATTTATTATGTCAATTTTTAAAATATATTGAGGTTTTTGTAATATTTTTATTTGATTTTAATGTTAAGTAAATGAATTGAGCTATTTTAATAATATTGGTGGTTGTTCATCATTTAAATAATATTAGTAGTTTATTCGAAAAAAAAACATTAGTGACGAACTCGAGTCAATCCCAAAATATTAGTAATTTAATTATTATTTTTGCCAAAATTAATATACCTAAGTTACAGGGGAGTAGCTTACATACAACTTAAAAAGAAACTTAATGGAAACACAGTTTGGCTTGGACTTGTTTGGTGTTTTATCTCTGGTATCCATATTTGGGTTAGAAGCGATTTAGCAACTTAAGGATTACGTTTGTCATCATGATTGTGCCAGCAGTGTTTTGACGGTAAATGTTGTTCCCGTTCGTTTCATGTAAAATCAGCCCTGTTAATATGTTTTTCCATCATGACTAGTCTAATCCACTTGGTCCAAATATGAATGCCATTAAACTGAGTTATTATTTACGATTGAACTATTGGGAACCTTGTCTTTCGGCATTATTATGCTGATTCTGTGGAGAGAGAAGAAAAGCTTCTTGGAGGCAAAAAATGTGAAACTCAAGACCTCTTCGGTCTGTTTTCAAGTTGATCCTACCTTTAGGGTTACCGCTCAGCTTGGTATATTAGTTCCTGGGCTGATTCAAAAACTGGCCCTTAGCTCCGTCGTCCGGGCTCATCTTTGTCATATTTTCAACTGCCGATGTTATTTCACAACCTTGGTCCGAACTCCGGCTTCTGCTGGTGAGTTTACTTCTCTTTCACTATTTGATTTGAGTGTGTGTATTCATTGTTGAAAGCAAAATCAGATAACTATATTTGATAAATTAATAAAAATACCTAATATTTTTGTGATGTTTAAATGTGGCGTCTAAATTAAGGAAATGACGATGGAGAGAGAAAGGAGGAGGAGTGTCAATTAGATCGTGCAAAAAAAGAAGAGAGGAGCTGAGGTAGAAAGTGTTGGTGGGTGGAGTCGGCAAAGGCAAGTGAGCAAGAAAAAAATGGCTAGAAGATGTAATTTCCTTCAATTATGATTATAAAAAAGGAAGAAAAAAATGGACCCATCTAAAATCTCACACGGGCCTCAAATACAGGTTAATAGCATTGCATTAATTCAAGCCGAAAAGGCTGTTTGTTTTGGGAGGAAAGTTGTATGACTTTCTAGGCTTCTAGCTATCATGCGGGAGCAATAAGAGGAGCACGTGTTGGCATCAATTGAGATCGCAATTCTTGATTTCTAGATGAAAAGATGTTGTGATTAGACATTTTTGCCTTTCAATTCTACTCATTCCGCCCATCTGCACATCATGGTTGAAATATGGAATTGTAATTGTGAATGAACTAGGAACAGGGGCCGTTTCGTTTGGTTGTTCGTCTCTGCTATATATATAGATTCGGTTTGCTGTTGTGGCAGAGTGACATCGAACTTGGAAGTCAGCCCTCTCTGTGTTAACTTGAAACAAATAGCGACAATTGTTTACATAAAATTAACCCCAAAGATGACAAGGCAAGATAAGCTTCATCTGCTAAGAGACAAACAAGCCCGCTAGCTTAATAGAACCAATTTCCTGCCAAACCCACACGCTTGGGTTTTGTCATCAGACATCAATAGGAGCTGTAACTCTGTAAGCTTGTTTTGGAAACATTGGCCCGCTTATTTTGGATACGTGTCGTTTATATAGGAGCTCCACAAACATTGCCCGAGCAAGTGGATAAAGACTAATCTTCTTGAAGTACTGTCACATGCTAATGCAGCGACCTCTAGCAATCACCTCTCCACCATGTTAGTTTAGTGATCTAGATTTTAGTAGTATTTGCAGATAGGGCTAAAAACAAATCGAGCCGAGCTGAGTAATAGGCTATTTATGTTCAGCTTGAATTAATCATCAAGCTTCATATTTTGTTCATCTTTGGATTGAAAATAATATAAATGAGTTTTAAACGATTTTTTATCTGAACAAGCTTAAGTTGATGTCGAGCTGTTCGCTTAAATTAAGAAAAAAAATCTAAAATTAAATCGAGTTAAGTTGAGTAGTAAGCAATTTGAGCTTTGTTTGAATTGTATATCGAGCTTTAAATCGAGCCAAACTGTGTGTAAAACCCATGACTACGTCTACTTGCTCAAATTAAAGCCCTCTAGTACAAACCCAGTAGAAGCTTTTAATTTTCCTCCAAACCTAGTGTAAAAAGGAAGAAATTCATAAAAGGATCATACAGTAGGCAGTTGCCATACATTAGATTCGGCAAAGGAGCTGTAAGCTTGTTCTATTATATCCAAAAGTGCATGTATGAGAAAGAAAATGATGGTCAAGTACATTCGACAAAAAGACCATTGTAGGAGATAATCTATTCCACCATGAAACATAAACTAGTGACCAGAAAGTGTAGCACACAGAACAAAAAAATTCAATAGCCTGGACTCTAAACTGAGCAGTTTCTTGTGCCTGAAAAGGGTTATGATGTATATTTCCACCCAAGTGATAATTGTTGACCCTGTTAAGTGATTTCACTGTGGCATTTGCCCGGTAAATGGTAATTACTAACGCAATTGCGCCAAGTTTGGAGCAAAGTACACAAGTTACTCTACCTAGCTATTCATTAACAATCTCAAAGAAACGTCTAGCTACGAAGCAGTTACAACACCAACAAGTTCTCCTAAATCTAAAGAACAACAAATGTAAAGGATTGCTGGTCCTCTGCACCAAACAGAAGGATGGTCATATGTGATCCCAAAACAGTATACTAATGATAACGGATCCTGATTCGTAGCAGCAACACCTTCATCAAAACCAAACATACAAATCACCTGTATTCATGTCCTTTATGTTTTCACAAAAGTTTTAAATACCATTGTTTCTTAGAAAGGATTAAAAAACCTGGCTCCATCAGTGCAAGCAGCCAATATTTGGAAAGGCAGTAAGCTAAATGTAAAAACAAAGAAGAAACAAGGCGAACCATCAACTTCCCAGGGGCATTATGAAAACAAAGACATCAAAAAGCAAGAAAACCTAAGATCCACTGTAATATAACTGAAGTACAAGTGCCCATGTTGACACCAAGAATCATGCAAAGTAATTGGACTTTTCAAGCCTAAAATTGGCCTTAAAACACCAAGAAAACTCAAAGCCAAGAAATTGAACATTGGTGATGTGTGCACAAAAGAACAGAAGAGAAACAGATAATAGCTTCATGCAATGGAAGTGTGGGAAGCAGAAAAGCTCACAAACTTCAGGTTGATAACTTGATTATCCCAACCATGTTAGTTCGATATAGCAGCAGTTTACCTGAAGCTGTAGCAAGTGTAGATAAAATCCTTGACCATTTGGGTTCAAACTAAAGCTTTCTGAAACGAATCCAGTAGAAGCTTCAATTTTCTTTCAAACCTACCTGATTTCTTCCCAATATTTTTAGCAACTTTTCACCTGAGCAAAATGGAATATATTTTTTTCCTAAAACATATCCACTAGGCAATAGTTATATTTCAAAAACTTCATCCTTCACTTATCCGATCACAAAAACTAATACTGTACTGCTCTACCAAAAACCACAGATACAGTAAAAGGGTTATAAGCTATTTGATTAGGCACACATCAAAAAGATTTATTATTGGAGATCATCTGTTACCACCACATAGCACACAACATAGCCAACTGAAAAAAGAATTGAACTCTAAACTCAATCATTTCTTAGCCTGATAATGTTATATTTCAAAGTGGTCAATTGACTTTAATCTTGGCATTCGTCTGGAAATGATAGCTGAAAATGCACCCATTCTGAGGAGAAGTACGTAAGTTTCTCTACATTTCTACCCCCAAAACAATCTCAAATCAACTTCTAGTTATCAAGGAACTACGACACTGAAGTTCTCCTACAACCCAAGCATAACAAAAGGAAATCTTAGAAGTGAAAATAATTAAACGAAGAGGCAAACAGTTCCAATATTAAATAGCCCATGTAATCGGATCAGTAAAGAGCACCAAGCATTAGAACTCGTATAAATTTTAAAGCGTACCTCCAAAACTTTTTGAACATTATTTTCGAACAGATGAAAGGGTTTCAAAGGAAAAACAAATACAATCGAAAACATTACTTCATCAAAACGTCGGAGAACTTGTGCGGATGTTTCTATGGAGAACTCTGCTGCCATCTGATTTGCTGCCATCATCAATAAGTTCTCTCAACCCTAAAGTCCCAACCTTCTCTTCTTTCTCCTCCACCTCTTCTTCTTCTTCTTCATCATCATCTTCGTCTTCCTCCTCCTCCTCCTCCTGAACAACCTTCCGAGCTCCCACCTGCACCCTCTCAAAGTAGTTCCCATAAATATACTCCGGCGTATACCCATTCTCTTCATCCAACAACATTATGTGCCCATGCCACTCCCACACCCGGTAGTCGGATCCCTTCTCCTCCTGAAACGAGACGCAAATGTGGTGGTCGTTGACCGTCACGGCCTGACCCGAATTGGGCTTCAACGCGTCTGTATTCCCGGAGTGGATGATCCGGATTATCTCCTTTTCAAGCTTGGATTCTTCCTTGGAGAGCTGGGTTTTGTTTTCGTCGGAATCGGAGTCGGAGAGATTGGCGGCGTCGAGCAGCAGATCTTCCAGTGACTGTGAAAGGAGTGGGCTGTGCGATGGGCGGACTTGAAGCCGACCCATCAGAGTTTGGAGGAGTAGATTGTCCAGGTTGGTGGCGTTGGGGAAGGAGCTCATGGTTTTCTTCGCTGCGATAGGATTAGGGTTTTAGGGGACGATTTTGGACTGTAGAAGAAGAAGCCCTGTCAGCTTCGTGGTTCGAGAACTGAGGACGATTCAAAGATATTTAGGAGATTTTTAATCAGTTCATGGTTTGGGTCCTTTGGGATGAAGATGAAAGGCAAAGGTGTCCTTGAACTCCATCCTTATCGTCGATTGTGTACTTCGGGTACAACACAATTGGTCCCAAACTTTATATTTTGTTTCAATTAGGTCCTCAACCTATATTTAATTACAAATTAATCTCAAAATTTAATAATTTATTGTATAAATATCAACTCTTCAAATTCTAATTAAACTATTAGTAATTGTCTTCTCATAAATTTAAACTATGCCATAATTTTTTATACTTTAATGATAATTTAAATTTTTAAATTTTTCTCTGTGTATAGTAAATTATATTCTTATACCGATATAGGATTAGGGATTAATATGTAAAGAATTATAAAAATTTTAAACCAGTTTATCATAATATAAAAATTGAGAGCCAATTTACAATAAAAATTAAAGATTTACAATAATAAGAGGAGTTGATGCTTCTCGCAACCCATCTAATTGGTGCGAAACCTAGTTTGGCTTTTGCGGCACGGAGGATAAAACTCTTTATCCTCTAAATAAACCAGTTTGGGTTCTCCTTTGTATCCCAACACCTAGATTCATAACACTGGGAACGGCTCAAGTTTGGGTAAAGATGCCGAATCAAATGATTTCTCATGCATATGCGTTGTAGCCCTAACTAGTTTAATAGGGCTATTATTTAAGTACTATATAGAGAAAACCATATGTTTATCCACATCCATGGTGACCTGATTTTGCAATATGCTTTTCACCGATATCAGTAAAGGGTTACTCTTTCGCAGTTGAGCTCCTTTTTTCATTCAAGCCTGTTCTTATCCGCCTGAGAAGATCGCGAACATAATCAATGAACGCGAGAACTTCAACGACGGGGCACCACACTTGCAAAGCAAATAACACTGACAATATTGGACAGAACATACTCGTATGGTTCGTGAACATTCAAACACTTCCTTATCCATGATGTCTGTCACTTTCAAACTTTTGGCAAATATTATGACTCTTATGTCACAAACATATTATGCTGCTTCAGGAGCAACAAGTCAGGAAGCATAAAACGAAAAATTCTTTAGTTTAGAGAACTACTGAATTATTTCCAGTACTAGAAATTGGTGTAAGAGGAACTTCATTAACTTTCATAAACATTAAGGACATCATTATCCCAACACAACATATAAAAGAATTGGTACCTGAATGGAAAACCAAGCGAAATACTGCACCTAGACAAGCATCAATAGCATAACTTACCCTACAAACATCCTGCACAATACATCTCTTTCTACAGGATAGTAGGGTTTGGGGCTTTTCGCCATCATCATTACAGTGCGACAACACCAAAATCATCGCCATCATCATAATACATACATTGATACTTTGATCAAGTTAAACCAATGTATAATCTTAAACAATATACTGATACTACGGGTTTCATAACCTTAGATTACAACAAACAACTACCGCCTCAGGCTCTCCACAATGTAATCTGCATACAGATCCCTAATTCAAAACAAAAGAAAATGTTGATGTGAGAAATGTGAACCACATGTATCATGGATCTTAAAAAAGTATGAATTTTTTAGTGTATAAACACACAGTATTCAATTAATAAAGACTTAAAAGAACCACTTACATGGAGTACTGGATTGCTTTGTAAGCATCAGTGGCCGGCAGAAAGTCATTAACAGCAACTTCCTTGTTCTCATTTTTCTTGTCTGAATAATACATTAAGAAAAATATCCACATTTCTACTTAGCAGGGTTCAGAATACCAGAACAACTTGTCATACACACTGTATCAACTAAAGACAGTTTCACAATTATCCCATGTTTTCTCAGCTTACCCTTTCTTCCAAACAACTAATGACAGCAAGTATGCAAAGATTGAGGCAAATTGGAGTAAAACACTAAGTATGATAATCTGACAACCATAAAACCTATGGAAGATAAAATAATGACATTTTTTTTGGTGACCGAGGTAATATCAGTCATCTTTGGCCCCATTTGGTAATACTTAATCTTTTTGCCTCTCGTTTTCGTTTTGAGCATTTGAAAAATAAAACAGAAAACAATGTGTTTGGTAAACATGTATGACACCAAGCAAAACCATTTCTGGTTAGATGTTTCATACACTATATGCGCACATAAAAATAAGCTTAAGGATACAGTCTTCAAAGAAGCGGCGGATTTCAGCTAAACGATGTGGTGGAAGCTCCTTGATGTCATTGAAGGGCTTGTATTCAGGATCATCAGCGCAGACAGCAATTATCTTGTCATCTTTCTCACCCTGTAATCATCAAGTTTTAACTTCAATATTCCATGAGACAGACATTCAAAGATTTGACCAGGTGTCTATGCTAAAGGTGTACCTGATCAATCATAGGCATAAGACCTATTGCCTTAGCCCGAAGGAAGCATCCTGGAAGAACTGGTTCCTGCAAATGTATAGGATTTCCATGTACTAGTATCAAATTGAAAACAACTTTCTCAGGATGCAAACCAAGCCAGAAATATTAGTTAAGGACAACGAAGGTAAAAGCTGTGGCAACCAATTCAACAGTATGAGATAAGCCACTAGAATTATATATGTGAATGCGTGTGGATGCAAATCATTTTTCTAATACCATCACAATTTCTGGCCCAGAGTATTGGCTGTTCCAATCTATATTTTACCACCACCATAACATTCGACCCCTTAATCCATCTTACTTTAGAAAGGTTCCTCCACAAACCTCCCTTAGAAACAGCAATAGGTTCACTCACAACCCCAGAGACTTCACTTCATCAGGCTATCTTCACCCTCACTCTTTAGAATCAAAGATCTGTTTTTATTCTTGAATAAGTACAGAGTAGGGCAAAGGGAGGAAGGAGAAGAGGCACTAAATGGACCAGTCAACTTGCTACTAAATCCAATATAGTTGTACGTCCACATTGTGAGGGAAAAAAGACATGGCCGAGAATTTGGAAATCAGAACATTTTAGAAGTGAAACAACAAATCAAGTGAGTTGGAAAAGGCAGTGGACCGACAGTGATTGATTGGACTAGCACTCCCTATAACTGTAACTCATGACACACGCAAAGACAGCTAAAAGTTCAAGAAATAATAAATCTTTTTTTGGGGTGCTTAGACATATTAAAAATCTGATAGTACTTGGTTGTCATGGGATGGAATTGGAAGCAATTTGATAGAGAATTGCTCTTTGTATCCTCCACAGCTATATGAATGAAAAAACCAAGGAAAGAAAGAAACATACAACTGCAAAACAACGAGAAGCAAAAATTTAAGAAGAAAACAAAACACTAAAAAAGGCAAGAATATACAATCAAATAAAACAAAGGAAACAACAAGAAGATTACATCCAAGACAAAAATTTTCTATTTGTTTCATCGTGCACAAAAAAAAAATTACCTGCATAATAATTAAAACATCCATGGGATCATTGTCTTCACAAAGAGTACGTGGGATGAAGCCATAGTTGTGAGGGTACACAACCGACGAGTAAAGCACACGGTCAACCTAAATACTTACGTGCCAGTCAGCAACCAATCTGAAGTATGTAAGTGACTGCAGGGGGACAATTTATTACCTTGATAAGTCCAGTTTTCTTGTCAAGTTCATATTTCACCTTGCTTCCTTTACTAATTTCAATCACCTGCACACAGAACAACGTGCTTGCTATCACAATCTTTCAGGACGTTGCTGTGAATGCGTTGCTCTTAACTTAAATCCTGATAAACTTCTGCTTTCTGTCTGTCTCATTTCCAAATGATGAACAAAAGAAACACCAACCGAAAGAAGAAGGTATTGAAAGAAAAAGTAGACACTAATTCTACTTATCTTGATACTGTTTTAATTCGTCCATAAATAGGAAAAAGAAAAGGTAACATCAGAAAAGAAATAAACTTTACTCGGGGGCACTTCATCAAAGTAGTATAAACTCCCTAATGTATTGCCATACACAACTGAATGAGTTCAATTGGGAAATACAATCAGGGAACATGTATACTTACACAGTTGAAGATCTTTGGAGCTCCAGGGCCTGTGCAAATAACAAAATGAAATAGGTTTAGATTAATGAAGATGGACAGATGTGAAGTTAGTGCAGCAATCATGCATGAGTTTTGATGTACTTTCTTATCCTCATACCTATTTCAAGGTCATGCCAAGGGTGTGCAGCAACAGACCTCCTGGTCATTGAAGAGAGAATCCTTTCATTTAGAGGAGGATGTGAATAATGCTTGTCCGCTGGGACCTTAACGGCGGTTTCAGTCGGCGGAGACATCACTTAAACACCAAGAGAACTAGAGAAGCGTCGGTAACCAACAATGGGGGAAAAATATAATTTTATTGTATCTTCTATGAACTTTTGCTGGTAAAAGCATATAATTCTGGAGAGATCATCCAGCAGTACTAAGGAAAATAGTTAATACGAGATCCTTAGTTCAAGATTATTTACAAAATAAGGACGGTAGAGAAAAAGACCACACTGCCCTGAAATAGGATATTTATCTAAAAGCAAATATCTTTCTATCTTTTTGCCTTAAATTGGCAAGACGATCGGAAAATCAGCAATGGTCCAACGCAAAAACTCCAGATCACAACACAAGCACAGATCTACAAAACTGTTAGCCTTTATCCATTTCAGATGCTTCAATTTTTTTTTTTGGCCGAAAAATGCTTCAAAAATTTTAAAATCAGGAGATATCCCAAAAAACACGAATTGATTTTTCATCAAAATCTCGGGACCCAAACAGTAATTTGACGAACTTCAGATCCAAACAAGAACAGAACAAATTATTCCAAAGAGAAATATAAACCATAAAAGCATCAATTAGCAAGCATTACTATTACTTAGAAAGAAAAAAGTATATAGAAAAAAAAATACAAAGAGGAATCGTGTCTTCGACGTACCTATAGCAGATGAACTCGACGGAGATCGAAACTTCAGAGAGGAAAAGAAACAAAAAGAAAACGCAGATCGGCTAGGGGACGAAGAGAAGTAACGGAACTGAGGAACAGGGATGAAGAGCTAGACGGAAAGTTGGAGGCTGTTTTATAGAAGAAAATGGAGGTGTGAGCTTCCGGCTTTGTTCCCTCTTTCCATTTAAAGGCCTCGCGAGCCACGGGTAGGACTAGGAGAAGGGAAGGGGGACGGCAAGATTAGGACAGCGGGTGAAAAATTCCCTGCGGATATTCGGATTGGGAAGAAAATTGAGTCGTCGTGGCTCCAGCTGTTGAACCAGTGACACGTCATTTCGCGTGGGATCCACGTCGAATTCCTAACGGTCGTAACGATTGGTTTTGTTGTGATCCAACGTTTGAGTAGTCTCTGTTGAGCGAATTTTAGGGCTTCTGATTGGAATACGTCGGACGTGGCGGTGAAGTTTTTAATTGGCGTGTGGACGGTGTCATTCTTTTTCTGATTTTACTTGGAACACAATAACAGGATCTTCCTGGACTTTTTTCTCTTTTTTTTTTCGATAAAATATCTGTCGTTCCTAATCCTGGTCAAGAAGAATGAATACAATTATACAATCACCATCATAAGCAGTTATACAGGAAATGAAACCTGAAAAATCATGCCCCCAACAACTGGGAAAAATTCCAAAGAACTATTAAAGAATGCTGGCCCCGTTTCATATTAACATTAGATATTAGCTATTTGCTATTAACTTGACACTATTAATAAATTATTTAAACTCTAATTCTAATTATATTGTTTTCAAACTGGCTAAGCCTTTTGCAAGCCCATTTGCTCCATAATAGATATATTTTTATCTTCTTAACTTATTCAGCAGAAAACGAATATCTACAATTAAATTCCTCGTATATAATACAATCAACATGTTATAAATGACCGAATCAATCACAAGGTCAGCATCTGATTTGACAATTACACGAGGCAAATGGAGATCCTGGCACAACCTTAGAGCTTCTCTCGTGTCCAAAGCTTTGGCAAAAAAAAAAAAACATGATTTTTTGTCTCATATGAGGTGTAGCCAACTTAATTACAGGGTGACATTTCTCATCTCGCGCCGCGCGAAGCTGACCATTCTCATTCGCCCTAATTTGCTTGCCAATCTGGGGAGTCCAGCAAAAAACTGGAATAAGGTTGTGAATATATCGATATTTATTATAGAATCTTAAATCCTATTAATAATTACTCTATTTATGTATGTTCGTATTGCTGAAAAAGTCATTTATCCTCTCCGTATCTTCATTCAATTTTATGTTGCCTGTAAAGTCAGTTAATTCTTGGTCTAAATGGAGATTATTAATGTGTTAAGGAATTATATTAACATGCAACTCCACGAAGCATATAGTACTACAATATTTGACGTTTTGTATTTCATCTGCCTAATATTTTTCAAAATTATCTATTTAAGTAAACTTTTATAATTTTTTTAACATTACTGAACTGTCTCTTTCTCTCCTCTTTTGCTTCAAGACCCCTCGTATTGAGGCAATTTTAGAGATTATTTATTTTAGGGCCGAGTCCGGTCATACATTATTAATAGGCAAACACGCTTCGAAAAATCATTTTTCTATTTGCAAGACTCAAACTCATCTTTCAAAAAACAGAAAAAGAGGCTCAAACTCAAGTCTTACTTCATTAACTCCACTTATATAATTAAAATTAAGTATTTAAAGTCCCAATATATGAATTAGAGTCTAGTTCTCATAATTTGAAAAAGTTATCGCTTCTCAATGAGCTTAACCCATGTGCAATCTCTCTTCTTCTTCCCCATGGTTTTTTCTTTGTTTTCTATTTATTCGGTCCAGTTTAGATACCAATTTAAACCAGATAAGTAAAATTTTCATTATTACTCCACTTGACTATCTTCAATCTTTTTTGTTGTTTTCTTTTTCATTCATAAAATTATTTAACCACCATCGATATAAGCATCATCTCATTCATCCAATATTTTATGATGAACAAATTTAACTGGCTCATTTTCAAAATTGGTGATTATAAGAAGAATTGTAATCGAGTGGGATGCAGAAAGCGGCTGAAACTTGATAATGATGTTTTTACGAATAATAGATCGAGATGTTCAAATATTGTTTCGTTTATTTACCTTGTCCTTTATTTGTTTTTTTTCCCTAGTTACATATGAGTTATTTTTTCAAGATTATACTGACTTACTTAAAAAGTTTCAGCTCGATCCAACCTTCTTTCTTTCATTCGGTATTGTAGGATATGTAACTTTTTATTGGTCAAGTTATAAGTTTTTATTATTTTTTAGTATCCTTTGTCATTCATTTGTAGCATACATTTTGATTTATTGATAATTAGAATAAAGTACATTTTTATAAAAAAAAAATTTCTAAACAATAAATTAAAATTTTTTTATAAAAATATTATGATTTAGGATCATCCCAGGTGAAAACGATTTTGAGAGAGAATCAAATGCGTCGTTCCATAATGATCAATGAGAAATTAGGAAATGGGTGGTGGGTCAGGCAATTCATGTGGGCTCATTAGAAATTTAGAATAGGCGTCCCTATAAGCTAATTAACTCACGCCCGACTCATTGCCTATGGGGGGATTGACTTCCGTTAACCACCAGTCTCGTTATCCTTTCCAATGTCCGTCCCAATAAAACATTCGTGCCTGCTAAGTGTTACCCAAAAGAAAAAAAAAATCCACATATTTTAGGAGCTATTTGGATTCAATCAAGCTCGCATCGCTTCAAAGGGCACGTCAATGCGACGGGAAGTTGATTAGTATTAGCGATTAGTGTTAATTATATATAAGTAGCTTTTAATTTTTAATTTTAGTGGTATAATCTTTAAGATTAATAAATAATAAAAAAAAATCTAAATATAGTTCTTAATTCTCCCGGAGAAGCAGGTCCATAATTAATTACAACATATTATTAATGGCATGACATAAAAATGATGAATTTGGGGTGAATTGGGAAGCGTCCATTTAAATTATTGCACTTCTCATAAAGTGGCCTGATTGAGCGAACAATTAAGTTATTATAGTGAAAACAACATATATTTTCTAGTTATGCTAAAATTACAAAAATTTACACAAAACCTTAAATGAAAGTGTTTTATAGGAGTATATTTTTTTTTTGGTAATCGACAATGTTTTATTGAATTTAGGGAAATTTAAAGATCTCAAAAAATTTTTACGGCAAATTCAACTACAGTATACCAGATTCTGTAAAATTTTTGTATAAACCTGTTAGTAGGTCCAATACTACTTCCTACTTTGTTCTCCAAAAAAATATAACAGCAGCATATACTTAGAATATACTATAAATAATCAACTTTGTTAATACGTAAAATCGTAGAATTGTAACATTTTCAATTTTTTCTCAAAATGAAGAAAAACTAGCATTTGAAATAAAAACAAGTACCATAGTTTTCTTTAAAAAATCCAAATAAAAGTTTCTGCCGCATTTTGATTTTCTTCACGCGCAATATGAAGACACTAGAATATATTTTGGCTAAAGTTCATTTTAGACATGAAGGCACAGATATTGTGAAACATGGGAGTCACTATCTGAAGTTAGTTCACACTTAAAAACAAGAAACCTATAAAAAGTATTAGATTCAATTTAGTTATGGAATACTTGTTTTCCTTAGAGATTTTCAATAAAATTATAATTTTATACTAATATATATTGAGCTTAAATCCCAAATAGCCATAAAAAGTTTTAGGTGAATTGCACCAAAAATCCCAAACATTTAATTAAAGTTGCAAATTCATCCCTAACCACTTAGTTGTTGCTTGATGGTCCCAAATTTATCTCTAGGCAATATCAAGTTGGCATAGAAAACTCAGTTACAGAGGAGAAAAAAATTAATAACTTAAATGATTCATTAATTTTTCAAAAATTTATGACAATTTCAATTTATACAAAGAAAATTACATAACTTTTAAATTAGTGTTTAGAGAGTTGATGTTAAATAGTTATGTGATAGTTAATAAATTCAGTTAGGTAAAAAATTATTTTATAATAAATTTAAATTGTGCATAATTTGTTGAAAGTTAATGAACTATTAAATAATTAGTTTTCCTTGATATAAGTTAGATTTTTGTACCAATTCAATCTTGTGTAAGGCAAGAGATGAATTTGCATGAATGGAAAAGATTTGAGACCACTAAGCAACAACTAAAAAGCTAATGATGGATTTGTAGAATATATAAAAGGTTTGAGATTTTTAGTGCAATTTATCCTAAAAATTTTCATGAATATGCTTATAAGCTTTTCTTTTTTCTTTTTTATTTTTAATTCATCTTCTCACCAAAATCTCAAGATTATTCGCATTAGGTTATTAGTTTCTTAATTGAATTTTTTTAAAAGTATAGAGCAAAAGAGTTACTTACCGGAATTTATTAACTCAGTGGGTGAATACTAAAGAACTAAGATGGATTTTTTTTTTTGTGTAGTGGTAAAACTGACAAACTTAAAGGTATTAATTTTTTCTTGGTACAGAAAAACATTTTATAAGTGTTAAGGTAAGAGATACTTGTAGTATAAGTAGGGAGAAAAATACTTACTTTTTTGGGATCTAGAATGTACTTGAATCAACTTTAAATGGCATTGTATAAGAAAGTGGGAGATGACAGGGGCAAAACTCCTACCTTCGCCACTCTCCCATGATATCTTTTAACCATTTTATCAAAGTGGATGGGACAACGGTATTAATTTTATACTACACGTTTTGTGAGTTTTTAGATTTGGCAAACTACAATTTTAGTCCATAATTCTCAATAAAATTTTGAATTAAGGAACCAAATTGCCTATTTGACATATTTTTTGTAGACATAAATGAAGCCTGAGGGGTTGATTGGAATATTTTATGAAACCTAGGGGAAATTGTGTTTTAGTACATAGTTTATAGTGGCTAAAAATGTAGTTAGTCCCTAAATAAAAATGAAACTTCTTCAACGGCCGATTGGTGCTGACGTACCAGACGCTTTGCTCCTCATTTCGCTCGTCTCCTGTAATCAGATCTCACACTTTTCCCTCTCTGATCTGGTGCCTTCTCTCTTCAAATATGGAAGCTTAATTGATTTTTATTTTTTTTGTTCTTCCAAATTATTGTCTTTGCACATTGATTCGTTTGAGCGTTTCTGCTCTCTAGGGTTTCTCTTCCAATGGCCGCTCCGCCCGCTAGAGCTCGAGCCGACTACGATTACCTCATAAAGCTCCTCCTCATCGGTGACAGCGGTGCGTTTTCCTGTTTCTTGCCTTCCCTTTTTCTTCTCCCGGTGGTTTGATATGCGATTTTTTTTTTACTTATCGGAGAAAAGAGATGATCTTAGGGTTTGATTAGGTCTCGCTCCATTACAAATTTGATTCTGGGGCATGTCGAAATATGAATGTTTATTTGGAATGTCATGGAAGACGGTTTGATTTGAGGTTTTCAGCGAGTTTGTCTGATTTTTGTATTTATGCTTTGGTTCTGGAGGATTGTGTTTGATCGATTGATTTTGAAGCAGGTGTGGGCAAGAGTTGCCTTCTTCTGCGATTCTCTGATGGTTCCTTTACGACGAGTTTTATTACAACAATCGGGTAGGTGGTTTTAAGATGCAGAATCTTCAACTAGATGCCGTTGGTGTGCTTCTTGTGCAAGCTTTTGGTGATAATGCGTGTGGGTGTTCTGTTGCAGTATTGACTTCAAGATAAGGACAATAGAGCTTGATGGAAAACGTATCAAACTGCAAATTTGGGACACTGCTGGACAGGAGAGGTTTCGAACAATTACAACTGGTTAGTTCGTGTTTTAAAGTGTCACTACAACAGAAGCTCGACAGTGGTTCTGTCTATTCAATTTATGAGTATTGGTCCCTGTGACATGGGTGCTTGGAATTTATTTCTTGCATTTTCAACACTTGACATGTGGTCCAATTGTTTTCTTCGCTCCCAAGTCCCACAAGAAACTGCAACTACATTTGTGTGTCTGTGCGCAGACAGATGAGCCGTGTCTGATTCCAGGATGTAAATATCTGAAAGTGACTGGTCAACCAAGTGGTGGTTTTGAAGATCATGAGCCACGTGGCCTTTCTTAACATCCAAGCAGATTATTATGGTCAAGCTGTTGGAGTCAGCTACTTCTTTATCTGCGGGATAGTGTCTGAAGCTTCTTTAGTACTATTGTGTTCATGCCTTCATGGCACAGTTAATCTTTAACGTCAGCTGTGTTCCCTTTTTATTTTGTTCATTAATTAAAGCTTGGATGAATGTCGCGTGTTTTGAATTGTTCAATAGTGTGTGATACTATTTTCTAGAGATAGCTGTAATCACTATCACTATCACTTCTTTTTGGCGAGCTTTTTTTATTTGGCTAAAAAATTATTGATATTTTCCTCTTTTTTCTTGGTGCAGCTTATTATCGTGGAGCAATGGGTATTTTGCTTGTGTATGATGTTACTGATGAGTCATCATTCAATAGTAATTACTGAACTTCTAATCATTTGAAGTATGGCTGCAATGTGTATGCTATTCCATCTTTTGTGTTTTTCATTTCCGAATTTATTTTTGCTCAACATTGGGATTTGAATCTAATTTGCATGACACGTTACCTTCATCGTCAGCGCCATGTTCTTTTCTGTGTACTTAATCATTCCATAATCGGATTTATCTTACAATGCCAAATTTACATTCCCTTCTATAATTATCTCCTGTCTAACTGATTTCCCTCTGCTCTACAGACATTAGGAATTGGATTCGTAACATAGAGCAGCATGCTTCTGACAATGTGAACAAGATTCTTGTGGGCAACAAGGCTGACATGGACGAAAGCAAAAGGGTTTGTCCTGTTTCATGATCTCTCTCGTCTGCCCCTCCTCCTCATCCTCTTTTCTATCTTGACATATGTGTGTGTTTTGTTGCTTGCTGTTGTTTGTTTTATATGTGCACGTGGTATGAGTAGGAAATTACTTAACTGTACTGAAGCAGGTTTCTCCATTTCAGAGACTTGCATGACATCTTGAGCATTTATTTGGTGTCCGTTGGACCTGTTTTGACCTTAAATTTTTGTTGTACTATTTGAGACATATCATGTCATGCCCGCCCTTAGTCTGAATATGCTTGTATTATAGAATTTGTACTTGCTTTTACTGTTTGTTCTGTACCCTTTTATAACATTTTTTGGGCATTTTTCATCCTGATATACCTCTTTAACAGGCTGTCCCTACTGCCAAAGGCCAAGCTCTAGCTGATGAATATGGAATCAAGTTCTTTGAGACTGTATGTTCCTTCTGCGCGCATTGCCGTTTTGAGAAATGTTGTGTAGTTCACTTGTTCATGGTACTCTCCTTCATTGTTGTTGCAGAGTGCCAAGACCAACTTAAACGTTGAGGAGGTTTTCTTTTCTATAGCTAGGGATATTAAGCAGAGACTAGCAGATAGTGACTCAAAGGCTGAGGTAAGGTGTATTTCAACATTCTGGCATCTGTGGCATCTGACTTCTCTAGTATCTACATGAAAATGGATATGAAACTGAAAGTGTCTACAACAGTGAGTTTTGGAGTGTTCTTTTAAAACTGCCTCAATTTGACTGTTCTTGTTGGGTGGCATCTAGGTGTCGATTCGTCTATTCGTGTAATATATGAATTATGCGATACTTTTTGATATACCAAGTGACATTTCTATTCAATTGTGCAGCCTCAGACGATCAGAATTAACCAGGCAGACAATGCTAACTCTAGCGAAGCTGCACAGAAGTCTGGCTGCTGTGGCGGATCTTAAAGCTGAAGTTGATTATGAGAGCTAAAGGGGTATATTTCTCTAGGGGGCCATTTTTTGGTTGGGAAAACTAATTTTCTTGCATCGATAACATTCCTGTTTGTACTGCTCTCCCTTCAATTATTTCACATCTGCTTCTCGACGAGTGTGGATTTAAGATCCTTCTGAATTTCTCAAGATTAAGTGTATTAGATTATTTTTCTGATATCGTATAAGTCTTTAATATAAGAAATGGACTTCACTGTTATGCGCCATCTCCAATTTCTTCCATTAAAGACTTTTGGGTTCTTTAAAGAAATTGGTTAGAATGATCAAAGATTTCATATAGAATTGTTCTTGGTTTTCTATAAATCTTTAGTCATAGAATCGGATTAAGATTAGAATCATAATCGTATTATAGAATTTAATCGGATCTGTTTTCCTATCTTAGATCGGAAAATCATAAGATTTTAAGTGACTATTTGGGGCAAAGTGAAATATTTCAATAACCTCCATAAGACTAATTCAGCTAATAAGGCTAATCAAAAGATACGGCTAATGATGGAGGTCTTAGGTTTTGTCAACCACAAACCAATCCATGACCTCACTCGTCTGGGTGCTCGCTGATGAGTCCATCACTTAGCAATAATGCCAATCGAAAGGTGCCATGTTCTCTTCTTTTGCTTTAATGTTTCAATATTGGGGCCAATTAATGCGAATATAAGAAGGCATAAGAAAACAAGTCCCCCAAGCAAACCATTAAGCTTTGTAGAGTAAATGGAGAGCCTAGTGTCCACTCTAAACTTTACCTTAAATACAATAATGCTACCTGTACATATTTTTTAATTATTTTTTTTTTTGCAAAATCAAGTGATTTGTTTTTTGGCTGTCTTTTGACCGACTTTGGAATTCACTTGAATTTAAGATAAATTATGGAAATTTATTTTTGTTGAAAATCTACATACGATTTTTATTCTTTGGTCGGATAAAATTGCAATCCTTTCCATCTAACAAGTTCATGATGCGAATAACTTTTGAGAGAGACATCCAGATTACGATTGTTCAAGTTGAAGCATGAAGAGGGAAATGTAGTTGTTGCTTGGAGATCCTCTTGTCCGAAAAAATGTTGATTCTGCTGTACAATTTGTGCCCCAATAGGATGCATTATGTTTCTTAAAATCTGGATTTGATTTGATGACACAGAGGTCTAGCTAGCAAGCAGATTTTATTGTATATTATTTTCAGTAAATTTATATTTAGATACTTCCGTTTACTAATAAAAATACATTTTCTGCATGAGGTCTTTACTTCAAGTAAGTCAATTCGAAGCCACCAAGATTCCGCTAAGGAGAAAAACTTTCAAGTTTCTCTTTTAAAAATCTCAGCCCAACATAATTTTGTACGTTCTATTATGTCAAAAACAATGCCGTGAAGCACAATTTTACTTTAGTTATAGTTTATGAAAGCCTGGACCAAAACCCAAGTTTAACCCCAACTTCAATTATTGATTCTCATCAATATAAATGTGTTTAAGTGGTTATAATGAAGCAGATAAATATATTCCATTTCGTTGATGGAACAAATGCTTATATAGAGTGAAGTGCAACCTGCCATCACCCCATCCATTCCAAGTGGATTAGCGTTAAATCAGAATCAAGTTTTGCGCTCTCAAATCCCTAGGAATTGTAACAGATTATTGTTAAAGTTAGTAGATATGGGAAGCTCAGCGAAAGGTTGTATGGCAAAGATGAAGCCGTATGTCCTTGCTATATTGCTACAAGTTGCGTTCGCTGGAATGGATGTTTTAACCAAGGCTGCCCTAAACAAGGGCATGAGCACCTATGTCCTTGTTGTCTACCGCCATGCCATTGCTGCTGTTGTCTTGGCTCCTTTAGCGGCCGTTCTTGACAAGTCTCTCCCTCTTTCTATCTGCTGCTCCTTCACTCTTCCCTTCTGTCAAAACCGAACCAAACTGAACTGAATTATAAGCACTTTTTCTTGTTTCTGTTTCGACAGGGGAGTAAGGCCAAAGATGACAGTTTCAATCTTCATTAAGATAATGGTGCTAAGCCTGCTGGAGTAATCTTCTGAATTGTAAAACAAGTTTGAGCTTGGAACAGATTCTCGGGGTGAAACTTTTTCTAATATTTGTTGTTCTTGGCAGGCCTGTAATTGACCAGAACTTATATTATGTGGGGATGAAGTACACTACAGCAACTTTTGCAGCTGCGATGTTCAACATCGTCCCAGCAGTCACATTTGTAATGGCTTGGATCATGAGGTAAAAAACTTGTTTAACCATATACCACCAATTAGAACAGAGCTGATTTTGTTGAACCAAACACGCAGGCTGGAAATTGTGAACTTTAGATCAATCCGAAGCCACGCGAAGCTGGCTGGGACTTTGACAACTGTTGGTGGAGCAATGGTGATGACACTATTGAGGGGACCTGTCATAGGCCTGATATGGACAAGGGGAAGATCTTATTCTGCACAGGAACAAGCAACAAACGGGACAGATGTTCACAGCTCCATCAAGGGTGGCCTGATGATCGCGGCTGGCTGCTTCAGTTATGCTTCCTTCATGATTCTCCAAGTAAGTTCCCTTCTGCAGAGGATTCGATTACCGGTATATAGGGACCATATAGATATAGCTCTTCCGTGGTAAAAAAGTTCATGGCTTTCGAATCTCTATTGTTGTTTCTGTAGGCACTCACTATAAAATCATATCCAGCTGAGCTCTCCCTAACAGTTTGGATATGTGTTCTCGGTGCCATAGAGGGCACTGCAGTGACCTTAATAATGGAAAGGGGAGATACTGCCATATGGGCTCTCAAGTCGGACATTAAGCTGGTGGCAGCAATCTACAGTGTAAGGAAACTTTGGGACAAAGAAACAGAACTAACTTCTTTCGCAAGAAGGAATTTTCTGACCATATGTGACATGAGCTTGTGCAGGCTATGGCATGTGGATTTGCATACTACGTTCAAGGAGTGATAATGAAAGATCGAGGCCCCGTTTTCGTAACATCGTTTAGTCCCTTGATCATGGTTATAGTGGCTGTGATGTCTTCGATCGTTTTGGCTGAGCAAATGTTACTAGGGAGGTAATATTCAATGCTATTTAAGAGGGTTGAGACCAGTCAAATTGAGATATAGGATTTATTTAACGACCATAACTAGTTGAGATTATGGCTTAATTGATTACTTGGTTACTTGGTTCAACAGGGTGATCGGTGCCATTATCATAATCATGGGGCTGTATTTGGTTTTGTGGGGCAAAAACGCAGATTCTGATTCTCAAACGGAGCCTACTGGAAAAGAAATAGATGCAATTAGGAATGAGGAATGTTGTGAACAAGAGGTGATTACAATTGAGGCACTTGGTGGTAATGGAACGAGCATAATCAAAGATAAAAAATTAGATGACTTTATTTAAACTCTTGATCAAGGGTTCAAGATAAAAGCATGTCCACCAAATTCGGATGATGTAGCAAATCGAAACTATATGTTGACTATGTATGTGTATATGTTTGGTAATTTCTTTATCTTGAGGATACATTAGTGATACTCTCTCATTCTCTAGGGACGTATTTGGTAGTTTATCCATAACTTGTATCGATGTAAAGCTACCCTTGTAAAGACTTGGCTGTAGACGTTGAGCAAATCAATAATTCTTTCCTGGTCCAATGAATCAAACTTAACATGGTATTTAGAGCCAGAAAATCTTGTACCCATCCTACCATCATGACAAGTTCTTTGTCGCTGCCAAGAATGGTATTGCTTCTCTGCCCAAGTTGTTCTGCTTCAGTCCGTTGTCTTGGTTATCAGATGTTCTGTTACTCCGTAAGCTCAAGCTATTCTTGACTCCAGCGTTTGGTATTATACTCTGTTACTGACTCTTCGGCTGGAAATTGTGGGATTTGGTCTTGCGCATACAAGGTGTTCGATGCATTGCCTATTAGAAGTTCTTGCTACAGCAGAGCATATTGTCGAGTGATTCTAGCTGCTTCGTTAGTCTTTTGTTCCTCCGCATGACCTCTGAACAAGCTTAAGTTATCCAGATTAAACTAGATGGCTTGAACTACTCCTTCTGGTCCTATCTGATGAGAACCTTCGTCGTAGGGAAAGTATTGTGGGGCTATGTTGATGGTACAATTGTTGAACCCAGTGATGAAAACCAAATGGATTATGAAAAGTTGAAGCAAGACTGGACTACAAACAATGCTAGGATCCTATCTTGGATCAACAATGCAGTTGAACCCTCCATCGGAATGCACTTGGCCAAATTCAAAACGGCCAAGGAAGTTTGGGATTATTTGGCAAATCTGTATTTGCAGTCAAACTTTGTAAAGCGATATGAATTGGAGAAACTGATTAGAAGTGAGGACCAGAGAGATAGAAGCATTCAAGAATTTTACAATTTCATGAATGGTATTTGGGATCAACTTAACATGATGGAACCCCCGGAATTGAATCAGTTCCCTGCTTACCAAAAGGTTAAAGATGAACAAAAACTGGTTCAGTTTCTAATGGCTTTGAGAAGCGAGTTTGAGTCTTTGAGGGGATCAATTCTTCATCGGTCACCCTTGCCAACTGTCCACAAAATTGTCAGCGAACTTGTTGCAGAGGAAACAAGACTGAAAGGTCAAAACTTTGTGGACAGTTGGGATACGATGTTAGTTTTTTGTGTCACTCTTGTGTTGTGCAGGATCGACATACAGGGAAGCAGATTGGGACAGGCCGTAGAGAGGGGGTCTCTATGTGTTGGATTTTTTGTCCTTACCACATACTTTTGAAAGGAGTGCTTTGTCAACATCTGTTGCAAAACAATATCGTTCTGTTTTTCATCTTTGGCACTCTAGACTAGGACATGTATCTGCATCATGCCTGAAATACATGATATCTGTTGAACTTTTGAAAAATGTTACTCATTCAAACATTTCTGACTCTGAAGGATGTAAACTTGGAAAATTTATTACCCTACCTTTCAAAAAAAGTGCCTCTGTTTCAGTTGCTCCCTTTGATCTTATTCATTCTGATGCATGGGGTCCTTCCCCTGTACATACAAAAGGAGGATCTTCTTACTATATGCATCACAGGTCTGAATTTTTTAAGCTATACGAAAATTTTGCCACCATGGTAAAAACTCAGTTCTCCACAAAAATTAAAGTCTTTCGATCAGATTCAGGGGGAGAGTGTAAGTCCAAAACTTTTCAAAATTTTCTTACATCTGAAGGCACTATTTTTCAGTCATCATGTACTGACACTCCTCAACAGAATGGTATTGCTGAGAGAAAAATTTAGGCACACCATTGAAACAGCCAGATCTATGTTATTGGCTGCCTCTTTACGTGGATCTTTTTGGGGAGAAGCCGTTCTTCCGGCAGTTTATCTTATCAATCGCATCCCTTCTTCTATTATTGGTGGTGTCTCTCCCTTTAAAAAACTTTTCGAAACCCAGCCAGACTACTCCGAGCTTCGTGTCTTTGGGTGCACTTGCTTTGTTCTTCTTCCAACTAGAGAACGTACCAAACTAACTGCCCGATCAGTTCGTTGTGTTTTCCTAGGCTACGGTATCGAACAAAAGGGATATCGTTGTTATGATCCGATAGCAAATAGACTCCGGGTCTCTAGACATGTCATCTTTCTTGAACATATCCCTTACTATGATTCCTCTCAATCCCCTCCCACTTTTTCCCCTGATACAGCTCCCTGTTCTGATCCCTTTATAGACTTGGATCACCAGACCTCCTCTGTACCTTCTTCATCTAGTTCAGGTGACATGCAGCTTATTACCGATGATTTCTTCAGTGATGACACAGGTGCTGAAGATGTCCAGCAAGGCAATGACTTGAACTCCACCCCCTTGTTCTCAGCCTGATCCTCCGTCTACTTCTGAGGATGTTGATCAAGCAAATGTTCCTTCTTCGCCCAGGTATCCTACTCGTTCTCGAAAGCCTCCTTCTTGGTTAAATGACTTTCAGACACATCTTTCTTCCTCCTATCAATCATTTATCACTTCTATTCACTCTATTCATGAGCCCAAATCTTTCAAAGAAGCTTGTTTGTCACCTTCTTGGCAGCAAGCTATGGCTGAAGAATTAGCAGCTCTTGACAAAACTCATACTTGGGATCTTGTTGATATTCCTAAAGGAAAAGAAGTTGTGGGATGTCGATGGGTTTATAAAGTGAAAACCAAATCTGATGAATCTATTGAGCGTTACAAGGCTCGATTAGTAGCTAAAGGATATACTCAAGAGTATGGCATAGATTATGAAGAAACCTTTGCTCCTGTAGCCAAGATGACTACGATTCGAACTCTGCTTTCAGTTGCCTCTTCTCGACAATGGAACTTATTTCAGATGGATGTTAAAAATGCCTTCTTGAATGGTGAACTGAAGGAGGAGGTGTATATCAATATGCAACCTCCACCAGGTTTATCTTGTGAAAGTGGAAAGGTATGTCATCTTTGCCGTGCACTTTATGGTCTAAAACAAGCACCACGTGCTTGGTTTGAGAAGTTTAGCCAAACTGGTGATAATCTGGTTGGCATTGAAAAATTGAAAACTCAAATTGCAGAAAGATTTGACATGAAAGACCTCGGCTATTTGCGATATTTTCTTGGTATTGAAGTAGTCTACTTTCCTAGAGGATATATCCTAACTCAAGCGGAGTATGCAGCTGAGATTCTCTGTAGAGCTCGACTGACTGATGATAAAATTGCTGATACTCCTCTTGAATTGAATGTTAAACTTCGAACCACAGATGGCACTCCATTATATGATCCTACACTTTATCGTGAGATTGTAGGCTGTTTGGTTTACCTCACTACTACTCGTCCGGATATTTCATTTGCTGTTCATTCTGTTAGTCTCCCCGGACCTCACATTGGAACAATGGCCTCATCCCCTTACCATTTCTTCCATCTTCTCTCCAGCGTGCAGACCTACTTATCAAGTCGCATACCACCAAACGTTTCAGGTTCTTGATCAACAAACTCTCGATGTTGAGTTTATCACATCAAGAGTTTGAGAGTGGGTGAAAATATATGTTGACTATGTATGTGTATATGTTTGGTAATTTCTTTATCTTATAGGATACATTAGTGATACTCTCTCATTCTCTAGGGACTTTTTTGGTAGTTTATCCATCACTTGTATAGATGTGAAGCTACCCTTGTAAAGACTTGTCTGTAGACTTTCAGCAAATCAGATTTCGGTTTCTTCGTGTCTTCCTTGCTGCTATAATTCTTTACCGGTCCAATGAATCAAACTTACCACAAATGACACGGGCTACTCCTGCTTTCGTCTCAGTCGAGCTTTGAAGTTGTTAAGCTTGTACTTTTTTCTGTTGTCTTTTGGGCATAAGGAAGCCTTGAAATTGACTTGTAAAATTGAAATCTACATTATAGTGTAAGTTTTCGCTCAGAAGTGTATTATCAATACAGACCATGATTACCTACAGCATTTGATTGTCAAAGACACACTACGACCATCTAATCACAGAACAAGACATTATGATCCGTGACCAAATGGCTCTCATGTCTATGGTGTACACATAATTAGTAGTAAAAGGTATAGGGGTTAAGAAGTTACAATTAAAGTAGGGAAATGCTAATTTCTTCGGCATTGAAAAGCAATTGAACTCAATACTAAGGCACTGTGAAAATATTGAGGCGGGAAGGGGAAAAGGAATTTGATCCGTGACCAAGGATTTGTTGTCCCTTTGCTACTCTAACTTGGGCGAAGAATGTGTACAACATGTACATTTTTTAAGTATAACATATATTAGAGTGTCATCAAATAACATGTATAGTGATTTTTGGGCTATTTGTCACATTAAGTCTCTTTCTCACGAATTAAATCTATCAGGTGATTGGCATATTTTTCAATTTGTTTTAGAAACTTACCATTTAATTTTAGAGCAATCTCTTTGCATTCCTTTTTGAAATTTCATTTTTTAAAAACATTTTGTTGGTTCTTTTATTCGTAATTTCCTTTTGTAATTTTCTTATATTGTTTGGGCCAGTAATAACTACCCAAGCCAATAACCATCAAATTCCCAATATTCTGCAATTGCATTATACATAGGCCCACAATCAGCTTCTTGACCCAAACCACCTACCCACCATCATATCTACAAAAAGTTAAAACTAAGTGCCCTAAAGCATTCTAAGAGCAGCAGTTGAGAGAAAGGAAATGAAACTTTTGAAAATTTAAGTAAATAAAAGTGTGAAAATAATGAGGGTTAACAGAAATGCAAGATTTGGAGTGTCGACCCAAAATAAAAAGGACATAGGTTAAAACTAACAAGATTTGAATTTTACCCAAGATCATTTTTTGCCATGCAAGATCATGATGATAAGATCGGATCGTAAATCGTAAGATTCTATCAAATGCTTAAATTTTTTTGTCTAAATAATATAATTTATATAAAAGACCATTTGTATTAGAAACTCAAGTAAAATTTAAGTTTTATAGTAATGGTACAACATAATTACTGATCCAATACAATTAAAGTTCAAACTTTAATAGAGTATATATTAACATAATCAATAAAATAGCCAACACAAGTCTGAAAGAAGTTTATGAATAAACACATTATTAAAAAATAAAAGAGAGTAAAATGTCCATAATATAAATATTTAGTAATTGACTTCTAATAAATTTAAAATATATAATAATTTTTTTATAGTAAGCAGATAATTTAAAATTAGTAGTTTTTTTCTGAATGAAATATTTTCAACTTACAATGAGGAAAAACTGGTAATTTAAATATCCATTAATAGTAAAAAATATTATTATATATATTAAACGTACAGTAAGACAGTTACAGAATAATTTAAATTATACCCTAAAAATTTGCTATTAGACAATTACCTTGAGTTAACAAATTTTGTCCAATTAGGAACCAAAATGAATTTTTTTTTCCATAGATTTAGAACTAAAGTAGGACGTTTTTAATAAATTTAGGATCTAAATAGAACATTTAATGGATTAGAGATAAAAAGAGAATGATAATTAAAAGATAGAGATTATTCATGCAATTTACCTCCAACAAAAATCAATACCGGAGTAGAATCAGTAGGATCTTTTGATTCTATGATCCTATAATCCTACCATGATCCTATCATACATTCAATTTTATAACATTTTGAAAAAAAATTTTATGTTAAAATCGTAGGATCGTATAAACTTACGGTCATGATCGCAATTTTAGCAACCTTGAAACTTAGAACTATAAACGGCTAGTGATAAATTAAGGCAAAAAAACCTCTGGCCAGTCATTTCAAATTTTAAAAAAGATTTTTTGTTCAATTTCATTTTCTTGGAGTCCATTTTCTTGCTAACATCACATGACATTTGGAAAAATAATTAAGGAACATAAATAAGATTAAAAAAGATTGACCAAGTGCTGTTTGAGCTAATCGAGTGTTCGCTTCCAAATGTTATAAAAATAAGAGATAAGGAATAAAAAAAAAAAATAACCATTTTTAACGGAAGGAAAGATTAAAAAGCCTAAGCACAATCATATTTCATCCAAGAAACTGTTTCAATATTCCAGCTTGCTGCTGCTAGCTGCAATTGTATGGGAAAACAAACAAAAAAAAAACAAAATTCTGTCAGCAGTATATATTATATAACATCACTATGAATTTCATTTCCATAAGCTCAACTTATGAAATTCTTTGAGACCAATTATTCTATCTTGTATTCTTGTTGGTTGTCACAAATTTAATTAGCAGATTTTTTTTTTTAAAAAATGCTTAAAAGTGTTCATCACGGTAAATGTCATTTTTTTTTTGGAACAAAGCTGGTACAATAATTGAAATATAACACTTTAAAAAGTTTTTTCTTGCCAACACTTTAAGAAGTTCAAACAATACTCTTTTTTTTTTTTTGTAAAAGCATATATTTTTTATAAATAGATAGAATGTAGTTTTTGCCATTGAAGTTAACGATTCTAAATTCAACTTGAACGTGTCTGTGTAGTAGGATCCGCAGACAACAAACATAAAGGAGCTGATTTTAAGGAGTTTGCTACAGAAAAAAAAAAAAAAGAAAGAAAGAAACTAAGAAGAAGTACGTTATTCTTTTCCATGTTAAAGCTATTAATCATCACTGCTTCCACATTCGATCTATATACATCCCAACCGTACGATCTTCCATATGTCAAAATCAGGTGCGCCGACCAGCTGATCTTGAACACCAGTGGCAGTCACGCCGTCCCCGAAACGTTAAAAATTCCGCGGGGACACCGTTGTCAGTTTCCGTCACGTCGATGACTTTACTTAACTTCCTGGGCAAGTAACCGAGGCGCTGCCAAAACCTAGCAGCTTTTTGTCACGCCGCGGGAACTGGCACCGGTAGGAGCTCCTCGGCTACGATCTTCTTGGCGGCGCATGACGACGACATGGATTTTCTTGGAGTCCATGGCTGATTAATCTTGGCCGTTAAAATTTTATCGTTAGGTACCAGGACCTCCTCAGCCTGGGTCTTGGCACTGTGCGCCGACGACAAAGAATTTCTTGGAACTCTTGGCGGACAGGATTTGTCGAGCTCGAGCTTGGCCGAGAACAAGGAGAAGACCGGTCTGTGGTCGGAGAACCTCGACTCTCCCCTAACATACCACATCTGTGTCATTCCTTCACCTTTCCATAGTATCCTATCGCACCTGTTCATTATTGAGTTCAATGGTATGATGAGTTGCAAATTTTAAGGATAACGTGATCAAGTAGACATGATCTTAATTTTAATTATTTTATATGTTAAATTGTTATAGTTGACTTAATTAATGACAACATGTCTATTTTCAAAGACAGGATTTGAAACTTCGAAGCCACAAAGTCAAAGATGCATTAGCATCCCATAGAATAAGAGCACAAGTTGAAAAATATAATGGTCGGCAACGTAGTCCAAGAAGTATTTAACAGAAAACTGACCTCTTGCATGCAACTTGTGATCATTTTTTTTATTGACCAATCCATGTAACTTGTGATTTAACTAACTCTTTCCCATGCAGTTAAAATAATTAATCTCAACTATTACTTAAACTAATATTCCCTGGCTTAATTGGGTGTTTAAGCAAGTTAAGTAAGGTTAATGAGACTTGAAAGGAATAACATGAAAATGGGATTATGTTTAAAGTGTGTCTTGGTGTCCTTTTCATATTAATTCATTTTAGAAGAAATCTTTTAATGCCTCATTTTGAGAATAGTTTTTTGGTCATCAACATTTAGAGTTTTTTGAATAGTTGTTTTCAGATACTAATGCTAATCAAGGATTCAAGGATGTTAAATGAAAGAGGAAGGCCTTACCAAGCGGGAGTGCGTCGTTTTGCTTTGGGATTAGATGATTGGAAGACATATTGGTCAGAATCGTTGACGTACTTATACGTTGGTGGAAAGGATATCCTTCCTTCTTCCCACCCTTTAAATGCTCTCCCGGCCTTCTGTTCTAATCTTAGCTGCCAAAAGTTGAGGAAAAAATAAAAAAAAATAATTAGTTCCCATAAGAAGATCAATTCAATTATTTTAAAATATGAAAATACATTAATCCAAAATCCAACTTAATTAGAGTATAATCACTCACTTGATCCATTTCTAGAAGTGCTTGCCAATCGCTCTTCTTCAACAACCCTTGTGCGTCTCCACAACCCGCGGCAAGTCGATAGTTCAAATCTCCCAACCAAACAATTTTGCTGATCGATTACAAAAGAAGGGGACAAATTAGACAAATTAAAAAACATTAACAAACGAACGTTATAAAACCAAATGACCCCCCCCAAAAAATAAAGAAAGAAGAAGAAGAGCTTACTCGTGATCCATGATCTTCTCGGGAAAGAGAGGTAGTCCGAGACCTTTAAATGAATCAGAAAACCTTGTTCTTTTCAATATTTCAGCAACATCGGCATTCCTCTTTACTTCGTCACCTTCTTTCTCCCCGGAAGTTAGGTGAGTACAAACAAAGCAGAAGCTTGTTTGGTTTAAGGTCATGCTTATGGATATCGAACCCTACATCCAAGCAACGAAAGATCAACCTCATAAAACACTTTAATCTCAACTAAAAATGAAGACAACAGAACCCAAGTGAACCACTTACTTTGTTCCCAAGGTACCCCATGATGCCCCGGCCGACACATGAAACCTTAAGGTTGGTGATCTGCTTGTAAACATCAGCTCGAATCCACACACACAAGAAGAGTCCCACCATTTGCTTGCTCGCAGCAAGGCAAAACCGCTGTCTCCTAGGGCTGCTAGAAAGGCTAGGGGAGCCTTCGGCTGCTGAGCATGAAGTACTCGAACTCAACAATCGTTCAAAATCCTCTTTGCTAAGTTCGTCTTCCAGAGAGATCAAATCGGAGAAGCTGATTCTAGGTTTCAAGCTTCCTTGTTCCTCAAGTTCCAGCTTTTTAGGACTAGGGTCACTTTTCTTGTTGTTCAAGGCTTGGCGAATGAGGGAGAGCCATTTTGCAGCCGGACTCCGATCCGCAGCCCCAAAGACATTCCCAGCATTTAGAGGGACGATTTCTTGAAACCTATAAACAAATAAATACGTTCAAAAAACAAGAAAATTATATGATTTCAAATTCAATTGACTTAATCCTCACCTAACTGAGGCTTTTGCATAGATCCCAAAAATAAAAACCTTACTAAATAATGATGAAAAAAGACAAACAAATTGAAATAAAATAAGCGAGGAAGAAGATAGAAGAATACCCTAAGACATAAATGTCCGCCGGAGCCGGCGAATTGAGCCACTCCGATAAGTTCAAATCATCACCCGGTGCCTTCCCTCCGACGTTCCACGTCCCCACAAACATCCTAACAAATCTCACAAAAAAAAAAAAACTCAGCATCAACACGTTTGCAGAAGAGACCTATTCAACCAATCAGCAACTACAAAATCAAACCAGATTTCCTTATAACCAAAAGTCAAAGGGCCAAAAAAAGTCAAAACAAAGTCCCAGGAGTTGTTACAAACTCACTTGAGGTTGAGAGGATCCCTGACAGGCCTTGCTTCCTCCAGAGACACTCTCGATTGTTTCATTTTGGGCCCTCCACCGGCGGCGGCTTCCGCCGACCACCCTTCTTCCGGTGAGAACATATAACCGTCATCCTTGGAGTTGGAGCAGCTTTTTCTTTTCTCACCATTTCTCCTTTTCCCTGCCCACAAGAAAAGTCATACTTTAATATTGCACCGAAAAAGGGCTATCAAATTAAGGTGAGAAATTATTCTTCTTACCTTCAATTGAGTAATCAGAAAGAAACTCGTCTGCTCTGCTCTGTATGTTCAACCATTTTCTGACGACTATCTTCGGCCATGACGACTGTGGAACATAAAGGAAACGGGTCGCGTCCGGATCTTTTCACCGAGAAGAAGTGTTACGGCGAAAAAAAGGTCCGCCGGAACCCGGAAAGAAAAAAAAAACAAGCATATAGAAGTTGGAAAAACGAACCTTCGTGTTTTTTCGAGTCTCCGTTCTCATTGCTCCGAAGTCTGACAAATGGAAATCTAGATCGGATCAGAGAAAAAGATAGAAAATCTATAAAATGCTTTTCAATGCGCTAGATATTTTCTTCAAGGCGAGAATTAAGTGTTCCTATTTTATACCCAATCGGATAGAACCTCTTGAGAGCAAAGCAAAAAGTCGGTCTTTTTTTAAAGCTTTGAAGCTTTAAAAATTGTCAAGTTGGGACTTTGGGAGGTGTAGGAAGAAATAGGGACAGTTTCTGGGAAAGAAAAGGGAAAGAAAAGAAAAATGTTGTACTGTGAATATTAAATTCAAGAAAAGAGTCGTCTTACAGAGTGGAAAACGAGGGCAAGCTAATCAGAGAAAAGATTTGAACTTTGGTACTTCGGTACTTGTGATCGATATTGGATGTTCTATGTATAAATCAGAGACGAAAGGAAAAAGAGAGCAGAGGAAAGGAAACAAAACAGAGCCCGTCATTGATGAAGATGCTCGAAAGCGAAGTACAAGTGGAAATCTGGCCAGATTAGGATCTCAAATCCGAAAAAGAAGAAAAACAAAACGTCTAATAAAAATCATTTAAATAGATTTAAGTGATAGGAAACAGGAAAAGAACTGCTTAAGAGACAGAAGCAGAGCCAACTGGTAACAACGGATCGAATTTGTGGTTTCTACTGGAAAAGTTCAACAACATTGGAGGAATTATTGAAATGGAAGACAGATTAACGCCACCAAAAAAACAAAGAAAAAAAAAGGATATTCCAAAACCCCATGCGGAAATAGACCTGCGAACCGAAGAAATAATTGCACTTGTAAAACTGATCTTGTGAACGAAGAAGAAAACTGATACTTACGGGAAACAGACAGAGACGGTCTTGAAAGTGAAACACCGAACAATGTCCGGTCTCGATCGAGCAATCGTTTTCTTCGAACTGTTTGGTTTGGTTAGAGGTGACGGAGATAGTGGAGGAGAGATCTTCAGAGGGGATTTCTCGTCGAAGCGAAACGGGAGGATTTTCTCACGTTTATAAGGGAGAAAGATAAAAAAGAGAGGAGGGGAAGAAGAAGATGATCTTATGATGTTGAAGTCCAAATTGCAGATTTGCTGATGTTTGTGATTTTGGTAGTGGAACTTGATACATGTGAGTGGCAGAATCATGTTGGTTAAAAGTTTGGAAAAGTTTAATTGTTCTCCATGACAAAGTAAAAAAGCTTATTTATATCTTCCTTATAAAAGTGTGTCTTCGAAAAGGGGATGATGCAATTTTGTTGAAAATCTGATAAACATATTACCCTGTTTTTTGAACATTAGAGTTTGACATAAGGCTTAAAAAGGAGAAAATTTTTTGCATATTGTTATCATTTTTGTCCTCATTTACTTTCACACATGGTCAACAACGGAAAAAAAGTGAATATTGAAATTAATAGCTTAAAAAACAATATTGTAACACAATTTTTAAAATATAAAAATGGTATAAATATTTAAATAAGTTAGAATAGTCAATATTACAGAGGATATGAGATGAAGATAGTATGTAAAATTCATCTTAAACTAAGTCAAACGAAAAATATGAATTTTTCAGTCAACTATATGTGAAAAACTGAGGGTTGTTAAAAATTTGAGAAACATATTATGTTCCCAAATTCTTTCAAACATTAGAGTTTGATACAAGGGTTGAGAAAGAGAAAACAATTTGCATGTTATTTTCATTTTTATTCTTATTTTTCACACGGAATTAAGAACAGTGAAAAAATGAATATTAAAATAATAATTTAAATGATAATATAATAAAATAAAATATTAAAATATTACAAAGAATGAGGAACAATGGGTTCCCCTTAAACTAAGTCAAATGCAAAATATAAGATTTTCAACCAACCACATCTGAAAAACAGTTAATGGTTGTGATAAAGTTCTTCATTTTTCAAAATTTTATTTTTGGTATTCAGAATCATTCACAGCTATAGATTTGAGAATTTGTAGTAGTTAGGGAGAAATTAATCAGTTCCCAAGATCTGAAACTTGCCATTTCAATGCAAGAGAAAGAAGGGGAGATTTGAACCCTTAACCTTAGAATTGAAAGATCAAACTTTCAATCAACTGAGTTAGGCATCGGTTCCACTTTACAAAACTTAAGACTCACCGGCATCAACTGCTTTAAAAGTTGTGTGCAGCTGCTTGGTCAAATTCTTCAATACCCGGAATATGGGGTCAAGCTATGGGTCTGGGAGTGAAAGGAATGATGAAACAACTCATTTAAGGGTTCTGGTAGGTTTGTCTTATTAGGCATGAATTCTAACCTCTGCTACGAGCATTTGGGATGGACTTTAGATATATCACACTTTCGAATATGTGAAATCTTAGCCTTTAAGGTATGCTTATTACCATTAGAGTTAAACTCAAAATACAAAGTTTACGAAGTGTAAAGGAAAACACAAGAATAAGTTTACTTCTTGCTGTGCAGTTTCATTATGTTGGTTAAATTCACTTCAATACAAAAGAAAAGATCAAATTTTGTTTATACAAATCTAATTAATTTGTCATAGGGGATCGCAGAAGTGTCTCTACTATTTGAAAAAAAATGGAGAAGAATTTGGTGTTCAAGGTATGAAGACTTGTCAGATTTTAATATTCCGAAATTTATGTGGGAGCCATGTGGAATATTCAACAGCGAAAATCCCTCACCCACAGCAACATTTAAGCGTTTACTCCATTAAATTTGCTGCAAATCTTGGATTAAATTGGGCGATCCACATTGATTTGTCCAGATTTGGGCTAATTATGGAAAACACACAAGTGCCAGCTCCTATCCGTGGACAAGTCCAAGTTTCGTCGGCCACACAAGCCCATTTGGCCTTTTGTTATTACTTCAAACGAATAAATATATAGAATTTGGTCAATTATATCTTCAATATATAATAGGATGTACTAAAAACCAAAAGGGGTGATTTATCGGTTTTCGACTTTTAAGATTTGTTTTTCGAAAGCACTTTTAAGATTTGTTAAAAGATTATGATCTAAATTAAGACGGTGCTACATGCTCATATATGATTTATGTGGAGATATATATGATTTTTCCGACCAGGATGAGTAGGAAAAGACATGGAACAGAAAAGAGAAAAGAGGGACGAAGATTATATAGCAGCTCATGAGTGGAAGGGTTTTGATTTGGTTTAGAAGTGGACCGAATCTGGCACACTAATCATTGATTAATCGGCCTCATCCTTCGAAGATTTGCCCATCCACTCGAGCTCTTTTTTGTGTTGGGCAAATCAGATGTTATGACTCATGAGAAGCCTCATATGATCTTAAAGGCCTGGGGCTTTTGGAGTGACTCCAACAAGTTGAAGCTCACCATATATATAATATATCGCCTTTTTTCTTTTTCTGATATGAGCCTGTCACACTTGTTGTTAATTATGTGATTTACCCATTTATCAATTTCAGTACATTCGATGGAATGGACGGGCGGAGACGTCGATTGGTTAATCTGGCTCCACCACAATGATTTAACCATTTATCAATTTCGGCCCTTTTACTTTCTCAGACTCATTAGAAGCCTTAAATCATAAAAAAAGAGAAAATCACCTATAATATTTCTTAAGATTTGATCAGTTGTCCAATTCATTTTAGGCAAATATATTACATTCCTTTATCATTAATAAAACCTATAGTTTTTTTTTTCTTTTATTCTCAGAATTATTTACTGCTACAAGTTAAAAGATTTTGATCAATGAAGAATAAAGAAAAAAGAAGATGTGTCTTGAACCTCAATCAATATTAAGACAAGACAAAGTTCTTACAATGCGTTCTAGGGTGTGAAGACATAAAACCTATAATATTTTGAATATAAAAAATTTATTATTTAGTTATTAGAATGTCCAACAAAAATACCAGTGACAAAACAAAAATAGCCAAATACAAAATATACAAAAATCCTTTTAACAGTTGAATCCGCCAGGGGTTTGATTTTTTTTTTTTCACTTTAATGTATTGAAGTCAATTGATTTGACTCAAATGGTAAGAGCCTAGTCAATTGAAATGGATAAAGATTGCGTTGAGTTGATTAATCCAAAATGATTTACCCACCCATATATGTGTGTGCATGATCCCTTTTTGGTTTTTCGAATTAAATTTTATGGGAAGACTTTTGAAGCTACTTCAAGATACTCATATTTAAATTTTTATGGACGGATATTGATCGGTTTTAGATGGTCCAAAAATATTTTGTATTTCTTGTAGAACCAATAACATTCATCCTATTAAAACGATTATCTAATTAGGAACCACGGGATTTGGTGCAATAATTTTTATTCCCATTGAGAAAAAAATCTTTCTTTCTATAAGTTGAGTGGGAAAAAGGTGAAGACGTGATACGTATAATCGAATTTGAGAGTAGAAACCAGGGATCAATGGATCTAAGAGGAGAATAAATGGAATGGTTCATTTCCAATTGGAGGAAAATCTTGTTGAAAAGATAATTTGTGATTTTTTAATGAAGAAAGAGGCGGCAATGTTACAGCTGTAAAATTCAGCCATTTAATGAAGATATACGCAGCTGTCCGTTACTTGTTAATACGCAGCTGTAAATGGAAATGGCGGTGGGAATTACAAAGCCTTTTCTTAGCCTTCAAGAAATCATGTACAAAGCACAACAAAAGCCTACTTGTTTTACAGCTGTAAATGGAAATGGCGGTCGGAATAATCGAGTGTTTTTCCAAATGACAAATGGATTGAAATAGATGGATATCACCGTCAGGGGAAGGAATGTGGAAGCAGTTCGGTGGGCTCAAAATTAAAGGAGTAAAAGGTCGGGGTTTCTCAACATCATTTGGGCATGGGCCAATTTTGCCAGATAGTGTTTGTATTTCTAGTGGACCTGAGCAGGTCTTTTGGGGGCTCAATCATGGAACCCAAACGGAATCTATTCGGTCAAAAGCTTCATTCAGTAAGGGCGATAAGGGACGGGAGTTAACATTAGTAAAAATATTCTTATTTAACTTTTTTTTGGGATACCACCAATTTTGAAAGTTTTGGATAAGTCGTGGGGTAAGATTTTTGTAAGTTTTAAATTACATACAAAAACAGTGTTAAATATTCAGATTGTGATCAGGAGAGCATTTGAAGTTTGGGGTCTTTTATGGCATCTTTTGATAGTTATGTTGAGTTAGCGTTGAAGATTTTGATAACGTGAAAAATCAAATAAAATAAAATAAAAAACAGTCGGGACCAAAACCAAGAGGTTTGATGATAAAATGCTAATTGAAAAAATTTGAATGAGGGATTAAAGACTAAACTATTGTCTTATTTTATTGTGCTTTTTTAAGTCTCACACTTTGTAACACTTGGTGCTAAAGATTGTATTTTTCTCGCTGTTAGTATGAAGTGTTTGATTTTTAAAGATAAAGGAGAATTCTAAGAGGTTTCAAGTTTTTTATTTACCACTTAGCTTAACAGCTAGTTAGGCTAATATTAATAACCACATGTTAACCCGTTTTGATTGATTGGCATGATTTCTTCACAATTTTGCCCCTTCAAGTTCTCCCAAATTACATGGGTAATTATTGACTTTCCTTTTAGGTAAAATTCACCATGGGTCACCTAGCTTATTTTTTTGTCCTATCCGGGTACCTTACCTTTATTTTGTCCTAGCGAGGTACCTTTCCTTCTATTGCGCATCTTGTTCAACTACTTTTCGTCAAATTGATCATTAAATTTGATGGAAAATGATGATGTGGCATTAAATAATACTAAAATAAACTTAAAATAACAACTTCAGTCCTCAAACTATTTTAATTACTAATTCTAACCCTTAAAATTTCACTTAAGCCAATTCTATCCCTCTTATCCCGTTCACCTTAAACTAGTAATTTCACTTAAAGCCAATTCTATCCCTCTTATCCCGTCGGCTGGGGTGGCGCTGCCTCTCAGGGGACCGGCGGCCCAGCCGGCATCGTCCCACGGCCCGACAGCCGTCGTTTCAGCCCGGTGGCTTACCTAGAAAGCTACGGCAGTCGCGACTTTTCCGGCGACGCTATCGCTGTCAAACGGCAACAAAAATATATGGGTTTTGTTCCTCAGAGGCCGATTATCACAATGGAACAATTCCTTTTGATCAATTTCGCACACATAACACTTAATTTCAAAAATAAGTGTTAGGGTTCTTAAACCTTTTCATGAACCCACATTCAAAACGAATCAAAATTCAAACCAGTTGAAGCGAAATCAAGCCTCCAAACCATGGGGCTATTAACCTTCGGCCTTGATGCTACAAAACCGAGCCATCCACCGGTGACTTTCACGGACGGTGGTGGCCGGGGAGTCTCGGGATCAAATCGAGCAATTTTGGTTAGTTTCAAAAACTCAACCAGATCTTCTTTTTCTCAAAAACAATGTTGTTTCGGTGTATCCATGTTCTCAACAAAAATCCAGTAACATCGAAACAACAAGAACATTCAAAACAGGCAAGGATTCAGATCCGTGTGGGTTTTGTGTGTTTGTGTTCATCATATGAACAATACACGAAAATCAAGAAAATAAAATTTAAGGGTTAGAATTAGTAATTGAAATAGTTTGAGGACTGAAGTCGTCATTTTAAGTTTATTTTAGTATTATTTAATGCCACATCATCATTTTCCATCCAATTTAACGACCAATTTGATGGAAAGTAGTTGAACAGGATGCGCAATAGGAGGAAAGGTACCTCGCTAGGACAAAATAAAGGTAAGGTACCCGGATAGGACAAAAAAATAAGCTAGGTGACTCATGGTGAATTTTACCCCTTTCCTTTTGGCCACTAAGAATTTTGATGTGTGCTTAGTTGAAGCCTTCCCTTTGCCTCTACTTCTGCCAGTAGCTCCTCCAACGGGGCCCCATCTCTTTTGCCTCTAATTTGGGTTTTTTCCTTAGTTATCTGTTCCCTTCTTTTGTTCAATTTCCTCTCTGGTTTGATTCTTTATTCCCGATTTCCTTTCAAGATCTCCTCATCAGGAGATTAGGCTCGACAATGACGGGGTAGGGAGTTGTTCATGATAACTCATGTTGAATGGTGCTGGGGCAACGACTGGGTGTGGAGTTGGGCTGCTGTAGGCTGGGGAAAAGAGGAACTAGCGTGGGTTTCGAAGGATGGGGCAGGTCTGTAAATTTGACCAATTTCAGGGGCAATTTCGAATGGTTTCCAAGCTCATAGCCCAATAACACGTTAAACTACTTAAATTAACCCAAAAATAAATTTTTAGGTTTTGACTGTACTTCTATACTTTATGGAGTTTGTTGGGGTTGATACAGTTCTTGCTGACATCATCATCATCATCATTATTATTATTATCTTTCTTACTTGCTTTTAGAAAAAAAAATGATCATCTAATTATGATTTCTTTTTCTGTTGCCTTTTCAAGAGTGCAAATATGAGAAGCAGTTTTTTTGTTTCCTTGTAATAAAAAAAGAAAATTAAAAGCAGTACTAAATTAACTGAGTTAAGAGTAGTTTTTGCCTAATAAGCGTTAAGTTAATTTTCAAATATTCCTCAACCATTTTTAGACATAGAAAGCTTAAGAAAATCAGCCGAATCCCTAGCGAAAAAGTAAGTGTACTTCCACAAGGATAGAGCAAGCCCTAGCAAAGTCAAAATCCTAGTACAGCAGGTTCCAAAGCTCCGAAACTTAAGCCCTTTATGTCGAAACTTAGTTGAGGGATATTCGAAATTAACTCTGGGGAGTGAGGGAGAGCTTAATTGATTTTAGTGAAAATTTAATAGTTAGAATTAGTAATTGAAAAAATATGAGGATCAAAATTGTTATTTCAAATTTATATTAGTGTTATTTAATATCTTGTTAGCATTTTTTTTATCTAATTTGAAGATAAAATCTAAAAAAATACTTTCAATTGAGATGTCTTATATGAGTTTATATAGTTTGACAGGACAAATCTAAAAGTAAGATACTCAGTAGAGCACCAAAAAATAAATAAATAAATAAATAAATAAATGTACTCCCGGTGGAATTTAGTCAGGAAAGAATTGATGTTATTTATTCGCCTCATCCATATTTGTTTAAATAATCGACAAATATTCTACCATGTGTCCTGTGCTTGCCAACAAAATAAATTTTGATACAAACTCTTTTATCATTTTATGTATTTCTTTTAGAAAAAATATATGTGTAGCAATAATTGTTTATAATAGCAACATTTCACTGTGAAGAAATGTTATCTTAAAAATAAAAATCATAATCATATATACGTTTTCCCACCATGGTTTTCAAACTACAATTTCTCTCACCTTTTTGTAATCATATGTGTTAGGAATAAAGGGAGTAAAATTTACCGAGATTCTTTAAAGTTATTCTATTGAAATACCCTACTTAATTATGTCTGTCTCAATTCGGTATTTTTCATCCATTTTTACTGTCAAAATAGATGGCTTTGTTGATGTAACATTAATAAACATTAAAATAATTTTAAAAGAACAAATTTGGCCCTTAAAATTTGTTGTATTAATAATTTTACTCTCCCAAACTTCCTAAATATCAGCAACAAGCCCAAATTTTTATTTTTTCCATTCAAACACAAAAACATCCAGAACAAGCCCAAATTAACAACGGCCATAGAACATCAAGAACAAGCCCAGCTCTTCTTCCTCCATCGCCGGCAACGATAACCTCAGGTTACTCGGCTCCTCTGCTGAAATCTCTGGCAGCAATCTCTGACCGAAACCTTTGGCTGAAATCTTTGGCCGAAATCAATTCCGGACACTGGGAGCCAACGGGATCAAGACGCAGGACAACGCAGCTCAAGTGGCCTCTGGGATTTTGGAATTGGACATTTTTGCGATGGTTGACTCTTGACGAAGATGGAAGTCTCAGGATGTACAGCTATGACCCAGCTAGCAGAACTTGTACAGTCATCTGGCAGGCGCTGCTTTCATAGTGCTAGCGATTCGTGGCGACGACGGCAGTGATTCATGGTGACTACAACAGCAATTTCATGGCAATAGCGATTTCATGGCAAGACCAACATATATGGGAGTTGCTCCAAAAAAGATGAAGGGGTTTTGAGAAGAAGGGAAGAGGAATCGTCGGCTCTGAGAGTTGTTTTTTTTTTCCCCAGATTTGCTTTACCCGCACAATCTAATTCCTCTATGAATCGGAGGTGAATGTGCCAGGCGAAGATGACGACAGAGGCAGGATGTGAAGGGTGGGGACAAGACCGAGAGGTAAAGGCCAAGAGAGAAACAAGGAAATGAAGGTTTGATTTCCATTTGGATTTATGTGTTTCATTTCCAGTTTGATTTTCCAACATTTTTTGCCGGTGAGCAGAGAACGTCAGATTCGTGGCGGTGGTGCTACTCTGGCAATGATGGAGCTCTGGCAAGGTGGAGTTCATGGTGGGGGTGCTATTGGCGTCGTGCTCGGTGGAGGAGCACAGTTACAGAGTGGCGAGGGATTGAAGGGGAGGGTGTAAACTGTAGATTCCTAAATGTAAATGTTAAAATTATTGATTAAAAAAATTTAGTGACTAAATTTGTTATTTTACATTCCTTTTAGTATTAAATAATGACATGTCAATATTTTTCATCCAACTTAACATTGAAATTGATAGAAAGTACCAAATTAAGACACGTAATATGAGATAAGGGACTTCAATAGGATAATGTTAAGATAGGATACTCATTTAGGATGAAAAAATAAACTAAGGGACCATCGGTGGATTTTACCTTGCATAAAAGTTGTGACTTGCAAATAAGGCCTGCTTGGTCCGGCCCATGCATCTGCAAGACTATTATTAGGCGTTGCTTGCCCTAGGCTGGATGAATGTTGCATTTGAATGGATTTGGTTGCCACTTTTACTTTCTATGAAGTTTTGGTGAATTTGGAATGGTACTCACTTTGAGCTTTCACTGTCTTTTTATCCTCTATTTCACCCAAGGTTGTAAGTATAAATCATGGCTTAGATGTGGGGGGTTCATTGGGTTAAGTGAGGGTTTAGAACGAGAACAAGTTTTTTTTTTTTGGGGGGGGGGGGGGGGGGGTCCAAGCTCCCTCCGAACTTCAGATAGCTTGTACTTCAAGTATGAATTTTCATCTTTAGGGTGGTTAGGAAGTGAATATCCCGCTCCTTGTTATATTTTTTTTAAAAAAAAGGTAGCACTTTTGAATAATTGTGGGCCTTTTGAGTGGTTAAGTGGTGTGTTATGTTTATAGACTTTAGGATGAGTACTTGATTGGTTCATATGTTGATGTCCTTGGCTTATACTTGCTCACCTCTTTAGCTTCACTTAAAAAGCATTCATCCGATACCTTTTCCTTCCTTAACCAGGCCCCATTATAACCATGAAAAAAATCATTTAAGTCTTAAGTTCTATGCAACTCCCTTTGGGGAGTTTAGTGGGGGAGGTAGGATCCTCTTGCAAATTTTTGGCAAAGAAACATAATACAATTTTTTATTTTGCAAGGCGTAACTTCACTAGTTAAAATTGAGCGTATTTGGTAAGGGTGTGATCCCTCCAAGGTCCCACCTTAAGTAGCAAAGCTTTCTTTTCCTTAATCACCATTTCTTTTTTTAAGTTGCACTAGTGAATCATTGAAGTTCATGTAGCGATTGGTTGACATTGTAGCTTCTATATTTTGTTTGTTAGTTTTTCTAAGTTAGGCATGCTAGGGATTGGCTTTAATTTAAGTTTGGGGGAGTTTGATAAGTTATTAATGTAACGGTCAAAGTTGTGGACTTTTTGGCATCTTTGATCGTCATTTTCTATCATTTCACTCTATATCTCTTAGTGTTTCTTGTTTTGTTTCATCTTCCCGTAGGTGGGATCGCATTGTGGACGCGTTGGGATGGAGCGAGAACGAGAAAAATGAAAGTTGGACGTGCAAGGATCAAGTTGGAGAAAAGGCGTTAGTGATGCATCGCCACAATTATGAATGCTCTGCCCATTTTTGTCGCATCGACAACGCGTCGCCACCAGCTCGACCCAGCCGGTGACGCGTTGCCGCTGATTCCCTTGTTTTGCCGAACCTCGTATTTTGATGGTCCCCAATTCTTTCCCACCTTGCAAGCTGGCTAGGGAGGCAGGGGATTTTATCCTTTAAGAGTTTTTGAGCTAAAGACAAGAAAAAAATAGGGTTTAAGTATAAATACCTTGATCAAGGGAGGAGACATAAGGAGAGTTTCCATACTCTTCTTCTCATTTTCTTTTTAGGAGAGCCACCATTGGAGCAAAGCTAGAAGCTTGAAGAAGGTGCCAAAGAGACTTAGGTATCTAGGATTCATCTTGGGTTTCTTCTCCCCTATTTTATTTTGTGAATCTTTCATGGATTGTTTGGTTTTGGGTTTGATGTTTGTTGATAAAATGGACATAGAGTATATCCTTGTATCTCTCTAGGATGAAACTTTTATTATTTGCTATCTAATGATCATTTAATGTTCTTTTCGTGGATTTTTCCTGTCTTGTGTTGCTTATTCTTATATTAAATGTATGTGTGTTGAATGACTACTTCACACAAAGCACAATCCCACTTAGTTCTTGAGAAAGAAAAAAGGGGCTGGAAATGAAGGATAAAAGGATAATGGGTATTGTAGATTAGAAATAATATATGAGTTCATTAGGTGTTTGGAAGGAGGTTAGAGCTAAATCCACGTTGGGTTAAAGGATAAGCTTGAGAAATGCCTTGTTTGATTCTAGGTGAGCAAAGACTTTGCTTGAGAAAGTGGATTTTTTGAACTTAGGGCCTCCACACCACACAAGGGGTAAATGTCCTAGGGGCACATTTGACTTGGATAGTAAGTAATATGGTGGATTCCGAGGGAGATAATCTTCATATTTTGAGCACTTTAGTTTATTCTTCCTTACCAACTTGTGCATTTATTTAGCTTATAATCTTAGAGTTTACTAAGTAGTTAGTAAGGTCATTCATCTTTGTTTTTTACTCTTCATTCACACATTCACTCAATTAGCCTTAAGTCTTACGTGTTTCATTCATTCCCTTTTCCTTAATAGTTTAGGTGGCTTGAGTAACTAGGATTCAATTTCTTGGTAAGATCACACTATAACTTGGGACGATATCCTTATTCGCCTTTGCACATGACAGAATCGTACGTTTGCGAGTGATTAGGGGTTAAAAATTATAAACTCATGTTTTCACAACAATGACATTGACCCAGCTTCCATTCTTGGGTTAGGTTGCTCTTCATAGAGATAGCTAGCCACTGTTTTTAGAAAGACAAATACTACAATTTCCAACTCACATGTTACCTTTTCTTGTTCTTGATTTTCAATATGTACATAACACTCCTCATCTATACATTATCCACCCCAAAACTGCTAGATGATTAATAGTATATAATAATCGCCAAATTAATTGTCATGAATGAAAAAAATTAACCACCTAGTAAAAGTATGTTTTGGTTAATTAGATTACATATTTTCTATGTACTAGAAATGAAAGTTTACCACAAATACATTTTTCGGACAAACTAGTTCTAAATCTAAAACATGAAATTCATTGGGCATATTGATGTTCTCCTTTTGTAGAATTAATTTATCAGATCAAATGTTAAAAACAGAAAACCATTAAGAAAACTGAGAAAACACACAACTGACAAATCTTTAAAATGTTTTCAGAAGTTGAGGAATAGATTGATAGCTATATGCTTCATTTGAATCATTCAAAATTAACTAAAACCAATTCTCAAAACTCTTCCGGTATACTAAAAAGAAATTCAAGTTAATTAATGCATTGAAGTTTAAACTATTAAGGGTTTAATTGCATTCATGGCTTATAACTTTTTATCATTTTTACCCTAACCTCAATTTATTGTTTAAAAGTCCTCACCTTCATTAAAGCATTCAACTTAGGACTTTATTGGATGGAAAGTGTTCATATGGATTGAAAACACCGCAGTGGCATAAGCTTAACTGTGATTAGTCACAGCGTCACAATAAATCATAAATACACTTACCTATATGTCAACTGCTATAAATGATGTGGAAAAGAGGGAAAAAATCAAGAAAAAAAAACATGAAAAGAGAGGCAACCTTAGATTCAGGCTGACATCTCTATCGGTCCCTCCTCTACATTGACTTGTCCTAGAACCTCCTAATTAGAAACCTCTTTGCCTTCTTGTCTTTATGCAGATCCTACCTAGCAATCATTTGCTATTTCTATCCATGTTTGAAACTTTGAAGTGTTTGAGTTTGAAATCAATCTATTTCATTAAACCTTTATTAGACAGATCAAATTAGCATAGTGGGATTTGAATGTGATGGCTATATCTATTTCTGACCCAGATCACAAAAATGGCAATGATGGAAAAGTCACGTAGAGGGTGGTCCTAGAAGCGCTTTCAATTAAGCTTTTTACCGGCATTTCCTCGCTATGAAAGCCACCTATGTCGAACACCAAATGGCCCAGCATCCTTGTAATAATGATGTCATCCAAATAGCGAACCAAGCTATGGTTTAAGAGCTCTAGACACTTTTTGAGCTGAAGCACAAGTTTCTCATGAAAGAGCTTGATCTTTCTTCACAAATAACACATATGCTTGTTGAGATACAAGAGTTGCACAACTTGATGTGGACTTTTGAGATCACCATTAAGAAGTTGGATTCTAAGGTGAAGCTCCAGGAATTGGAAAATCACTTCACTTAAGAAGTGACTTAAAGAAGGCATTTTGTCAAACAGATTGTTGGAGAAGCTGAATGCACTCAACCCTATGTATGTTTGAAATTTTACAATTTTAGAGTTTACATTTAACCTAATTCTTTCAGTTTCTTCATTATGTTATGAGATCTACAAGAAACTTCCTAAAATTGATGATAAAAAATATAGAATTAGCACAGTGGGATTTCGACACAATGACCAGAGCCATTGGTTTTGAATGCGGCAAACTCAATTCAGCTCTTGACCTATAACCTAAAATCTTCATTCCCAAAGCTTTATCGGATCAAGTACTTGAATCTAGTTCATGGCAAGATGGAAAGCTCATTCTCTGAGAACCTTAACTAGAAAAGGTGATGAATTTCAACAAGTTCCCAGACACTTTTTTCTTCATTCTTTTTACATAAAGAAAAGAAGGGTATTAGTGAGGATTGTAAGTTAGGGTGGTCGGCAAGGGAGACAATGAGGGTTTTGGTGAGGTGGTTCTAGGAGAAATTGAGGTAGATGAGGGATTGGCAGGTGGAGCTAACTAGCTTATGTGGTTGCATTTCTTTTCACCTCCACCTCTCTTCACAATTTTTTTCTTCATTTTCCAGATCATCAATAACAATTCACAAGTGGATATGTGTATTTATGATTCATTGTGCCACTTTGACCAATCTTGGTCAATCTTATGCAACGGTGGCTTTTTTTGTGCATACTAATGATGTTTTTCATTCACTAAAGGGCCTAAATGAAACAAGTTAAAAAGAATTATGAATTTTTATGAAACAAATTGAGGTTAAGTTAAAAGAAATGATAAAAGAATAAAAAATTACGGCCTACCGATGAATTGAACCAAATATCAAGTACAAAATAAATTGAAGCTTGTAAAAATTGAAGCAAGGAGGTTTTATAGGACAAAATAAGAAAAGGTAGGGGAGCAATGACAATTAATTACTTTATGAATAAAATCACAGTGAAATAATTAATTACTTATATGCTTTATAAGAAAAATAAAAAAAAAGTTGAAGGAGTTTTTTATTTAAAGCAATGAATATATAAAATGAAGGTGAAATTGAAGAAGGAATATGGAGCAGTAGACTTTATGAATTGTTAATTGATGATAACGTATTACGTCATAAATTTTGTTAAAAGGTTTTGCAACCAATTAATGGCATTTTTCGAAAATGCTCATAACAAGTTTGGATTATAGAGTAATATTTTTTTAGAATTCTCACACCAATTGAATATAATTTTGAAAGTTCAATAATTGGATACACTAGAAAAGAAATTTTACTAGCTGATCATCCAGAAAAAGCTAAGTGATGGTTCTAATTTATTGCAAGGCTTCGCTCTCTTCAACATTAATTGGAACTGGCTAAAAGCAATGTATAGGTGATGGATTTTAGGTTTCTTGACAGGCATGATTCTCTATAATGATGTTTGACAGATATTTCAAGCCGTAATTAACTAGTATCTTAAAGTAGCTTTTGTCAATACGTAAAATTAGACATTGATACCTATCTATGCTAAAGACATCGACTTTTTTGTCCTTTTGTCTTTAACGTGAAAGTCGAAGATCTAAGTATTTCTTGCTCAGAGTACGATACTGATGGCCATTGCTTCTGATTGTGTTTGGCCAACAATCAGCTGCCCAACTCTGAAGCCTGTTGTTTTGTAGACTATTGTTGCCTTTGTGATCCTTCCGACGGACCAGAAGGTTGAGAGACTTGAAGCTTCCAAATCCAGTTCTCTCTTAAGTGCAATATTACCCTTTGCATCAACTATCCGTGGAAACGGAGGATCCAAGTCTTGTTCTCGCTACAGGGCAGATGAGGCAGATATATGGGATCGATCTAAAGAGTAATCATAGAACTTGCTTGCTTTATGTTTATGTCTTGTTGTGTATTCATCCAAGCTAGTTCCTATATATATTTGTTCTAATATATCCTAATAGGTTGGTCAAGTTTTGTTTAAGAGTTCTTGATATATATATGGGTGTCGCTAATAAATAATGTTGTAAGGCTGAAATGTTTTTTTTTTCTTATATGCCATTTTCTGAGATGTTTGTTGTTTTTTATATTCTTGTTTTTTTTTTCTCATTTTTCTAAAAATAAAATAAAATGCGCTTCGAGATAAGCTAGTTTCTTTTTCTGATTTTCTTATATAATTCGGAACCATGGTTTTTGAAAACTGTGGAAGCAATAAATCCTTGCTTTCAAGGATTTTCGGAAACAAATTCTCAAAATCTCAAAACATCTTAATGCCTTCCTCACTTGATACCACGACTTTGATGCCTTGCACCATTGATCGTTGCATCATTAATTTTCTGACACCCATGTCCGGCAACCTTCCAACGATGCTTGTTATTTCAGCATAAGCCACTAGTTGCATCTTTGTTCTTGATCAGCTTGGGCCAAACCAAGTCACTCAATCCATTGCTGGTTGGTGAAACTTACTTCGAACTTCGTCATATTCAACCACTTGTGACTTCAATACTAAAATATGCATACTTAGAAGCTGTCGCTGAATTGTCCAATAACACTTTAGTGATCGCTAGTCATTGCTAATTGTTTAGTATAGACTCAATGATGGCAAGGTTTGCCAGATTAGTGACGGTAGGTCTTTTTTACAATTTTTGCTAAAAAAATGAAAAATCCAAAATTTAATGGGAAAAATAAAAATTCCATAAATTGGAAGTGCACATATAACAACAAACATCAAAAAGTTTATTATTGATATGGAGATTATGCCTATACAAAAATAACACACTGAAGCATAAAAAAAATTAAATTCAAATTTTTTCTAAAAAAAATAAAAACAATAAAAAAAAACTGATCTCACCTTAATTCATGACTAGCTTGGCTAGCCACATTGACTCTACTGGCCGTTGCAAACTATGCTGTAAACCCTAGAGATGGCTAGTACGCGCATGTCTCAGCAATGGCTAGCCATTGCTAACCTAGCCCAAGTGTAGTGACGACGCTACCATAAACCTCATTAATCACCCTCCCACCCCCTTCCCAAACAATAGATATTTCAAACCCAACCCCTTGTTGTTCCTCAAAGTTGCGACTCAAACCTTTCCAACTTCTATTACCGGTTGTCAAAGGTGATTATATATACCTTCAAATTTTAGATTTCTAGCTAAAATTATGATGCAAATCAACCCTCACTACTAAAAAAAAATTATTTTCCAATGGCCTTGCGTTGGAAACATGCGCGTTGGTAAATGATGCGTTGGAAAAAAATTCCAACGGCCCAATGATTAGCTGTTGGATGGGCCGATGGAAATTTCCAACAGCCAATTCTTCATGAAGTTTTGTTGAACAGTAAAACGGTTTTCCAACGGTTAGAGCCGTTAGAACATTACCAACGGCCGAAAATTATTCCGAAAAATAAAATAAAATAAATGATTAAATATTAAATATTTATTATTTTAGATTTAGCAAAATTATATTTTACATTAGTTTAAAAAATTAAAATTATTATTACTAAAATTATATTTACATTATTACAAAAAATTTAAAAATCACAGAACTAACACAAAATCAACCAAATCAAAAAATACAAACAGATCTAACCAAAATAAAAAACTCCGAACAAATCTAAACTAAAAATCAATCACCCGAAACAGATCTAACCAAAATCAAAAGGCAAAAATCCGAACAAATCTGAACAAGAAATCAAACGTCCGAACGGATCTAAAAATCAAAAATAAAAATTCGGAACAAAATTGAACCCAAAATAAAAAATGTGAAACAGATTTATACAAAATCAAAACTCATCTCTTCTAATCCCATTTCTTCCGGCCACCGAAGAAGGTGTGGAAGTCGTGGAGGTAAGGAGGATGTGGAAAAGATCGAGACGGTGGACGACGGAAGGGCTGAGGATGGGCTACACAGACGATGGATTTGGCGAGGCCGATAAGCATGGTGGACTGGCGACACTGATGAGCATGGCGGCTATGGAGGCCGAAGCGTGCAAAAAGGAGGCGAGGTATGAGGCTGATGAGCACAGCGGAGAAGAGAGACACAACGGCGACGGCGATGCGAAAGAAAGCTAGAGACTGCGAAGCGTATAAAGATGGCGACAGTGAGGCGAAAGAGTGCCAAAGATGGAGAGAGGATAACAGCGATGACGAGTCGAAAAACAAGCAGAGACGGAGAGTGCAAGAGGAGGGGGAGAGGCTGAGACGAGGGAGAGGGAGAGACAGAGACGAAGAAAGCGAGATGAGGCAAAGACGAAGAGTGCGAGAGAAGGAGGAGAGGCTGAGACGAGGGAAAGGCTGAGACGGAGACGAATTGGGTGAGATTAGGCATAGACGGAGAACGCGAGAGAAGAGGGAGAGGTTGAGACGAGGGAGAGGGAGAGACGGAGAGCCTGAGAAGAGGGGGAGAGGCTGAGACGAGGGAGAGACCGAGACGGAGATGAGTTGGGCTAGAGGAGGCAGAGATGGAGAAGGTTGAGGAGGTGGGAGGGTAAGTGATAGTATTTATAATTAGGGTTAGTTAGGGTTGAGTTTGGGCCTTTTTGGCCAAGTAGATCATTTTTTTTGGGCTGGGAAAAAATATATATACATATATATATACATATATATAAATATATATTTGGCCAAGTATATGAATATATATATATATATAATATAAACTATATATATATATATATATAATAAACTACTATATATATAAATGTATTTATTATTGTTGTTGTTGTTGTTGTTGTTGTTGTTGTTTTATAACAAAATATTTTCAAAATACTTACTTTACTTTCTAAAATTATACAATAAATATGATAAATATTTTATATATGATATACATACATGCATACATACATATTATAAAAAATATTTAATAATATAATTATATTTATCTTAAGAAATAATTATAAATATAATTATCAATTATATGGGCTGGGCTTTAATATTTGGGCTGGGTTATAATATATATGGGTTAAGTTATATTATAGTATAAAATATATGTTATATACATTATATATATGAAACATTATAATATGTTTATATACATTAATATATATGTTACATACACTATAATATATGAAACATTGTAGTATAACATAGTATAATATATGAAACATTATAATATCTGAAACATTGTAGTATAATATATATTATACTACAATGTTTCATATATTATAATGTATGTAACATATATATATTAATGTATGTAAACATATTATAATGTTTCATATATATAATGTATATAACATATATATTATACTATAATATAACTTAACCCATATATATTATAAGCCCCAGCCCATATAATTGATAATTATATTTATAATTATTTTTTAAGATAAATATATTATATTATAAATATTTATTATAATATGTATGTATGTATATCATATATAAAATATTGATCATATTTATTGTATAATTTTAGAAAGTAAAGTAAGTATTTTCAAAATATTTTGTTTTATATATATATATATATATATTATATGTATGGCATATACATCATATAACATATACTATGTATATGTTATTATGATATGTGTAAAATATGATATGTATTATAATATGTTTAAAATATACTATGTATAAATATAATAATAATGTGTAAGATACATATACGTATTAATATATATGTGTTATGATAAATATATATTATGATATATTATATAAATATATATAAATATCAATATCAATGTATGTGACATATATAAATCAAAATATTTAAATTTTTTGTTTCCAATGGCCTAGGCTGTTGAAAACATTCTTAAAATATGTCCAATGGCCTAATCCGTTGGAAAAAAAATTCACTACAAAAGTTTCCAACGGCCTAGGCTGTTGGAAAAATTCGTAAAAAAAGTTTCCAACTGCCTAGGCCATTGGAGAAATTCACCAAATGTTTCCAACGGCCAACGCCTAAGCCGTTGGAAAAATTCACCAAATGTTTGGCCATTGGAAATAATTAATAAGAAAAAGGACCGATTGACTTACGTATTTTCTAATGGCTTTGGCTGTTGGTAAATTGTCCGTTGGAAATTTTGCATGCTTCCAACGGCCAAGCTGTTAGAAATTTTTTTTTACATCTTAGAATTTTTTTTTATGTTTACAACGGCCTTGCAAGTTGGAAATTTCTAACGGATTGGCCGTTGGAAAAAAGTGTTTTTTTAGTAGTACCTCCATGAGGCATGTTACTCCATTTTGTAATTTTCATTCAATTTTTAGCTATTTTTGGAATTTGTCTTTTTTCTATGTTTAAGCTCAAATGTGATAATTTTCTTGTTTACTTGAAGGCTCATATTGTGTTTGGGGTACTTGGAAGGATTGTGGAAGCTTATTGACGTGAGATTAGTTTTTTGTCTTGTTTTTCTATTTTCTATTTTCTTTTTAATGAAATTTCATGGATTTAATTTGTTGTGGTTGTTTGTGTATGGGCATAATCTCCATATTGATGATAAACGTTTGGATGCATGGTTCCTATATTTGCATGTCCAATTTTCTGGAACTTTTTTGTTTTTCATTAAATTTTGGAATTTTTATTTTTATTTTTGTGAAACTTGTAAAAAAATAGGGTAAATGACATTCATTAGTTTTTTTTTTCTAGTAGTATAATCTCTATAATTATTGGATGCCTTAATTTTGAGTGGATATGTTCAATGGCTATTATTTTTAATTTAACCATAATTTTGGGAATTATTTTTTTGTTCAAGCAAAAATTGTGGGAAAGGTTTAGATGGTTTAATTAGGAATGGACATGTTTAATTGTTATTAAATTTTCTTTTCTTTAGATTGAAATGTGCATTTTCTAGTGCTATCAATTGTAATTTAACCATAATTTGGATTGTTATGTTTTGTTTGTATTCATAATGTTATGTTTAATTAAATGGGCATGTTCAACATTCTAGGTGATATTTCTCTGTGCTCATATTGTTATGTTTCTATATGACATTAACTTACTATTTGGAATATTATTTACATATGGTATTGACTAGGAGGTTAATGCACTTTAACTGTTATTGAACTTGATGATGTAGTGTATATTTGTGGATTTATGTAAATTGTTGTTGTGACATGAGTGTTTGAATTTTAGGAACTAGTATGGTAGTATCAAGGGTTAAGAAGGAGAAGGACCAAAAACAAAAAAGGTATTCTACTCACCCTCATGAAGCTTAGTGTTGGCTAGCCATCATGAATATTAGCAACAGTTTTGAGATGGTCCCCATTAGCAATGATTCACTATTGATAGTTATTGACAGCAGCTATCGCTAATAAGTTTGCAACGAGTATTTAGTGGCGGACTGTTTCTACATCAAAATTAGGGATGATTATCATTAATACAACATATTTAGTAGTGGTTGTTTCTAGTCATGATGGTTAAGAGGTTAGCATCGGTTAGAGTAAGTAATAAGAAGTCTTGGAAGTAATCAAGCTTCCATTAATAATTACTCCTTTCGTCCAAAAACTTTTGCTCCATTTTTTTCAGAAATTAATCTAAGATTTTTTATTTTTAATATTTTAATATATAAATGAAAAATATTTATATGTAAATGATAAATCAAGATGTGTAGTTTCTAAATATATATTTTTAATTTTTTTTCTAATAAACAATAATATGAATAAAATCAAGTAAAAATACAATAAAAAGTTAAATGGAGCAAAAGTTTTGGGATGAATGGAGTATTATATTATACATATGTATCTAATTAAACACACTAACCCACACTTATTCCTCCATATATAAGTCACTAATTATCCTAATCAATTGACAAAATTACCCCTAGACAAAATGTCTTCATCTCTTTAAGAACCCTAGCTGCTACCATTGTTGTCAGCTCCCGTCGTCCATTCGTTTTACTTCACCATTCATAACCTTAAGCTCGGAGCTCCTCCACTCTCTTATCACCTCCAAATCAGAGCTTCTCCACTGATTATCACGTGAAATCTTTATTATTTGTCTCCTCGGATTGTGTTATCATCACTGCTCCAAATTGGAACTTCTCCACCACCGATCATCACCTCAGATTGTGTCATTGTTGCCACCTCCAGATTGCACCATCATGAATCATCTGCAAATCATGTCATCATTGTTTGAATATAAATCTCATAGTCACCCATTGATGGATCCCGTCATTGACATTTCCAAATGCTTCCAAACTGTGTCAGATTATTGTCAACGCAGCTAAATCATGTCGATCATTGCTTTAGTACATATCACGCCATTCTTACCTTCATATCATGTTATTCATCAGCCGCCTCCACCATCTATACCACTAGTTTGTGCACAGAAATAATCTGGAGAAGTGTTTAAGACAATATGAAAAACTGTCTGAAATGATATGTGAAAATGTCCAAAAAAATATGTAAACGTGTTTGAAGCAGTGTGTAGATATTTTACTTTTTTTAGACAATATGTAATGTGTAAAAGTGTTTGAAGCAATGTGTAGATATTTTATTTTATTTTAGACAATATGCAATTGGAAAAAGTGTTTGAAGAAACTTGTAAAAGTGCCTGAAGGTATATTTAAAAGTATCTATAAATAATATGTAAAAGCATCTGAAAGCAATATACAAAAAAATTACTTTATCCAAAAATAAAAGTGTCTGAGGCAAGAAGTGAAAGTGTCTAAGGCAAGAAGTGAAAGTGTCTGATGCAATATGTGAAAGTGTATAGAGTAATATACAAAGAATTTATTATTTTGAGAAAAAAAATCTAAAATAATAAGTAAAAGTGTCTCAAAGGGTATCTAGAAGCGTCTAACACTATTAAAAAAATAAATTTTTTCCAATGCCCAAATTTCCAATGGCCAAGTCGTTGGAATTTCAAATGGCCGTTGAAAACTTGAAAATTTCAGTTTCCAATGCAAAAGCCGCATTAGAAAATTTTGAGAAAAAAAATCTAAAATAATAAGTAAAAGTGTCTCAAAGGGTATCTAGAAGCGTCTAACACTATTAAAAAAATAAAATTTTTCCAATGCCCAAATTTCCAATGGCCAAGTCGTTGGAATTTCAAATGGCCGTTGAAAACTTGAAAATTTCAGTTTCCAATGCAAAAGCCGCTGAAAATTTTCAATCCAAAACTGTTGGAAATTATGGCATTAGAATTTTTCAACGCTAAGCTGATGGGAATTCTCGTGTTGGAAATTTCCTACGCGAAGACTGTTAGAAAATTGTTCTAGTAAATAAATAAATTTCACAAATGAAAAAAATAAAGTTATATTTTAAAAATATTTCATAAATAATAATAATAATAATAATAACATAACAACAACAACAACAACAACACAACAACAACAACAATAATAATAATAATAACAATAATAATAATATACTTATTTATTAACATATTTATAATGCAAAAAAACATATTTATACGTATAAATATATCATATATATATATATGATGTAATAATGTATATGATGTATATATGTTAGACATATATGATATATGATGTATATGATATATATGATACTATATGATAATAATGTAATAAAGTAATAATATAATAATATAGTAACTTAATAATTATATGTATCATATATGTTAATGTATCATATACATGATATATATTAAGATAAGAATTTTTTACAAGTTTAGAAAGTAAAGTAATATTTTAAAAATATTTTATTATAAATAATAATAACAGTAATTTATTTATATATATTTATATTTTTTTAATATTTCTTATATACCATATTTATTATATACAAATATATAAACATATTTGTGTGTGTGTTCGTGAATATATTTTATAATAATAAGTAATAATAATTATAATATAGTTTTTTGTGGTGTGTGTGGTGTGTGTGTGTGTGTGTGTCACATATATAATGGATAATGATATAATTAATATATTTAATAGGATTTAATATATATAAACTAATAATACTTCCTCTGTTTCACAATAGTTGACCTCTATTCCTTTTTTGGCAGTTTCAAAATAGTTGTTCTCTTTCTATCTTTTCAAATGAGGTAACTTTTTTATTATATATATATATATCATTTATTGAAAGGAGAGAAAGTTGAGAAAGTTAAAGAGTGAGGGCCCATTAAAAACTAAATAAGTACATGTACTTTATATAAAAATAAATAAACTAATAGTTTTATATTAAAAGAAAAAAGTAAAAAGTAGAGAAGTCATAATTTACGTGCATTATCAAAGATGACAGGTTTTATGAGACGGATGAAGTAATATATATCATATATAAAACCCATATAAAAGTGTCAAGCTAACCCACTTATTAGGCCTAACTAATTGGCCCAAAACTAACCCAGACCTAATCTAACCCTGGCTATATATACTTATATATCATCTCTTCTCATCTTTCACCCTTTCAGCTCTCTCCCCATTTTTGCCTCTTCGTCTGCTTTCTTTGCTCTCTTCATTTGTTCTTTTCTCTACTTTTTGTCACTTTTTCTGCTCTCTATCAGCTCGTCTCTCTCCCCCTCGTGGTTGTGCCCCGCTCGCCGTTCATCGCTCGTGCTCGGCATCTTTACAAGCCTACCGCCCATGCTCCGATTCTCTGCTCACCGACCGTTTGTGCTCTGCTTCTCCAGTCACCGACCGTCTGCCTTGGCTGAGACCTACTCACCGTTCGTTGCTCCAGATCTACTCACCGTTCGCTACTCCTCATTGCCACCTTGGCTTTGTCGTTCACCGTTCTTCATTGTCTGCCTTGGATTTTTGCTCCGCCACCCTCCTTTGCCTACCGCGGTTGTAAATCTAGGTTTTGAATTTTTGTACATTGTTTTTAAATTTTGTGGATATGGTTTTATTTTGTGGTTTGTTGTATTTTTGTGTTTTATGTTATATTTGTGGAGATCTGTTTTTAGTATGATTTTTCTGATTTTTTATTGTTATGTAATTTTTGTGATTTTGTTATTTCTACAATTTTGTAATATTGTGGTTTTTTTGTCTTTATGATTTTAAATTTTGTTTTGTGAATACAAAATATAATTTTTTTAAAATTTTTTTCATATTATAAAATATAAAATATAATTTAGTAATATATAAATATATCATTTATATATTGTTTTATTTTCTGATAAAAAGTTTCAAACGCTTGACCCGTTGGCATATTTTCCAACGGCTAAACCTCTTACATGGCCAAATAACTATGTGACGTTTGGCTATTGGAAATTTCTAATGGCTCATTTTCCAACGTTGTTGGAAATTTTAACGGCTAAAAAGTGAGTCGTTGGAATTTTTTTTTCCCTACACATGTTTTGGCAACGTACCTGTTTCCAATCGCTTCGTGTTGGAAAACTCAATTTTCCAACAGATTCATTTTCTAATGTGAAGCAGTTGGAAATGACTCATTTTTTAGTAGTGTAAAAGAATATTTAAAAGTGTCTGAAGTAATAAGTGAAAATGTAATGAGTAATATGTAAAAAGTTTATTATCATGAGAAAATCAAAGTGTCCAAAGAAATAAATAGTACAGCTTAAATGAAAATCGAAAAGTGTCTTGAGAAACATGTAAAAAGTGTCCAAATTAAATATGCGAACAATTTTTCTCTTTACAAACAATTATATGAAAACAATAAGTTTAAGTGTTTGAATAAATATATGTAAGTGTCTACAAAAAAATGTAAAATTGTCCAAACAAATATGTAAAAGTGTTTAAAATAATATATAAACTCATTTTTCAGGCACAACAGATCGCGACTTATATCAGTTTCTAGATCTCACAGCCACTGCCGCTCACTTCCTCATCATGCAACTCACCTTTGCATCATGCTGCTCACCGTCGTAATACGCCACTTGTAGCTCGTGTCAGTGATCTCATCGTCGCTACTCGTCTTCTCCAGCTTGATTTGATGATATCTCATCTTCTAAAGCACCGTTTCCTCTGACAATGTCGCGTTTTCTCCGATTTTGATGTCATTTGTGTCATTTTCTCACCTCATTGTCATTGTCATCCGCCTCCACTAGTGCAACGAATCATTGTCGTCATAAACATTGGTAGAGGTGACAGCGACCAGCGAAGAAGATGAAGATGCGCTTTAATTGAGTAGCATGACGGGTAATTAGTCGGGTAAAAAGGGGGTAAATTAGTAACTTTGTGCGCTATGTTCAACTCTGCATATGTGCGTGATATCCTCCGTATTCCACTAATATCACTACTATCATTTTGTGCCCCTCTCCCCACTAGGCATTGGATGTCAATGTGCCATGATCAATTAAACATTTCCTCACAAGTGGAGGGGATTTTGAATCTTTAGTCACATCTTGGAAACTCCCTCCGAGTTGTGAATTAGTGTAAGTTGTCGTATTCAAATAAGGCCCCTTTGACAAGGGCCCATGAATCTGAAAGGCTAGTATCAGGCATTGATGGGCCTGGGCTAGATGACAACGAGCCAGCTTCATCCTTGGGTCGCTCTTCCAACTCGATTTATTCTTGGTTTTTTTAATTTTTTATAATATTTCTTGTTTATTTTTGTCTTGTTTTAGTTGACTTTGTTCTTTTTTTTCTGTTGCTTGTTCATTTGATTAGAAGTTTTTAATTAAACTCATCGATACAAAATTAAAGCGATAATAACAATTTGTAAAAAGGAATTAACACATAAATTTGTAAAGAACACATAATTCTGAGAAAATAATAATTTTAGTGAAAAATATTAAAATGCTTAATGAAAAACTGAATCGCATAATAATAGTCGAACTGTGTAAATAAATATTAATAAAACTACAATAAAAAAATGAGTAACTCTTGTATAAGAAGTACATAACTAAACAAACAAAAATGAATAAATGAACAAGTAAATATGATTAAATGGACATATTCTTTTTAGTTTCAATTCATATTTATTTGACTCTTTTCCATGTCTTTTGTCCTTTCTTTAATGTTTTTTAAGACCTTGTTGGTTTCAGTTAGAAACAGAGAGAAAAATTAAGACGTGAGTTGCACAAAAAGAAATACACACACTAGTGCTTAAAAAAAGCAATGTGTTGAACCGAGTCTCATATTGTTTTTATAATTATTCGTATGATTTTATTCCTTTTCTTTATTTTGAGGAAAGTATAAAAAATCCAAAAAACAACAAGAAGTTGACTTTTTAATCAGATAAATGAGGAAAGAAATCTAAAAAACATAAGAAAGAATAGGGAGAGGGAAGGGATGGCGAAAAGAGAAACAGAAAGGTAGAAAATTTGGATAAAACATAAACAGCGATCCCATTTGATATTAATATTAGCGCAATCAATGTTATAGTTTTAAAAAAATTATATAATAGTAGTTTTTAGCTTTTAACTTTAAAATCTAACCTAATCATAGAACTTCTAGACGGTGGATGTAGGCTAGCGCAAGCCAGAAAGAAAAAAAAAAAAAGAAACTTGAGCATCTCTTAGAATTTTGACACGAACTCAAACATGTTCCGGACTATTCCAGGCTTCCAGCCATACACAATTGCCCAGCAAATCGCCAAATTGCTATCTCTCTATCTCTGATATTCTAGAAATTAGTTCAGCTGGGGCCAAACTAGATGTTCGACTGGTTAAACTATGAACCGGCCACTTCACTGGAAAAAACTGCACGAAACTGTTGAATTGAAGCAAATCAGCGCGGTCTAAAAAAATATTTAAGAATTGTACAAATAGAGGGGAGGGTGAAAACAAGAGAAAAGAGAAGATGAAAAGAAGAAAGAAGAAGACCTTCGGTTGAAAAAAAAAAGAAGAAGACTTAAGAAAACAAACGAGGGGAGAGCCAAAAGCAATGAAGAAGAGGACAAAAAAGAGAGGCAGCTGCAGTGGAAAAAAGAAAGGACAGAAGAAGAGAACAAAAGAGAGGAGGAAGAAAGAAAACGAGATAGAGGGGGGAAAGAAAATGTGAGGGAAAAAGTAGAAAACCAAGAGAGAGATGAAAGAAAGAAGAGGACGAAGGAGCGGAAGAAAAGGGTATGGGTTCACATAGGGCAAAGGAAGTCTATTTATATTAGGGTTTGTAACTTAATATTTTAGGTAAAATTTAAATTTAGTCCCTTTTTAATAATATAGAGTTTCCTTTTAGTCATATTCTTTTTATTTTAGTCATGCCACTTAGTATTCATAAAGTACAAATGTAAAAGAACAATGAACCAGTGGTATAATTAGTTAAACTGGTTAAATATTAACACGAAAACTTTGATTGTTTGAAATATGGTTCGGTTTTAAAAACACAATCTGGACCTTTATGTAAGGTCAACACAGCTTATAACTCCCACCATTTTGCCTGGCCTGATGATTCCCTAAAAGTGATTTACGACAGATATTAATTTAGAGTTGATCGGCTAAAAATCTTGTTCGATGCATGGGTAAGTAACATAGTTGCCACGATGTCGAAGTAACTTCTGTCAATGCGCAAAATTAGACATCCATACCTATGCTAAAGACATGGACGCTTTTGTCTTCTGTTTTCGTAGAACAAATTGGAGCTGTATATCGTGCCCTGGCAAAATTTGTCGAAATCGACATGAAAATTGATAATTCATTGGACATAATCGCCAACCCAGCAACTACCAAAACATACATTGATACTACAAAGCCAGCCATCAAAATTAAATTATAAAGAAGAAAATTTTAACTTTGCAGATTGTGAGCTTTATAAAATAAAAGGAGTCTGTCCTTGGTCCGAAATTAAAGAAAAAGGTAATCATATCAGCTAATCGACTTACGGATGTTTCTGGATATGAGGGTCTCTAGCAAAAAGTTGGCAAGGTTCTTAAAAGTTGCACTCCTGCTGTGTTTGCTCTTCTCCGGTGCCGGTACGTGAACCCGACCATAGATCGATGATGAGTTTAATTAATTAGTTTGAAAACTTATATATATAGATTAATTCTTCTGATCGAGTACATTCTATCTGTACTAATTGCAACTCTCTTATGTTGCAGGAAAAAGAGTTAAAGCAACATGCGAAACCATATTCGGAACTGGTTCTTCTGTTGTCTTTGACGAAAAGTTTGAACGTACAGATATTTCTTGTGCAGAGAATGGTCATGATAACCGTTGCTTCCGGTTGTGTTTCACTAATGATAAAAATACCAACTCCGAAGCCTGTTATCTTGAAGATGGCACTTGCCTTTGTGATCCTTCCGATGACTAGAGGGTTGAGAGACTTGTAACTTCCGCATCCGGTTCTCTTCTTTTCTGTTGCCATATCACCGTCCGTCCGTTTAGTAGAACCGGCTAAGAAACAGAAGATCGAAGTCTTGCTCTCGGTAGGCAATTGGGATCGATCTGGAAATTGAAGGTGCACTTTACGTTTTTATATGTGTGTTGTTGTTCCTCTATAGATTTGCTGTGTTATAGGTCCTGTTGGCTCAAATTTTGTTTAAGAGTTATATTTACGGGTGTTGATAATAAATACTCCTAGTAATTAATTTTGTGTGGCTGAAACGTTTTTGTTTTTCTACTTATAATGTGCCACTCAGAGATGGCTCCTGTTTTCATCAGATTTTTGCTTTTCTCTTCGTTTTTTTAGCATAAAGTTAAAAAGAAAAGTTGAAAAAGTTAAAAACTCTTTTATGGTGCCCTAACTTTTATGATTGTGTTAGGATGATCTTTTATCTAAACTGTTGACCTCAAGGAATCTCCTTACTTATATGACGTCTCCTACCGTGTTCCTTCCAACACTTTTTTATTAATTTTCCACGGGAGTTAGCAATATCAAAGACCAACATCGCCATAGTGGTCTTCTATCTAATCAAAGCTAATAGAAGCACATAATTTTTTTGACTTGAAATGCAGATAAGCCAATCTTCGTCTTCTATCTTCATCTTCTTGCCCATAATGCTGTGCTTCTTCACTTGCTACATCCTCAGACTGCCACTCACCTTCCTGTCAGGATCCAAATTCCCTACAATCCTTTTTCGTAGGCAAATATAAAAACGGCAATTGAAGAAAATTCCTCCTAATTCAATGTCCTTAATCGTCGTTAACTTTCTCTCATCAAAGCAAAATTGGAGAGCTTCCCCTTTTCTCTTCCTCGTCTTCCATCTGCACCGAAGCTCGATAAAAACACAGAAATGGCTTCTTAACCCTTGAAAGCCTGGAAATACCTTACGATTTCCCCAATACGATCGTAACTAAACCAACCCGGATCTTATCTAAAGCGATTCTAACCCTCTTTCCCGTTTCTTCCATCGCTCTGTTCTTTACTTCGTCTTCTCCGGCCAAGCCAACCTTCGCCAATGCGACAAATTTCAGCATAAAGAACACCAGCTTTACCACTCCGGCCTACGAAATGATGGACCTTTCCCACATCGACTTCGGCATCGGCGGCTCGGCCAAGACGTGGCAATAGCGCTGCCGCTACTACGAGCTAAGGAGAGAGGCTGGGAGCCCAATGTCACCCGCCGTTTTCCTCTGGCTTGACGAGAAACCTCACCAGAACTTTACGTGGCCGTCGTCCTCGCGGCTGTACGGGGTCTCCGGTGACACATCCGGTTTCAGGAACACGAGCTCGTACGGGTCGCAGTTGACAGTTCAGGTCGCCCGGATCGTGAAGGTGAGCTTCGAGATGGCGTTGGAGAACGTGCCACAGTTCGCAATTGTTTTGGGTTCATGGCCGTTTCGGATAAAAGCGATGATATCTGGAGAAGAAATAGAAGTTTTGATTTGGCTTAAGTACCAAATTTACCATCAAAAAGTATTGGAAAGATCAAGTTTACCAGCAAACTCTTAACAGTACCAAATTTAATACTAAATTTTACTTTTAAAACTAAATTTACCACCATCATTACTTTTTCTGTCAAATCACAAGAAAAATCACAGTTTTGGCCATTCATTTTTCATGTTTCTTTTACTATTGTCCTAACTTTACATATCTAATAATCATATTATGATTCTCAACAAGTTTAGCACCAAGTTCAATTCTAGCTGTGACTACCTCCTTTCTTTGAAGGCCACCCTAGAGTCAGTAATCATACTGTAAGCTTCCTTTATTTCCGAAGCCTGTTCCTTGATATACTCGAATCTTAATAGTTCCTACTCCTACCGATGAACACCTAATCTTAGGGCAGCCAATCCTGGTTAAAATAGCCAAAGGCTTAACCTTTACAATCTCACAAATTTTTCTTCATCTTTCCCTAATCTCAACAACATCATCTAAAAATTATGATAGAAAATACACATAGTTCCAGTTTGTGACAATAACCCATAACTCAAGTTTAAGTTGTACCTTGAGAAAAAGAATGAAAGGGTAGCATTTAGGAAGGTCCTTTATGAGGGTACGGTAGCGAAGCGGTGGCTGGCTGGCGTTGCTGGTAGGGTTGGTCTTTCATCTCTTAAAGAAGATGATACGATTATTAGATAAACAAAGTTAGGGCATTAGTAAAAGAAATATGAAAAATTAAGGACTAAAACTGTTATTTTCACATTCAATTTGTAGTCACTTAATGGCGTAATGGTAAATTTGGAATTTTTATAAGTTTAATAGTAAATTTGGTCTTGAAAGTAAAATTTTGTATGAGATTTGGTACTTTTAAAAGTTTGATGGTAAATTTGGTCCTGTGAACACTTTTCAATGGTAAATTTGGTATTTAAGCCTTTTGATTTCTAATGTGTTTGTCTTTGAGAAAATTTCATGAATGGTCTATTACCTTTGGTCATTGTTTTCTTTTAATCTTTAATCTATTGAATGTTCTGTTTTAGTCTTAAACCTATTAAAACGTTTCATTTTAGTCCTAAATCTATTGAAAATATTTTATTTTTGTCCCAATTTGGTGAAATTTGTTAACTCAAAGTATTTGTCTGATAACAACTTTTTAGATCATAATTTAAACTATCGAGTAACTGTTTTACAATAAATTTAATCTGTATAATAATTTTTTTGTAGTTATTAAAAATTCAAATAACTTTTTTTTTACTCTCTGTAAATTGAATTTATTTTATTCAAAAATAAAAAACTATTAATTTAAAATTTTTTATTATTGTAAAAAATTTAAATCATTTAAATTTATTAGAAGACAGTTATCTAATATTTAAATTAAGATTTCAAAAGTTTTTGTCAAATAATTATTTTGAGTTAATGAATTTCATCCAACAAAAAACCAAAATGAAACAATTTTAATAGGTTTAAGACCAAAACAGAATATTCAATAAGTTAGGGACTAAAATAAAATAATGACCAAAGGCTAGGGACCATTTATGCAATTCACTCATTTGTTTTCAGTTTGATGTAAAGTTTTAGTAAAAATTACCAAAACCCCCTTGAGGTATAGATGAATCTGCACTTGTGTCCATCATTGTTCAAATATCTACACTTACCTTCCTACAAAATTAACGCCGAGATTTTCTGTTGCAGAAGAAAAGAGCAATGCCTATTTTTGTCCTCCTAACCTTCTCCCTTAGAATCTTTGCGCCCCAACTTATCCTAAACCCCCATCTTTCCCCATGCCACCAGCCCAAAACTCTGTTCCTCATCACCTACGAAGAAACGGAAAGCCTCAGATTCAACGCCGCCACCCTAAAGCTCGGGACCCATCTTCTCTTTCCCCTCCTCTCCGCCTCCTCCGTCCTCTCCCTCTCCTCCCCCTTCTCCGGTCCCTCCTCAGACCACTCAGACGACCACTCAGACGACCACTCAGAAAGTGTTTGAAGCCCATCGATCAGTCAATCGGAGCCACTTCCCGTTTTCGGTGGTCAATCGAGGCCACTGTCGGCAGTAAATCGGAGCCTTCTCCTGTCGTTTCAATCGTCGTCTGGTGATTCAAGAAGTTCATCAACCTCTTTGATGGATCTGCAGCTCCTTCGAATCAAGCTCCAAAATTTGCTCCATCATACGCCACTCTCACTCGTCGGCCATTTTTCTTCATAATATCTAACACGGACTGGAACGTAATATCGCTGGTCTGCAGGTCGTGGTACGAGGTTGAGCGTTGGTGCCGCTGCCGGATTTTCATCGGGAACTGCTACGCAGTGAGTTCCAGGGCAGTGGTGCGGCGGTAGCTGGAAGTGAGATTGCTGGAGCTCAAGGGCAAGCCATACTACGCGGTGAGTCCCAGGGTAAGCCGCACTATCATTTTTGAGTTTTTACTTGTAGAGTTGAGGAATTGAAATTTCCACTTTCGTTTATGGTGTTGGGTGGTGCTTCTGCACCTGATAAATCTGGCGTGGGGCATTTTTTCTATTTGAAGATAAATCGTGTGGACTTTGTATGATTTTGTGCGAAATATTTGTCATTCATGTGTTTTCCCTTTCGCTTATGAGAATTCGCAGTGGGTTTGCTCTCCTATTCTGGTCTGTTGCTTTTTTGCTCAGGTCTTCTTCCTTCATTTGGTGGTGATTCTGCATTCTTCTGGTTTCGCCATCTGCGAGAGTGGAGAGATGGATTTTTGGTATTTTTAGGCTCCGTTTGATCTGTTCAGGAAATTAGGAGGAGACGGGGCTTAGATTGCTAGATGCAGAAGTTGATAGGACAAAATTTTTAGGCAAAAAAAATTAGGAGGGCAAAAATAAGTACTTTCTTTTTTTCTGTCTTAACAGTCATTGACGTGTTAAATTTTTAGATGACAATTGTAGGTATTTAAAATAGAAGGATACAAATGTAAGTTAGGGTATACCTTACCCCAAGGGGGAGGGAGGTTATTTTTCCAAAGTTGTCCCAAGTTTTGAGGGTAAATTGCATCCGTGGCCCCTAACATTTAATTATTATACCATTTTGAACCATAACCTTGATTTCTTATATAAAAAATTCCTAACCTCGATTAAATGTTCCATTTCAGACCTTTGTGGATGGAAAACATTAGTATGGATGGAAAATGCTACGTGGCATGTCATGTAGACGTTTTGACACGGTGGCACACTAAATCAATTGCCATGATGATGTGGAAAAGTAAGAAAAAATTAAAAAGTAAGATAAAAAAAAAAAGAGAGAATCACAACGACGCTGCCAATGATGCGCTCCGTCATCCTCATCCTTGTCCTCGTTCTCTTCCGTCACTCTCATCATTTCCCATTGTCCCCCTGTTAGCCTTTGTTAACCCTCATTCGCATCTGTCGTTGCCATCATTTCATCAGTCACCTCCCTTGATGATCGCCTCCTTCCATGTACTCCGATCTCACCCTAATTTAAAGAATAGACTTCCTCTTATCTCCTTCAATGGGCTGAATTTGGGGGCGGTGCGTGGCTGGGCTTAGGGGCTTAAGATAGCTCCGGTGGTTTGCGCGATCAATTGAGGGACTGTTTGCGTGATCACCGGAGGGACGCTTACATAGCAAGTAACGGCTTGAACAATGGAGGGACTGGAATGGCAGCTTTGTCAACTTTTCATGTGCAACGATGTTGTGGACTATCGGTGGCTGGCAGCTGGAAGCATTGGCCAATAATGGTGAAGCCCTAGTGGTGACAATAGCAAGTGGGGAAATTTAGGGTTTTTCGGGATGAGGAATGTGAGATAGGGGACTAAGGGTGCAATTTCATACTTTTTTAAAGAACTTAATGTTTGGCTAATTAATTTATTGTGCCACCATGACAAATTATCCATGTTGGCGTGCCACTTGGCATTTTCCATCTAAACTAATGTTTTCCATGCACAAAAGGTTCAAAATGGAGCAATTAAACAAGGTTAAGGATTTTTTATGTACAAAAATAAGGTTAGGGTCTAAAATAGTATAATAATGAAAGGTTTGGGGCCACAAATGCAATTTACACCAAGTTTTGACGTAATGTTTTATACTGTTGGCCAAAGGATACCTAAAGCCCCTAAACCTGGATGACCATGACTTTTTCCTCTCTAAACTTGAACTCAGGCAAACTCAGCTCCTAAACTTGGCAAAATGAGTCAGTCAACCCCTTTGACTACCACATGCCATCACGTGATCTTCACATCACTAATGTTGTTCACCTTTTGTTGCCCCTTACTCGAAACGTCTTCTGTGTTTGGCTCAGCCACACCGTTCCGAAACCTCCATCATGTTGCTCAGATCTGCCGGTTTGGTGCCGAATGTAATCAACCTGCAGTTGTTCTCTTTCTGATAATTTGAGACTGTTTAAAAGCCTAATTTAAGGAATATTCTTTCAAATCAACAAAATTAAGCTATAGCTATATATTGGCAGCCGTGCATCAACTGGACACGAGGCTCATAGAGAGGTAGCTGGTATCGGACATCCGCTGCCTTCCCGACATTGTCGTTTGCACCACCTTGTTTGGCTCGTATAAACCAATGCTGAAGTCTAATCCTCAAGGCTCCGGCGAAAAAGAAGGCGTTCCTCCAACACCGGGTAGAAGTTGAAGGATAAATCTAACCCAATATTTATGTGTCCATCGTTGTGGTTTGGATAGAGTAGCTGTCAACCTTGTGCCACATTGACAACAAAAGTAACAGGTTCAGAAGGGTTGATGAATGTTTCTCAATTACCCTACATGGTGGTTTTGGAAAAAGAAACCTTGAAAATGTTGATAAGGTGACCTTGGTGTTGAGGACTAAAGATTAGGGTGTCAAAGAGAACAATAAGAAAATTTAGTACATTTTATGTATTTTTTTCATTTTTTTTAATGGACAAAAGTTCCATCACGTGCTACCTGTGCCTGACAAAGGGGTTGACTAACCTATTTTGCCAAGTTTAGGGACTAAGTTGCCCGAGTTCAAGTTCAAGGGGGAAGGTACCCTAGTTGGCCGAGTTTAAGAGAGCTTCAAGTGTATTTTGGCCTATACTGTTTTGCCCCCAATTCTTTGCACATGTTTAATCATTTCTCTCAGTTAAACAGCATCAAGGGTCCCAAATCTTTACCTTTCATTACAAATCTATCCTAAATCTTTCAATTATTATATATCAATCCCAAACTTATGCTTGACATTGCAAATTTATCCCTAAGTTATCAACTGTTGCATAGTCATCTCAAGCCTTTGTCGGGCATTGAATTTGGCCTTTGATCCTCAATCAATATTAGTCAATGACAAAATTGGGACAGATATGCAACAGTTGAGAGATTAGAAACGAATTTGTAATGAAAAGCAAAGGGACCCTGGTGCCATTTACCCCACTCAGATCTTTCTCCATGTTATTTCTATTAGTCAAACCAATTTATTTCATTTAATTGTATTAAAATCTATTTAACTAGAATATTTTTTTATCATAAAAGAAATTCTTGAAAATATATGGTGCTCATTATTCTTGGAGTAAGTTAATAAATTTTTTAGTTATTATTTGTTTTTTATATAAATTCAAAAGAATCTTTTCAAAATGTAAAGAAATGTTGTGAGAAAAAAATTTATTTTAAAAAAAACCTTCTCAACATTAACTCCAATCTTATCCACAAGTGTACTGTGTCAATTATAGTAGTTGTTAGTTAGGTGTTAATCCTATAAGGAATCATATGACAAAGAATTCTATCAAGTACCAAAGTATACCAAAGTATGGTGACCTCAACTTAAGCCAAAATAAACAAATAATGCAAACAAGAAATAAGAAGCTAAACTACCAAAATTGTCGATCATTCAACAACCAAATCAAACAAACATAACAACTATCCTAAACACATATTCAGAAGGTTTCTAATGAGTGTTATCCAAATGAGTTGCTACATAGACATTGTTTTGACATAAGTTTCTACCAAGCTTAAATCATATGTCATGATAGTTGTAGACTGGAAAACTCCAAAATATCAACTCTCCTCTCCCAAGGCAGGGCCAATTAGCTCCTTAGAACCCCATTAGATATTCCTATCTTATCTGATTGTCCTAGAAACCCTTGTGCTCAAGTTATCCTCTAAGCCCTCGTAGGAACGATGATTCTCCCGAATCTATGATTACTCACACTCCATTAGCCTTCTTTAAACCTAGGAAAACTCTCCCAAGCAATTTCCTAAGTCTAGCAAATTCTTCAACACAAGTTGCCACCAAATGAAGAACACATTTAAGCATAAGCTAAGTGAGCCAATAAATCATGGAAATAATCAATGAGTTATGTATTAACAAGCATCAAATCATCTCAGATAGTTCACAACATCCATATAAATAACAAATCTACACATATTTACAAAAATCCAAAACTAAAGAAAAATAGGAGTTAGAGTTAGAAGAACTATATGCAAGTAGAAATTCATGTTGTATAAGAGTTGTTACTCCAATCCAAGAAAAAATCTCCATAAAATAGGCTTTCTAGCTCCCCAATCCATAAAACCCCTAAGAAAACTAGCCAAAAAATGAATTTAGAGGGTTTGGGGTCGAAGGAGATCTAATTTCGTGACCGTTAGCTGAGGATTTTATAAACAAAGTAGGTCTTGCTGCTATGGTGCTAGGACTCGACAGCATCGACACCCTTTAGCATTTTGACAATAACTTTATGCACATGTATATGATTGAGACAATTTAAGAACTCACATAAAGTTAAAAAGAAGGGCAATAACTTTTATTCTTCACTCAAGCCTGAATTTGCCAATGAAAAGATCAAAAAAATGGCTTGCAAGTTACCCTCTTCTGCTCTAATCACCTTCGCCCGCAAAAACATAAGAATAACAATAGAAAAATACTAAATTCTAGCAATTATTGCTATGAAGTATACCAAATTAGGGTACAATGATATAAATATCTTGCACTTAACAAGAAACTATAAAATTATTGAAATATAATTAGCAATGGTTTAAATTAGAACTTCAAATGGTATTATTTGACAATTAATGTAAAATGAAATAGAGGGAGAATATAAAATTTCAACCTAAGGGAATAATTGTAATAAATCCTAGATTCAAGGGTAATTACGAAATTCCTAGAATAAAATACCGACCAAAAAGGTAAGTGAAATGTTGATGAAAGTAAACTCAAACAATTACTTTTAAAATTGTCAAAGATCTAAATTGGTGCTAGAATATTATTTAAACTTTTTGGAATAGTTTGCAAATAGTATATTCAATACCATGATTACTAGATCTAAAAATGGAAGGTAATATTTTTATAACAAAATACATAAAAATGCAAAATCTAGAAAAAATTTCCAGCAGGAGAAAAAATTATATAAAGAAAACACTTTAAGAAACTCAAAAAGTATTATAAAATATTTTTTTAAAGAACATTAAGTATTTTGTTTATTTTTCTTTTCATTAACATAAGTAGGTGAAAATTACATAAAAAATTAGTTGCTTTCTAAAAAAATTATTCAAATAATTATTAGGTGGGTATGGCATTCAAATATTATCAATTCTAAATCAAAATTAGTAAAATAAAAAATTTATTAAAAATGTATTATTTAATTCCAACTAAAAAAGTATTATCTCAACCATCCTAGCAATGTTTTTGGTGCGTTAAATAGCATTAGAGGTCCCAAACCTTTATTTTTTGTTACAAATTCATCCATAACCTCTTAACCATTATATATTTGTCTCAATTCCATCATTGACTAATGTTGATTAAGGGTCAAGGGACAAATTTGCAATGCTAGACAAGGGTTTGGAATGGATATGCAATAGTTGAGAGGTTGAGGACGAATTTGTAATATCAAGCAAGTTTAAAGGGTTATGGGTGAATTTGCAATGAAAAGTAAAGGTTTGAGACCCCTGGTGCTATTTACCCTCCCTCTGTCTTATTTTAGGTAATGCATTTTTTTTTTGCATATGAAAAATAAGATTTGTGTAATTTATATTTATATTTATATTTTTACCCTTAAAATTTTAAATTTTTTTTTGGTTTTGTATAATGAGAGTAAAATGAGAATTAGAAAAATAAAATATTATTTTTTGGATTTTGTGCAGTTTTTTTGTTTTGTCCAGAGAGAGTTTAAATAAAGATAGTAAGGGAAATAAATATATATATTTTTGATTAATTTTTCTAGTAAATAACAATATGATTAAATTCAAGTCAAATTTAAGTTAAAAAAATGAAATGGATTAAAGAATAGAGGCAGATGGAATATTTGTATAATATGGTCATTTACTCGAGGCTTAAATGTAGAATAATGCCCCGAACTTTGCCAATCCAATCACTTAAGTGCCTCAACTATCAATCTGCTCAGCTTGGGACTTATACTTTTAGAATCAAGGCAGTTTAGTCCATAGACTTACATTGAGAGTCACATACGGTCACGTGAATGATAAATACATAACTTGTTAACAGACATAGCCCTATTTTGTGATGACGACAACACAAAACCAAAGGAATTTATCTCCACTATTGCGTGTTTAAGCTGTTGTGGACAGCTAAATCCTCAATCACACTGTCTTGAGTTCACGTTGCCAATTTCTAAAGTCTAGACTTTAGGGTTTTAAGCGACTATGGGGATTTCTGTGACAAATTCGTGAGCCTTCACTTTGCTATACAACTTCACAATCAACCACTGTTTGGAGTTGAATGTTTGTCAGACCACTTGACTTCACTTGATTTTCTCTAGATTAATTTGCTCCAATTTCAAAAGTTTGACGTCTAAGTTGAGCTAGTTGATAGTTGATGTCCTTAAGTGACTGAGTTGATAAAGTTTGGGGTACTATTTTGTATTTAAGCGTTTATTCAGTTAAAAAATTAGCAAATTTTTTAATCCACTCTCTTTTCCGACCACTCTGTTTCTCAGTTCTTAAACACCCAAGACCAAGAACAGAGTAAGAAAAGCCTTTATGTTCCAAGCTAGCTCTCAAGTCTCAAGTTGCTTGCAATTTAAATGTGTTTCTGGTGCAAATAACTATAATCGAAAGGAAAAAAAAAAAATTAGAATTACAAGTTCACGAGCTAATTAAGAGTGCCGGTATTTTTTTTTTAGAACAAAAAAAAAATGGGTGAAGTGGCGATGGCTCCTGGGCTGAAGTAGAAACTCAAATGTCTCTGCTCTAACAATGGGTGGTCTCTAATATTGTGTTCTCTGGCGCTTTCATCAGACAAATCCCATGTAACCTTGTTTTCCCTTTAGTTTACTATTTTCACCCTTAAAGCGGTTTGAGGGAAAACAACGGTTTTTCTTTCTTTCTTTCTGTTTTTGTTGTATGCATGTGTGAGGATTTTCATCTTTTGGTTCTAAATTTTCAGGTTGCTGACAATGGACGAGGCCTACTGTGAAGAGAAAATGGGGCCATTGATTGACAATATGCTTTTGAATCATTTCAGTTCGTTTGCAATTAACCCATGTCAATTAACACGTTTTGTGGAAATTGCTATGGGGGCCACTCTGTCATTTGTGTTATTTGCCCCGTTGTGTTGTTGGTTTCCCAAGTGCCGTTGTTTTACCAGTGAGCAGAGATGCATCAACTCGTCAGTACGTTGCCACCGTTTCCGTCGGCGGTAGCACTGGACCCACCAAGCTTGTGGTTAATCTCGGCAGCCATTTTCTGTGAATCGCTTGCAACTCCGGACAGCTTGGGAGGACGATACCCAGCTGTTCGATCAAATCTTCCAAGGGGAAAGCAAATCATTGTGTCGTCGGAGGCTGTGATTTCAAGTCTACCTGCCAAGTTTCTCTGGCATCAAAGGGCTTGCAGTGAGCGGGGAACTGGTTGAGGGCATTCTGACCGTCGATTCTGTCGATGGGTCAAAGCCAACTATCAGAGGAACCATAACAACCGTCGATCACAGTGTTAAGGCAGCCAAGCTGAAGATCCGTTCGGTGCCGCCGTAGGGACAGAGGTTTGCCAACCCATTGAAACTAAGCTCCACTAAGATCCTACTGGCCGGTCTGTACGAGGATGGGCCGGAGGTGCGAGCAGACTAAAAACAAGATGGGGCAACATCAATCCTGAAGAATGGAGGACGAAGACTGACAATGGGGAGAACCAGTTTCAGGTTTGCTGCAGTGGGGATTAGGTGGACGGATGGAAAAGTTGTAATTTGTGGCAAAATTGTAATATATAATAACTTTAAGGACAAAGAAAAGTGGGACTGAAGCTGACTGTGCAATAACATGTTAGTGGAATGAATGAGTTTTTAGTAGCAGAAACCCCAATTTTGAAGAATGATAGGCCTCGCCTAGCTTGGTTCGGCAGGGAGAGCACGGTCACGGGAATCAAGCTTAATGAGCAGGGGATCTCTTGACTCACATATGGAAGTTTAGGGAAATTAGGATTTGATCACAAGAGATGGGGGATCATTTTGGAATTTGTTTGCTTATCCAGTTGACAAAAATTACAAATAAACCACTAATGTTTTGGACTCAGTTCAAATCGGTCACTAATATTTTTTTCATATGAATAAGCCACCAATATCATTCAAATAGTTGAATAAACCACTAAACCAATTCACTCATTTTGGTTTTGAAATATTAAAAAACTTCCCTATTAACTTTTTAAAATTAATAAAATAAATCTACTTTGTTTAAAACAATCTATATAGGTTACTTTTCTCAATTACACAGTTCCATAACCATCTGTCCCAATTATAATCTCCGGACACAGTTTGTTTGTTCCCGCGTTTAGCTCCCTCAAAGTGTATAATCTCTCCCACTAGAAATGGAATGCCTTCAGCCCTAAGCTGCCAATCTCGAACAATGTCTCACTCATAGTAGCACTCAATGCCCCTATGCTCCCATTGCTCAAGAGCACCACCTTGGGCTCCACCTTTTCATTATCAATTTGAATCTTTGCCATCGGCGACGCCGTGTAGTCATGATCGGCCATTGATGAGTAGTGGAAAATCTCTTTCAAGATTGCCGAAGTCGGCTACACGTGGGTTTCAAGGCCGCCAAGGTTATATAACAAGAAGGTGGTATTATTGGGGGTGTTAAGATAATAGGTGGCTAAGTGAGAAATGTTCAAACTTGCGCCATCCTTGTTACTAGCTCATCTGTTCGATCATATTAATTGTTGATATTGAGGTTGGCAAGATCAAGAGTAGCATTGTGGGAGGCTTCAGACTTAATTGTCGATCTTCGAGTTGGCTTCTAGACTATGACGTGGGCATGAAGAAGTGGTGGACGATTTTGCTCATTTGGCTTGACATGGCAGCAGATATTGGTTGTATGACCGAACTTGTTGCATAACTGGCAGTGTGATACGTCCTCTGTCCGAGAGAAGGCTTGTGGCTTTGGCCAGTTGCCGTTGGCACCACCTAGATGGTTGGATTTGCTCGGGCGTGGACTTCCTTGAGGCCTTAGAAGCAGTCCATCCTTCTTTTGCCCATGCTTAGTAGAAACATTGGTTGTGATAATAGAGTGATTACTGTCAATATTCTCAAATTGGTTAAGAAAGATTTCATAATTAACTACAACTTATCAAGTAATTCAGCAAAAGAAATTGGCATGTCTCATGCTCTGGTGGCTGCTGAGATCTCCTAGTAGTCACTGTCGAGATCGTCAAAAGTATATAGAACCAAGTCGTCATCCTTGAGTGATTCATGAACTATTGCAAGTTTATTGGTTGTTTTCTTGATAAATTGTAGAAAATAAAAAATCGATTTCTCTAACTTGGGAGAGCAAAGTTTCTCCTCAACTAACATGATTCTCGATCTTTATGTTTTGGCAAATAGTGTCTGAATTTGTGACCATAGCTCATTCGATGCAATGGTTGTAGCAATAAGTGTTAATATATCGGTTTTAAGGTTGAAGAAAAGATTGCATTCAGAAGGAGTTGATTTTGACGTCTCCAAAAGATATACTCAAAATTGACAACAGCAGTATCATCATGTTTAATAGTTGGTGGTGGTACAAGAAGTGTTCCTTTGACATAACTTGTTAGACTGAATCCTTCAAGAAGAGTTAGGAATAGGGTTTTCCAAGAAGGAAAGTTATGGTAAGTGAATTTAATGGGCACTTGGGAGGAGGTGTTGATGGAGATTAGCTTGTTCTTTAATGGTTCGAAGAGGTTCATTGATGAAGAAGGAGACATGGTCGTAAATTTTCTTCAGTCATGGTTGAGATGAAGGAAGGCAAGAAAAGGCTCACTGTTTAATTGGAAGTAGAGTAGAGGAAAGCAAGAGGGAGCACTTGTTGCTCCGATACCACAAAACAATTTGATTTGTGGAGTTCAACCCATTCAAGTATTGTATTAGCTGCAATTCCAATACTCATAGCGTACAATGAGACAGATACATGGAGATGTAAGTACGTGGTGCATGGAAAATGAAATTTACAACAATATCTAAATAATAGGTAAAACGCACCACTGGTTTTATTCTTGTTTTAAATTGGTCTCCAACCTTCATTTTGTTGCAAATTGGTCCTACATTAATTGCGTATTGATCCTTAACTCTAAGTAGATACTGAAACAAGATAGATTTATATAGAAGAAAAAATTAATAGTTTGAATTTTCCATTAATTTTTAGGAAATTATAGTACAATTTGAATTCATAGAAAACAATTACTGAATGATTTAAATTAGACTTTAAAATGCTAATGTCAGATAATTTGTGAGAATTAATGAATTTAAACTATTTGATAACTGTCTTCTAATAAATTTAAACTATGTTATAATTTTTTTATAATTAATGGACAATTTAAATTATCAATTTTTCTTCTTTGTAAGTTCAGTTTTTGTACCTGTTAGACTAAGAGCCAATATACAATGAATTGTAAAGGTTTGGGATAAATTTATAACAAAATGAAGGCTAGATACTGATTTGCAACAGCGTTTAAAGGTTTGGGATTATTGTTACAATTTACCCTCTAAATAATTGTATCTTATTAGCCATGTCTGTTGTCGATATTAGTCATTAGCTCTATCTTAGAGTTACAGCCTTATTTTCTTCGTAATAAATTTTCTTTTCTCTTGAAATATCAAACAACACCTCCCGCCCCCCAAAACACACCAAAAAAAAAACAATGTAGAGACACTTCAAGATTTAATCGTCAGCCAATTATTCGACACAACCAAGAAAAAAGAAAAGCATTTATATTAGCACCCGTCCAAATGGCTGCATGCAAAGATTTTACACGAACAAAATCGTATTTTGCAGAAGGTTAGCTCTATATACTTATATACATACGGAGCACGAACCTGAACCTTAATTAAATCAACAAACAAAAGAAGTCATATAAATTGATTAACTACGTTTCTGGATTGTGAGATACTGAGATTCTCTAGCCACAAGTTGGCAAGGTGCTTCAAAGCGGCATTCCTTTTTCTGCTTGCTCTTCTCCCCTGTTACGAACCTGAACCTTAATAAAAGGCCAGTTTGGGTGGTCCGTTCCCTTGACGACCCATCTCCAGCAACGTAAAAAGTTTGAGAAACTTGTAATTCCCTTCTGGCTCTCCTCTTTTTTGTATTATCACCTCACCATTTTTCATGAACTGTCTGTTATATTAGATCTAATCCTGGAAGGAAGGTCGAAGTCTCTTGCCCTCAGTTTCGGCAAAATGAAAGAGGTATGCCTGAGGTCGATCGAGGGAGCCAAGCAAATGTGTGGTCATGGAAAAGATGTTTGCTCTATATATGGTTGTGGTTTTGTTTACATATGTTTGGTGTTACCCTAGCTAGCTAGCTAGAACGTAGGTTTGATTTAATTTGTTTAAGCTCTATCAGCATTGATTATACTAATGTTGTGTGGTTGGAAAGTTTTTTTTTATCTAATTAATTTTCTACAAAGTTGTTCCATTTCAATCAATAATTAGTGGTAAAGCATCTATATATAACCAATAGCATAAAATATTATTGAAGAAACAACATAAATATAATAGGTCATCTAATATCCCGGTGTACCTATGACAATAAATGTGCAGAAGATAGTAGAAACGAATCATAGGTATTCAATAGCCCATGGTCATCCTTATTGTGACAATCAATATGAAAGATAACTAAGATGAATATACTTATTTCATCCAAACTAGGACTCGCCAAAAAGATATTATACCCAGAATCAATACAACAAAATCAAAACAACAACTCCAACGAAGAGAGAAACACAAGACAAGAAAATAAAAACACACAAATACAGATAAAACAAAACAAAACTAGAAAGAAAAGAACAAGACAATAGAACCACATCTCGAATTTCTGTTATCAACCATTGTTAATCATCCCAACGAAGACTAGGACCACCAGTTACCATCTTGGTGGCAATAAAATCCAAAAATAGCCAGAGACAGAAGTACCACACAAAATTTGTTCCAGAAAAACAAACAGATCTAAAAATCGAGGAAAAAAAAATTAAGAAATACTTAGAACAATCTTTCAATTAACTAGATCCGACAAAGAAGTCGGTCAGATCCAGCCCATCGAGTGAAATTCTTTTGTGGGCAAGGTAGCTGAAGGCGGTAATTCTTATAAACTTTCGTTTTTCAAATACTGTATGTGATGAAATCGTAAAAGATATTTCTTATATTTACTTCATTGCTACTTATGCAAGTTGGTGCATGGAGCTGGGTATAGGTGAGCACTGGGCCAGGTCGACCCGGCCCAACCTAGAACTGGCCCAGGTCAAGTCCAGCCCAAGTCTAGTCAAAACACGAATCTCCTTAGCACGAAGAAGGCTCGAGAGAAGTTGAGCCATGTATAGGCCTGAGGAAGAGGAGCTCAAAACCAGCTCAAGCACACAAGAAAAACCGAGCCCAACTCGGCTCAACCCATGCACGGACAGTTTGTGCCGATCTAGTCCAAGCCTATAGTTTTCAAATGACTCCCATCAACTAGCATATTTAAAAAAAGGGCAAAATTAGACTTGAAAGATCTGCACTTGGTTCAAACGGGCACAAACGTCCAAAACCTTTTTTACTCCCTTCCAATATTAAAAAATGTCTCGTTTTTAAGGTTATTTTCATCCAACCCAAATTTTGCCACTCGTATAAATACCTACCCTCATTTCCTCACTTCTTCATACAACTTCTTACAATCTCCTCTCTACATCTACTACTTTCTCTACAATTTCTCCTCAAGTTTTCTAGCCTTTCATTAATTTTATTAATTTCCTACTAATTTCTTCTTAATTTTTTCCTTAATTCTTCATTAACCTATCATCAATATTTGTCAAGTCAATGGCTTCAAGGAAGAATACTAGCTCCGACCTCGCCAAGATCTCCTTCTTCTGCACTGGCTTGGGGTCATTCTTTGGTCGCAATAGTTCGGCCCGAAAGGGAATTCACATCCAAGACGACTTGATGAGCAAGAGTCCAACGGTGACGTTGAAATCCAAAAGACCCCTACTTAAATCATTGATTCGCATAGAAGGGATGGTTCACAATCGACACCTCAAAGTCAAGTTTCTGATGGTGGTGAAGGAAAATCTTGCCTCAAATTGTTCGTGTATGAGCATTTTGAGACAATTTGGGAGAAGGACAATCGGATCGCCAAGTGCAAGCAATACAGCAAGAAGTTGGCACATAAAATGAATTCTGGGACTAGGACGCTTCAACGATATATAATGAGTGAGCATCCGATGCACTATCCAGGAGCTGAAGGAAGTTCTGGTGGACAAATATAACTTGAATCTATAACCAGGGGTTTAGTTGTATTTAGATTTAATTAGCAAGAATATAAGGAATGTATGGTTAATTGGATATTGCTTACGGAAAAACCTTTTAGACAGGTCGAAAATGTGCACTTAGAAAATTGGATTAGGTCTAATTTAAACATGGCATTTAGAAAGACCTATTGGACAACTGCACGAAAATAAGCATTTAGAATATATGAATTAGGTAAATCTAATCTCCAAGTGTTTTTTCTATAGTTGATCATTGTATTGCTTTTGCTAATGAAATGTGGACACCTCCTATAAGGCAAGATCATTTTTGTATTACTACACATTGGATAGATGAAGATTGGGTCATTCAAAAAAGGATTATTGCTTTCAAATTCATGGAATCTGACAACACTGGGTATAATATCTACCAATGCATTTTAGATATACTTCATGAATTTTTTTGTGCTGACAAAGTTTTTTGCATTGTTTTGACAATGCCTTTAATAATGATTTTACAGCCCAAAAACTTTGTCATGCATTAAAACCCTTACAGAATAATGTTTTTTTACTTGTCAGATGCATGTGGCATATTTTGAATATATATGTGCAAAAAAAACTTGAGGTTTTGCAAATAGAAATTCATCCAATCCATGGTGTATTACTATATTTGAAGTTACGGCCCAAAATATATTAGGAATTCAAATAATATTGTCTTCAAAACAACTAATCATTTTCATGAAAATATTTTAAACTTGATTATCTCACCCGTTGGAACTCAACATCATAAATACATATCCATATGTGCCTTTGTTGACTATTTTTTTGAACTTCAAATCAGACTCCGAATTTCTAACGACTGAAATGGGAGACAAGTATTACAAACTTTGTCAATTATTATGATATTTTTATTTGGCAACTATTTTCTTTTTCTCCAATGTTTACTATCCTACTGCCCACAAAGTTTTGATGTATTTAGTAAACATTGTTTATGTCCTGATCAGTACAAGGCGGGTCCATTTCTAAAAGACATCGTCAAAGTATGAAGGACAAGTGAGTTTCATATTTTACAAAAATCCCCCACTTGACCAAGCCGTGAAAATTACCAATATATTGTCTTTACTTGAGGGATACTAGAGTTTCTTGAATATAAATCATATTTGTTGTTCAGCTATCACGGCTGAAATAGATGAGCACTTGCAAGAGCTCTACAAGGAGTATTTATCCCACTACAAATACAAGGTAAGACCAACATCTTCCTCAATTGTTAGCGCCTCTTCCTGCTTATCATCACCATTCAACCCCGCAGAACAGCTGCTCAAGTATCCCCGACCCACATCATTAGGACTACCAAAAGTAGATGATTACATCCACACATCACTTAAAACAAGTGAGGATGACATTTTGAAGTGATGGAAAGTGAAAAGTGGCAGGTTTTCAATCCCCCCCCCCCCCCCCCCATCCTTGCGAAGGAAGATCTTGCGGTTCAGATTTCCACTGTTACATTGGAGTCCACTTTCAGTATTGGCAAATGAGTCATTTCAGAGAAATGCAGGGTTGACACCATAAGCAGTGGAGGTCTACGTCTGCAATTGTGACTTGGGTCTTGCTGCCTTAAGAAAACAGAACAAAAAAAGTTCAGAACATGAGATACAAGATGATGACAGTGCTTCCCCATCCTAGATTTTCCTTTTCAGTTCTTAGAATGTAATTGATTTGATTATGCTGTGCAGTACAGATTATAGATTTTTATTTCAGTTCTTTTTTTGGAACGTTTTTTTCATTTGTCATGTAAAACCCGTTCAAACTTTTTTGTAAGTGTTGCTTGGCTCTGTTATTAATTGTACCGATGGTTGCAGTTTTTTTTTTCAAAAAATTTGAAAAATAAGTAAATATTTTTTTTAAAAAAAATAAGTAATAACTTTCCAAAAAAAAATTTTAAAAAACTGGCCTAGACCCATATATGCACAGACTTGACCCAAGTCCAACACAGCTAACACGTGCCATGCCCAGGCCTTACCAAACCAGGTTTACCATTCATCACTAGAGCTGGGTTAGAAATGCCCAACTTGTTTGCGAGAAACTAATGTAAGTTGGATTCCGTAAAATGGAGCAGACCTGGCTATATGTTAGAAATTATAGCATTCACAGAGCAGGTAAATTAGGTGGGTTTGAATCAAAGTAGAATCTTACTGGAGACCTTCTATTTCCCTATTTCTTTAAAGAGTCTTAGGAGATCCCACTCAAATCGCTCTTGATGGGGGAGTTCTGCGTATAAGGGAGGAAAAAGAAAAACCGAATTTGTTGTGTTGTGGATTACAGCAATACGGGAGCTTCACGGGCCGTTTAAATTATGTGGGCCCTTGGCGGCCCACGACTCAACTGCTGGATCAAGAGAATGAAGAACAATACAGAATTCTTTACGTAGAAGTTTTGTTGGGTCCAGTTGTCACGTGAAGAAGGCCCGCAGGGGCCACGTAAGCGACAAACCACGGCTGCTTGAACATTAATCCGCCAATCGGAGTTCTCGTCCCACGTGGTCAGTTGGGCCCCACAGCCTTCTTTTTTTGTTTCTTTAAACAAAACCATGAATTGATCTACGATCCAAACTTTATTCTATTTTCGTGTTGCTCTCTCTACACTCTCCTCCCACTTTCTCTTCCATTTTCTCTCGCCTCTTCTCTCGCTTTCTAGCTGTCTTGTGACCTCCTCCTCCTCCTCCTCCTCTCCCCATTTCCTCCAAACAATTAACCAAAAAGTTTGCAAAGGGCATATATGCTCATGGCTGATTCTTCTGCTTCATATATTCATATGGTGAGATTCTATACTGAAGAATTAATCTTGATCCAATATCTTCAATTGTTTTTTTTCTTCTTCTTCATTCTTTTTCTTGGGCCACATATCGACCTTCTAATGAATGATCCTTTAGGTGCACCGTCTAATAGAAGAGTGCTTGTTGTTCAACATGAGCAAGGAAGAGTGCATGGAAGCTCTATCCAAGCATGCTAACATCAAACCCATCATTACCTCCACAGGTATACATATATATATGTATATATATGTGCATCTCTTCACATGTCCTCGTTTCCATTTCCATGCATGAACACATGGTTGTCTGATTCTGAATCTAACGATTAAAGCCCATGATCGTTTCGGAACGTGATGTTTTGAATTTCCGGCCGGTTTTTTTTATAGTGTGGAATGAGTTGGAGAAAGAGAACAAGGAGTTCTTTGAGGGCTATGCAAGGAGAAGGAATGGTAGAGCAAGTGGTGTGGACCCAGAACAAAGAATCGTAGGCTTGTTTGCTTCTCCTTCCCCAAGTAATTCCGACTAAATAGAATGACCAGCCGGTTCCAAAAGTTACCTATAGCTATAATATTGTTCGTTAACGTTCTTGTCAAACGGGATCTTAGAAGCATCTGTATATGCTCCAAGGCAAGAGAAATTGAGCAAAGGATACGAATGAAGGAGTAATTGGGAAGCGTGACGGGTTTGGTATGTGGACTGGTGGCCGGTAGCTGACACATGGCGGCGCCCCACCTCGTCCCCTTGCTTGCGTGTCTCCTAGTTGCTCCGCCTCTGATGAAGTCTTAAGAGGTCTTGTTCTATGAGTGGGATGGATTTGGAAGCTTTTGTGTCGTTCCTGTGATGAATATACAATAAATGAAGTTGTGTCTGGGGGACCATTTTGAAGCTCTCAGATCGGTCACCGGTCATCTTGTGTTGTTTGTCCCAGTCCCGAGCTTGTATTTCTTTTCTCCTCAGTTTTTTATGATCAGTGTTTATGGGTGGGTTGGTCACATGCATGACTGAAAATGAGGCGGCCGATCATCATGGGGCTTAATCTTGTGTTGAAGTAGGGTTTCTTTGCTGCCGAGAGAATATATATATATTTTTTTCTTTAGAGTTAATTGCATATGGTAAGGATCATCTAATTTTATATCTAATCCTTTCGATTAAATATTACAATCACGCATATATGAAAAGTTCTGATTTGATTAGAATTCTGTGCTGTCGTATATTCACCAAGTTGTTGAGAAGTTTGAAATTTTGAATAAAAAATTCATTGGTGTGTGTAGCTACGGAGGAAATTTTGTGAGAAGCCCCTATACCCTTTTTTACTTGTGTTTAATTTTTGTGCTGAACTCATAACTTGCTATGCACTTGAAAGTTTTATACCAAGGCGACTTCAAGTGCTCCTCTTGAGGTTTGTTTGCAGTACACCTTCACCCGAACTATTTTTCCACCCACAAGGTAGAAATGGTAGGTTTGCCTTGGGAATCTTGGAAAAATGTTGTTAAGGTAAGAGAAGATGGACATTTGGCGATAAAAAGTGAATTGAAATTTTGAAATGAGAGATTAATTATTTAAGAAGAAGCATGGAGAATTGACCAATATTTCATTTTTCACCAAGATAAGGATTCTTTCAAAGGTATTGGTTATGAATATGGACTTGGGATTATATGATTGGGCTATGGGTTTTTTGAATTTTCTTGGGGTGGATTTATTTTGTGAGCTTTGGCTAATCTTTTCTTGATGTTGGGTTCTTGGGGTTTTGGAGTGTTTACTTTATCATTTTTTTTCTCTAAGATGATGTTGTAATATTTGGGGTTGTGTTTTATAATTCTTGGGTTATTGGTGTTGAGTTTTGTAATTCTAGGTGTTTTCTTTTATAAAATTTTTCTTATTGCCAATCAAAAGAAAAAAAAAAGAAATAGTAGGTTTTCAAATCTAGTATCTAAGATTACTTTCAATACTTCATTGTTCCAAGTAAATAACAATAATAATAACAACAACAACAACACTAGTGTTGGATTTGTTCCAAGAAAATATTTAATTTTGATGATGACAAGTGTATTGTGTTATTGTGTTTAATCTCATTTTATTGGATCAAAATAGATTTGTTAAAATTGTGCTTAAATTCCAAGTATTTCAAGTGTTATTTCAAAAAATATGTTTTAAGTTTGATGACAAAACTTGTTTTTAAAGAGAATTTGATAGGTGATCAAAATATATTAATGTTTGAATCAAGTTTATTTTACAAATGACAAGTGTTTCTAAGTTGCTCATAAGTTTATACTTTAATACGTTAAACTAGTTTAATATGGAGTCTGAGTTTGCTGTAACTTTTCGAAACCATCAGTTAATGCGTTAAATTTTGATTTTAACCTGTTAAGACAAAGCTTGAAAGTTCCGTTCAAATTGTACAAGTGGCGCGATTTCAGTCAAAAATTTAAATGACACTTGGATGAATCAGAAGACGCCACATAGACACTCTAACAGAATTTTTAATGACCTGTCACTATCCGTTTTTTGACCGTTGGAGGACGAAATCAAGTTTAACCCGTTAAACTCGAAACTTAACGTGAAGTTTGGAAACTCGGTTTTTTGTGTGAAAAACAGAGAAACGGTCACCAGTTTTTAAGGACCTTTTCCAGACTTCCCCAGCAAGTTTCCAATGTTTCTTTGACTCCCAAATGAGTATAAAAACATGGAGAAACACTTTGAAAACAACTCTTGGCAACTAGAAAAGAGATTTCATCTTCAAAAAGCTTGAGTTTGAGAAATGCTAAGAGATTGAGCTATCACTTGTTTATCTAGCTTTGAGAGCTTCTATTGTTCTTACCACTTTGTAACCTTGTAAACACTGTTTGGTGAGATTGAGTTGGTGAGGTTTCTAGTGAGCCTATAGGAAAACTAGTGAGGGAAAAGGTGTTGGTGAGGTTTCTAGTTAACCTTTAGGAAAACTAGTGAGTGATTGTGATAGAGAAAACCACCAAAGGAGTGTGTACTCTTGTGATTTATAGTAGAGAAGAAAACGCTCAAATAGTGAACTTGAGGAGAGGAGTAGGCTTTCAAGAGGAGAGACCGAACCTCTATAAATTCTTGTGTTTAAGCTTCTCTCCTCCTACTTGCTTGATTATTGCTTGGTGATTTGTCTTCATTCATTGGTTAAAGTTGTTTGTTTTGAAAAACACTTGAAAGCAAGTTTTCAAAGCAAAATATAAGATCATTGTGGTAGTATTTTCTGGTTAGAATAATTTTATTTTAGCTCCTTGAATTGCATTTTGGTTTAAGAGATTAAAAACTCATTTTCGGTGATTTTTTTAATTCAACTAATTCACCCCCTCTTAGTTGCATTTGGGCCAACAACTAGTAATATCAGTTGTAAGAACATTGAACTTCATTGCTTAAAATATTTAGTCTTATGACTTTTATAAGCTAAAAGCTAGGAATTGGAAAAGAAGATTGGATCATGGCTTAGAGGATCGGTCTTGAGCAATGAACTAAAAAAGTTGAAATGAGGGATTAAAGATTAGGATTCTATTGCTTTTTTCTTTTTGGGTCCTAGATGTGGATGGTGTGATCTTTAGGGCTAAAGTTTGTAAATTTTGATCATTAGCAAGGTGTGTTTGTTTTTAAGGCCAAAGGAGTTTTACAAGGATTTTGGGTTCTAGGAGCTAACTGTGGACCTATGGTTTGTGGGTGTTTGTTGGTGTTTTTGATGTATTGGGGAAGTTTGATATATAAGGTATTGCATCCAATATTTTTGTGGAACTTTTTTTTTTTTTGTGCGTTGAATAAAATAAGGTATTAATAAGAGTTTGAAAGGGATGCTTTTGCTAACAAGTGAGCCTCCTGAACTACCTGATGATGAACTACGACGATAGACACATAATAAAATCTACCAAGAAGAGACTTTATGTCATTCACCAGCACTTCACAATCAATGGTGAACAATCCCCATTTCGAATGTTGAGGAAAGCTTAAACACAATCTATTAAGATGAAAACCTTCCTCATCTAGCAATTTTGGGCAAAGAGTAAAGCGTCATAGATTGCTTGCAGCTCAGCAGCAAGGGCCGATGATTGGTAACTGGCATTGTCACATCCCACACAGGCCCCAGCCTGTGCACTCTCAGTACCACTCACCCGTTTACCTAAGATTCCTTGGATTAAACATAAATCCGGGTGTTAATAACATCATATTATTTAAGTTTTATTTTCTAAAGCTGAGAGCTGGGATATGTCCCAGGAGGCTTATTTAGAACAACAACCTGCAGCTTAAGTAGGGCCCAACCTCTAACATGCAACACAAGCAAGGCATACACTTAATCTGTAAGTGTCACGGATGTGTGCTCATCAAGTGTGCTACTTACATGTATGACAACCAAGAAGCCCACATCTTCATAGTTTTGAAAATCAAAATTTCCATGCACATGTATATTCAGCTAAACACAATATCTCAAAAGGCATCTCCATGAAACATACCCACATACTCATAACTTAACATAACTTGGCACATAAGCATCCATCATATGTACATACAAAACCATGTACAAGCAAGGCTACATATACACACAAAATAGCCTAAGTACAAGCATCACTAGCTTGGAAACATACCAAGGATGCTACATGTCCAAAATAGCCAAGGTTAAGTTTTACAAGCCAAGTACCCTACTCTCCCAGAAGGTACCTAAGTGTGCAAAACAGCAGCACACTCCACAAAACCAACCCAAACATACAAACCATAACCAGGGTCCAAGTCCACACATCCTTCCTGTACCTAGACTGATCCCACAACTACAAAAGCCTGCAAACCTAGAACATAAGTTTCAGCCTTAAGCCATAAGACTTGTAATGTAAGTATTCAAGCCAAGATTCAGTTGGCACATACCTCGAGCAAATAGTGTACTAACTAGCACACAAACTAGCAACTCAAGCAAACTACTCAAGCTGTATATCCTTTCCTGAAACAAAAATGGATGGGCAGTGAGTAACAATTACTCAGTAGGGTTTCACAAACGACCATATAAGGTCTATTTAGTTAAGTCCAATGACTTAACCTCCACAAGCTTACTTATCCTGCAAGAAAGACATGAAAACATGGAAAACACCAAAAAAAATACCAATACATATAATCATCATAAACCATCATTATACGGATTAGCATGCACAAACAAACAACCAAGCACACAGAACTCACACACACACCACAAGGTATATTTGGCCATATCCACTAGCATGTGTCCATGTGCACTTTGGCACTTCCACCTTCACAATTTCACTCCCATTCCACTAGAGCTCCAAATTCACTAGCGAGTTGGCCTCCCTCACTAGGAATTTTAACACATGCCATTACCTTGACTAGCTAGCCAATTTACACACAACTGTATCTCCTCAATATGCCCATCTAGCAAGCTAAGATCATATAGCATTATATAACCATCACTTAGCTGCCATAATTACTTGTTCATGGAAAAGTACCAAGAAAACAAGTAAAAGTGAGAACCCTACCTCACAATCAAAGCTTGAGCTCTCGGTTGCTCGAGTAACTAAGGCCGAAGCTCAAATATATTGCCTATCACAATAAGCCTTCAATTAGCTATCATAATCACTTGTTCATGGAAAAATACCAAGAAAAACAAGTGATTATGAGCCTTACCCCTTTAATCCAAGCTTGATTTCTCTTCCAAGCTTCAACTTCCTCAATAGGACGGCAAGAACTCTAAACTTCGCTCCCTCACACTTTGAAGCCCCTTCGTTTTATCGGCCAATTAGCCTGAACGCACCAGAAGAAAACGCTGAAGCTTGTTTCGTTTTTTTTTTTTACTAATTTCGTTTTCGGCCAACATAAACAAATAACGAAGGCTAGCCGAATTAGTAGTCTTGGCGCATTAATAAGCGTATGGCAGACGCTTACACGTTCAACAGGCAGCAGGAGAGAAAATGAATTTTCTGGCCGCATTAAATGAAGTGTGTACACATATTCAACATTTTGGCTCAATGTCATCCTTAGTCCTCAAGTAATTTACATGTGACTTTCCTCCCTTAAGTTTCCATGTCCACACTTTAATCACTAAAATGTAGGATTATTTCGGCTCTATTCTTAACTCATGGCTCCAATTGCCAAGCTTTCATTAATATGGCCCAAAATGGTAATTAACCCATGACCAAATTAATTTGGAAGAAGCTGAAATTGTTGACCGGCCATTTTGTTTGTCAACCAAAATTGGTCTAATTCCACCTTTGTCCATGCACTTATTTGCATGGTGCATTTCACCCTTCAAGTTCCAATAGTTTCATTCACATCCTCATCCTTACTTTCAATCAAGTCCCTCATGTTTTAAATTAGTGTTTCTTTTTATTCTTGGCCTAAGCCAAGTATCTAAGAGATGGTCCTAACAGGCATTGCACCCATATACATGCCCCGTACATCCATTATAAGAGTTACATACCAATGCCAAAGCACTCCTATTAGAATTAGGCTGCCATGCCCCATTAGTGACAAAGATCATGGGCTTGTCATTATTTCTTCCCAATCCCCAAGTATAACTAAGCTGAATAGGTAGAGTGGCACAGCTTCTTAGGAGAGAGTGAGCTTGTTTGTGAGCAGACTCCATTAGAACAATCAAATTATCTTGCTAAAAAAAGAACCTCTACTAGGTTTGAAGGACATTGATTAAAAATAGTATCATTCCAATGGAGCTTTATGTATGAACAATCTTAGACCATTTAGATTATTCTCTAACCTTTATACTCTCTTCCATGTTTTTAGATCCATTTTATCTCAGGGAAATATGTTGTAGTTTAAGAGGGAGAATGATCCTTAACTTGGGAGGCTAAGAAACCAACTAGGTGCCTTCACCAACAACTAGGGGGAATTAGAATGTTAGCATCAACAATCACAGTTAACCAAACCAAGTAGTAAAAATCTTGGGAAGTAAGCAATTAAAACTTGTTAGAAGTATCATTAACATTGTGCTCCTAAACTATTGAAATTGTGCCCAACTAGCTCTTGGATGGCTAGAAACGATGGTACCTCAAAGAAGGCTTAAACATGAGGTTTTGCTCAACCTAGGTCCCCACATATTTAATTAGCTTCAATTTCAGTTTAATAACTTTTAGCTGAATGGAATTGATTATCCGCCTCTTAAAAATTAAGAGGAACAATTCGATTATACAATAAAATTTCCACCATGAAATAAATGAGTTCCCGAAACCTTTGCAAAACATAAATTTTACACTTCCTTGAATTATGCTTCACCTCTGTTTTCCTATTGAAGAAAGTGAAAAGTTGGAAAAGAAAAGAAAATTTTTTTACGACTAATGCCCCCCTAATAAAGCACACAGTTACAATCGAATTAAATGCATCCGTGATCTCCAACCTTTAAATGCTATTCCATTTTTATCCCTAATATCAATTTTGTTTCATTCTCATTCCTAGCGTCACTAAAATTAATGTTCCATTTTTACATTTTTTTTACAGAAACTGTTAGGATGAACAGAAAAAATACCACATTAGTCTGAGATTTTAGGAAAAATTTCAATGTTAATTCTTAAAAACTTGGCCTTTGCCTAGAAATACTAAAATTTGCCCATTTGTCAGTTTCACCACCATCTCTTGCAATGCTTCCGTATTCTTCGACATCATCTTTTAGATGTAAAATCACCTAAGGAGATTATCATCAACTACGTGAAACCCAATTATCTAAATATACATTTTAAGTTAGTCCCCAGTAATGGTTGACCAGTAAATTGAACAGTTCAATTTCAAGGTTGATTATGAAGACTCTCAGTTTTATGTGAACAAAACATAAACGATATATCTCCAAAGTTGGTATTGTGCCGAAAATCAACATCTTAAGAGTGATGTTTTTTGTCAATCAACAATAGTAGCCTTTTGTCACAATTTTCGCACAGAGTATAATAAATAACCCAGCTATAAATAGTTAAATACTAACTGGTCCTCCAGTAATTAAGAAAAATGAAACTAAGAAAAGGCTATTCCCTTTTGTTTGTTTTCATAATAATTGTCCTAACCCCAGCACTTAGAATTAAAAATTGGTTTTCTGTTTTACATGATTATAAAGATAGAGCTCTTTATCATTTAAAATTCACAAAAGTAAGAACGTATTCATTGGATTCTTATTCAACAGATATAGGACAATTCTGCTGAGAAGTGAGACCAAAAAGCATCATTTCTTTTTTTTTTTTTGTACAGACAAAAAGAAGGATGTAGGACGAAGACGTAAACCAATTTTAACCAATTGAATTGCCTGATATATAATTGTAGAGCTTGGATAAAAAAATTAAAATGTTCGTTTTGAATGCATTTTAGTGCATTACTTTATATTACCCAAATTATCAATTTATTGAGATTTTACATTTTAAGAAGTCCAAAAATTAATTTATTAATTTTTTTAAACTTATCTACCCTAAAAAATAAAATTTAACGAAAAGATGTTTTTTGTCTTAGAAAAATATTGTAAAATTACTTTTGGACTTCTTGAATTTTATATTTTCAATAAATTTTGGACTTCAATGAATTTTATATAAGAATAATGTACAATAATGCATTAAAATTAATTCAAAACAGACTAGTCCTGTAAATTTTATTATTGGCATGACGCATCATCTAATTTAATAAAAAAAATATATATCACACAATATCAATAGTACGAGCTATTTCTATCCCAGAGTTTTTTTTGAAGTATTTGACTTTTGCGCCGGGATTAACTAAAAAAGAGGGAAAAGTTTATGTATTGTTTTTACTTTTGTCTTTCATTGATTGCACATCAATTAAGACAAGTTAATATTAAGATGGTAGTTTTAAAAATAATATGGTAAAATAATTTACTAAATACGACAATATCAAAAATATTTTAAAACAATCAAAATAATAAATATTGTAAAAAATGTGAGACCAATGCGGTATAACTTAAAATGAGTAACCTTCCAAATAATAACAATAATAACTTAAATGAGTACAACACGGGTTCTAAATCAAACTGTATATGCCTTGGCAAATACCACTCGAGATTCAAGCAAGAAAAGGAGCATATCAAGCTTCCTTTAAAACCAAAAAGAAAAAAAAAAGAACATATCAAGCTCAAATGTGTGCACATGATGCCGAATATCTACAATGAAATAATTTTGGGCTGGAAATGAACGGTAACGATCCAACCTAAAAACATGTCCAAAAAAGAAAAATGGTTAGGTTGGAAAATGTCCATCAATTCTGATACTTTGCTTTGCTGGCCTTCAAGCTCTAATGTCTTCGATTTGACCCACAATTTACCGAATTGTCTAAGCTATTTTTATTTGTCCTCCTAATTTCCAAACTTTGCTATTTTAAAGTTGGCATTCCGAACAAGTTGCCACAACAAAGTGTAGCTGATTCACTTAGTAGGCAACTAAAACAAGGTTTGCTTAGGGTTAAATAATATAGGGCTTTTTACAATTATCTCTCTGAGCTTTAGATAATATTACACTTACCTCTTGAGATTTGAAAACCTACACTTACCCTTACCTTTTTAACACTATCAATCAACCATTTGTGAAAATTATAGCTAGCTTCCTTGAATTCAATGGGGTGTACAATTATACCAAAAGCTTTAGAAATCTACATTTTCTTGTTAATGTATTTTTGGACAATTTCTTCATACTCATCTTAATACCCGAACCCTCGCCGCCACCATTAACACCTCATCCTCTCCCTAAAACGCAACGTCACTTTCAGATCAAGTTGGATAAGAAGCAATCCATGGGGGACAAGCCTCTACCTTGCACAATTCATTTTTAGTCAGGAGCAATACAAAGGGGATAAGCCTTCACCTTAAGCCACACACGTATCCCAAATGTCCATGCAAATCGGAGGAAAGATGAGGAAGGCTGAATTGTGTTTTCTCCCACTGCCACAATTTCCTCTTCAATCCACCACCTTTCGTTGCCCTCTTTGCTTGTCACAAAGCTGTTCGAAGGTTGCCCCACCACGCTGTAGAAGCCTGAGCCACCACCCGCCCTCAGTTCCACTACAGTCAGGTAGGGATGTTAATGGGGTCAGATTTGGCTTGGATGAAGGTATTCCTATGTCCTACCCATGACTTTGAATGCTCTACCCGTATCCTACCCATCACCCATCAAGTGGACAATTTTTACGTCTATATCATACCCATTTTTAGACGGGTTAGGTCGAGTAAAACCCATCCATCCATTACAACTTCACAACCATAATTTTATTGAGTCATGTTATGTCTAATCTTACATTTGTTATTATTAAAAACATTCATTATACCTTATCTATTAAAGCAACTTATGCTTGTTTTTAATTCCATATAACTTATCTATTATACTTTTTATTTTCATCACATAACTAATACCAGTATGTTATACACACATGCACACACATATATATATATGGGTCGGATGTGAAGCGGGTGAACTCTAAACTCGCATCCTACCCAAACCTGATGGCAGATGGAAAAGAAAAACCACATTCGACCCAAACCCAATCAATTGCTAAAAAAACCAAACTCATTAAATCGGATGCAACCGGATGCCCATCGTCAGATTGGACATTCATTGACATCCCTGCAGTCAGGTACCATAGTCGCCATAAGTAAGCCATCACTGATGGATTAAAGAAGTTAACAAAGGGTATGAAGAAGCAAAACTTGGCGCACATAGACTAGATCTGTGAGATGTCATTCTTGATAGAAAACAAGAGCTTTGATGAGTCAAAAGCTTTGCTAATTGAGGCGGAGCTATCCAGAGGCTTTATTCATTTGATCCCCTTCTAGCTCAAAACAGTAGCCTCTTCGCACTTTGATAAATCTTCGACAATGTTCCTCTACCTTCAATCGTAGTCATGGTAGACAAAATCGATATCCGATTTCAAAATTCGCGCCTTTGATTGTTGAAGAACCCAAATCAAGATCTAGTTTTGTTTGTTCTTAATCGAATTTGGTTTTGTTTGTTTGAATTGAGTTGTGTTTGTTCTTTATTGCCCTCCACAGGCTCGGATTCTACCTTGCCATCTTAATTTTTGAGTTTGGGTTGCTGATGAAGAGAAAGATTAGTTGTAGGAATCAACCGGGAATTGTAAATGATTTTGATGGGGTGTAAATGTTAGTTTTAGAATTTCATGTTTTAAAATTATCATCTAAATTATTTTTGGGTGTAATTTTAAACTAGGATAAATTCAAATAGGCAAGCAGTAATTTTGACTGATGACATTAAAAAAATAGAGGGATAAGTGTAGTTTTTCAAATCTTGGGGGTGCAAGTGTAATATCATCTAAAGCTATAATATATGAGAAATGCTTATTGTTAATTTTTAAATAGAATTTATTTATTTAAAAAAAAATATTCATTTGTTTATTGTCTAGATAAAATAATAAAAATAAAAATAAAAAAAAATAAGGAGTTCTTGAAAAGTAGAAACGAGCTGGGCCTTAATATGAGGAATTGTAGTGACCTTCGGTTCAGTGAGCAGCCAGCCCGCAACGAAGGCCCAACGATATTTTGCAAGGACGTCGCTTCAGTTCCAAAACTAAGTCATTCGAATTTCGACCTTCAAGGGTTTTGAACTTCTCTCCTCCCACGGCCATTATCGTTCCATCAGGGTTTTAGATCTCTGTTGCAGAGAAATGGAGTCTCTCGGTAGAGTCACCCGCGGTCATCAACCGCTCCATCTCTCCTTCAATCCCCACCGTCCCTCGCTCTCCAAGCCCCTTTCTTATCTCTCCCTCAGAAACCCATCACCGTTCAAATTCTCCTCCATTAGAGCCTCGTCTTCTTCCCCGTTCCGCCAAACCCCTCAATCCCCATTTCCAAATACCTCGTTAGTCCAATCTCTTAAATCTGTTCTCAAATCCTCTTTCATTGCTGTTTCAGCCGTCGCCGCGTTGTTCTTCGCGCGCCTCCAACACAAGCCCGCAATCGCCTCGCCGGAGTCGACGAAGACATCGACGGTTGAGACGGTGGAGAGCAATCTTTCTCTCGAGGAGCAGGAGAGGGCCATTGAGGAGAATTTGACTCGGTTTCCGAATGATGTGGAAGGTCTGCGGTCGCTCATGGAAGTGAGGATCAAGTCGAGGAAGTTCCCGGAAGCGGTTGAAATTATCGACCGGTTGATCGAGCTCGAGCCGGAGGAGTTCGAGTGGCCGATGCTCAAGTCGCAGATTTATAATTTCAGCGGAGATTTCGAGCTGGCGAAGAGTGGGTTCGAGGAGATACTGGCGAAAGACCCACTTCGCGTGGAGGCATATCATGGGCTTGTGATGGCGTATTCGGATTCCGGGAACGAATTGAATGAGTTGGAGACGAGGATTGAGGCGGCAATGGAGAGGTGCAAGAAGGAGACGAGGAATAAGGATTTGAGGGACTTTAAACTGCTGGTTGCGCAGCTTCGGGTCATTGAAGGAAAGAATTCTGAGGCTTTGAAGGTTTATCAGGATTTAGCTAAGGAGGAGCCAAGAGATTTCAGGCCTTATTTATGTATGGGCATGATATATACCTTGTTGAACAAGAAAGATGCGGCTGAGAAGCAGTTTGAGAAGTTTAGGAGGCTTGTTCCTGAGGGTCATCCTTATAGAGAGTATTTTGTTGATAATATGATTGCTACCAAGCTTTTCGCAGAGAAAGCAGAGAGAGAGAAAACAGGGAAGACTTGAGTTGAGGGAATTGTCGAGCTAATTATCCTCTGGTAATGAATACTAGTAGATTTTTAGTTTCTTCCTGTCTAATAATTGTTTTTTGGTATCATATCTTCAATTGCTATTTACGATGAGATGTAGGTATAACTTCACGTTCGGTAGAGCTATTTGCAAATAATTTTGGTGATCCTTTGTTTTCATTTCCTGGGAAATGATCATGTCCTGTTAATATATCAGTTCATTTTTTGAAATAGTTAAAGCTTTTTCTTTTTCCCCTTATTTCTCTTACTTAGTGTTTCAGTCCTTTGTTGCCAAACACCTTTAGGTCATGTTCAGATTGATGAGCTGCTTATATATCTGTTTCATATTTGTTCCAACAACGGTGTCAAATGTCAACTGCCATGTATAATAGGACTGTAGGAGTACTATTTGCGGTAGAATAAGTTTTCCCTGTATCAGTTTAATATGATGATATGTATTGCGTGAAGTTGTACAACAAGCATCTTACTTCCATGATGTTAAGCTGATGTATGACCTGTACCATCACCATTTTAACCATCTTGGTGTTCTTATGAATTTCATGGACAGAAGTTCATATTTCTTGTGCCTGGCACTCCTTTCTCGTTCTTGTACAATTCTGGTGATTGAAAATCATCCTAACTGCACTATAATTCATAAAGAAATTTCTTTAGCTTTTCAAAATTTTGTTTATTATTGATTTCTCTATTACAGTTTGTGTGATAAGAAGAAATGAGAACAGTGTTCCCTGTTAGGGGTTGATAGGTGCTTTCTGAAGTCTTCAGTAAATGCCATAAATTTGTGTCAATCTAATCGAATTGTCAGATTGTTTCATTATATTTCATGTTAACAACCATAGAGCTAGTAAGGGACCAAAAACTTGGATTAGGGATAAATCGATGTTGCTTTTGACTCATTGTTGAGTCTCCTGTGTGTTTGATTAAAGCATGTGTTTGTGAAACCGTTTTCAATACTGAAACACTAAAAGTGTAATCATACCGATGATGGTAAATACATCCGGAGGAGAATCTATGTTTGTTCTAGGAGTCTTCTATTATGTTAATGTCTATTGCACATCTCAAATGGGAACAGGGATAATTTTAATCATACAGCTCCAAGTTAGTATGTTAGATATGTTTGTTATATGAGGTTGAGTTTTAAGCTTCAGAGTTTGGATTGTATAAACATTTGCTTGGCTGCCCCGGCTGACTTTTCCAGCTGTACATATCCCAGTGTTTTTCTGATGTAAGCTTGGCAGAGCAATAGAGCATCAATAGAGGATTATTAGCATTTGATTGGACCCTTGGATGTGAAATTCAGCCATTGCATAGGAAAGATGCGGCAATTACTATTACATGGTCTTTGTGCAGAGTCTTTATCCTCTTGTTCTTTCTTATGTTTTCTGGCTTCAGTGTGTATTATTTCCTTCTCCTGGCAAAGGTGATGGCTTGCTCTGCTAGATCATCTGTAGCAAACCCTTTTTCTGCTTCTCAGCTTTGCATCTCTTCTCCATTGTCAGTTTCTTTCCTTTGTTTGTTTGGGTTGGACCATCTCCGTATATTGCAATGTTGAAGACAATATTCTCTCTCAGCGTTTTTTGGTTACTTGAACTTTGTTGTTGAAGTTAAGGTTTACATTTGTGATGAAGTTTCAGCTATACTCTTTTCCCGGGTCCTGAGTTCAAACTTGAGGTAATAAAATGCATTTCCATGACGCCCTGCCTCTTGCAACCGTCCCTTGCCGACTGCCTCTGAAATAGGGGTGTTCTTCAGCACCCTGGTTGGGCTGAGATAAGGATCCTTTCTTACTGCGAATGTGCTTGCATCTGTCTATGCTCATCTGGAGAGAGATTTAGCTTCATTTCCGGCAATGGGTTTTGTGGGCAAACCTGTGTTATGTCTGTGCCCTATATGGTGCTGGAAATTTATTTAGCTTCCGTCAGACCAATCACCCTATGTATGTGTGTGATAATGTTTGAAATCTCCAGCGAAGAGCTAACAAAGGACCCCTTAACAGATTCTCAGAACCTTTTGCCCAAAAGCACAAAGATGCCCAAGTTGTTTATGTTTGTCCATAAATTCATCAAGTAATAATTAAAAGTAATGTTGGGACGTTTAACATAAGATTTAACATGAACCAAAAGTTATATGAAAGATCTGCTAATATTATGAATATAAGGCATATGTATGTACTTGAAATTTTGAGTAACAAATACCAACAGAGTGGTAAATGTAAGCAATAAGTTGATTTATTAGAAATGTTTAGCCTTAATTGATTTATTAGAATATTCAAAACCGAATTATTGTTGCACAAATTTTTGAAGGAAAAAAAAAATGAAGTCCGGTTAATCACAACCCCGTTTTCGTAGACCTAATCCAACCTTTCCTAATACTAGCAGGATTCGTGTTAAAACAAAACTTTGGCGACAAGAGACCAGAAATGCGTGTACCTATAAATTTCGGCCTGAATCACTAGCAAAAAACTAATCGCAGCCAAAATATACTATTAAAATAAATAATTAATAGTGAAAAAAAATATTCTCCCTCAATATCCATGATTTAGTTCTCTTTTCATTCTAAATTAAATTAAAAATATTTTAATTTGGTTCTGCTAGGTGAAATTCATTAACCCAACAAAAAAATCTTACATAATAAGTGCACGCATTGTGATTATTTCATATATGGGAAAAATTAAAAATGAAAAATTTTCTTTGATTGGAAAAAAATTATGTTCCTAGTTAAAAATGAAATTTTTTCTTTGATTGGAAAAAAAATTATGTTCCTAGTTAAAACTTCTTAGAGGGAAACTATCAAATAGTTCAAAATAATCCAAAAAAAAAAATGTTACATCGACACTATTATTCTTAGTTAATAAATTTCATCAAATCAGAAACTAATATGGAATATTTTTTAAAAAATAGAATCAAAAGATAATATTTAATAAGTTAAGAATGACAAGGAAGCATAAATTAAAAGTTAAGGAATATTAGAAAATTTATCCTATTCTTTATGTAACCAATTTTTTTAACTTGTATAAAATATAGTACTATACATTTTATTTCAAATAAAAAACAGGGTATATTTAACATTAAGTTGTGCTTTTTTATATCTACGGTGTACGTTTTTTTGTTTATGTTTTTTATGAATATATTAAAATTAAATTTTGAAATATGTTATAAAAATTTTATTTAATTAATAAAAAAATTATTCATTTTTAATATTTAAAATATTAAAATTTTATTTACGATCAAAGAAACAAGACTAGTTAGGCTAAAACGCAGGGAGGAATGAGTGGAATGAAAGCAAAAGAGATTTAGATGTAAGGTGTTCCCATAAAAATTACCCCAAATGTAAAATTCAATTTGTTTAATTTCTAACTTTGATAAAATATGCAATTAATAGTGAAAAAAAAATAATCTCTTTCAATATCCATGATTTATGTGAACTAAATTTCATCCTAAACTTTGATTGTTTTCTTTTCATTGTAAATTAAATTAAAAATATTTTAATTTAGTTTCTACTAGGTGCAATTCGTTAACGGAACCAAAAAATGTTACATAACAAGAGCACACATTGTGATTATTTCATATATGTGAAAAAATTAATAATGAAAATGTTTCTTTGATTGGAAAAAATTATGCTCCTAGTCAAAATTTCTTATAGAGAAACTATCAAATAGTTCAAAATAATCTAAAAAATAATGTTACATAGAAACTATTATTCTTATTTAATAAATTTCATCGAATCAGAAACTAGTATGGAATATTTTTTAAAAAAAATTAGAATCAAAAGATAATATTTAATAAATTATGAATGAAAAGGAAGCATAAATTAAAAAGTTAAGGAATATCTAGAAAATTTATCATATTTTTTGTGTAACCAGTTTTTTTAATTTAGATAAAATATAGTTCTACACATTTTATTTCAAATAAAAAATGTAGGACATATTTAACATTATGCTGTGCTTTTTTTATGTTTTTTTTATGAATATATTAAAAATTAAATTTTGAAATATTTTATAAAATTTTTATTTATTTTTTTAAAGTACTAAAATTTTATTCACGATCAAAGAAACAAGACTGGTTAGGCTAAAACACAGGTTGGAATGAGTGGAATGGAGCCGATCATGGGTCAACAATTACTGTGTAATCTCATCGATTCACGGGCCACGGCCCATCTCAAACCCTAAGCAGCAATGAGAGAGGAGCCTCCTGAACTTTGGATTTCAAAGCCATCCATCAAACGCGCAAATTGCAATATGTCACGGTATTATTAGATTAACTTTGGTTAAAAAATGAAAAGTGAAATTGCTGTTATAGAAGAAATTACTATTCCTTCAATAATGTGATCAAGCTTTGAGAAAACACAGCAATCGTGAACATTCAACAGCCGTAATTATATGGTTGGTTTCACTTTAATAAAGCCAGAATCAACTTTTTCTTTTCTTCAATTGCTTTAGGCTTCCTTTGTTTTTTTTCCTCCCAAAAGAACGTTCTGCTTAATTATTAGTATTACTCCTAGTCATTAATTAATATCGTAAGAGTCAAGGAACTAGCTAGGTTTAATTCCTGTTAGTATCCTAAGCGCAAAAATAGGTTCATTACTGATTAATTAACTAGTAATAAAGGTTCAACACACCTGTTGGAAACTTGGAATTGGTCATTCGAATTCTACATGCAGAAATTTGTTTTTTGTCGGCTAATCATGGATCTGTAACAGTACATAGCTTTGCTTGAATTGAAAGTTTCAGCAAATCATATGCGAAACTTGCATAATTTCAGTCGGTTGCGCGCATGTTCAAAGCTTTTCGACCACCTCAGTGATGGGATGGGAACTAAAAAGAAAAAGAAAAAACATAGATCTCGCTTCGTTTTTCATCTTAAGTGGAGAGGAGCTGATTAATTCACGTTTTCAATGTTATTTCTTTTGAATCTCTCAAAATTTTTCATCTCTTAATTTTTAATACTCAAAATCAGCTATTATAATGTAAATTTTTTCATTTCAATTACTATTAAAGAGATTGTTGACCAAGAGTTCATGGTTTGGTGAAAACGGAAAAAGTTCAGTATTTTGTTGACAAAAAATGTAAAAGTTTGATGAGTTTATTTATGCCTCTCAATTTTTTTTACTCAAAATTACGTGGTAAATGTCTAAGTAGTAAGGAGCAGGTAGTTACGTTTTAGCAAGCAGGAGTGTACACTTACTTGGACCTCCAAAAGACGACTAAATTAGAATAAAATATAATTATGTGGCATTAGGGAGTGGAAAATGGTTGAACCTTGAATCTCGAGTTCATGTTCCTAATGCCTTTGCTGGTTAGACAAGCGGTGCGGAAAATAAAAAATTAATAATGTCACAAATACATGCAATTATGTAATAGTGAAATCTTCTTATTGTTGTGGTAAGAAACAAATAACAGTTTAAATTAAGTAAGTCATATACCAATCTGTGTATTAATCGTAACGAGTCATATTATCAATTCAAATTTACTTTTACAAAATAATTATTGGTTGAGAATTATCCACATATAAGGATACGTTTTGCAATTATATGACAGTGACAAAATGTCACAACTATCAAATTATAATACATAACGTTACTTGTCTATATAACCATGAGGAACCATCACATCACTATTTCCCAAACCACATATGTGACACGCCTAAATTCTCTGGCACTGACCCTGTAGTGTTATATTCAACTTAGGTGGCATTTAATAAAAAAATTCCGTTGGAGACATTTAATATTAAATCCGTTGGATCGAAGTGTTGGTAGAAATCCTATGGATGAGAGCTGCAATTGCCGATACAAGTGTCTGTTTCACGGTCGGTGTGATGACAAATGTCAGGATTCTTCTGATCTGCTCCTTCTACACTGTTTAAATTCTAGGATAAATTGCACTAATGTTGCCAAACCTTTAATTTTCATTGTAAGTAGGTCCCCAATATTCGTTTCATTACAAATTGGTCCTAAATCTTTACAATTCATTACATATTTGTTACTGGCACTAGGTATGGATATAAACTCGATTTATAAAAAAAAAAAAAACTGATAGCTTAAATTATTTATTAATTGTAAGAAAATTATGACATAATTTAAATTTATTGAAAGACATCTACCGAACAATTTAAATTCATTAACTCTCACAAATTATTAGACTTTAAATTTAAATTTTACGGTACCTATTTTTTATAAATTCAAATTATACCATAATTTGCTAAAAATTAATGAACAATTTAAACTATCAATTTTTCTTCTCTGAAAAATTAAGTTTTTGTGTCTGCATAGAATTAGAAACCAATATATAATAAACTATAAAGATTTTGAGACCAACTTACAATTAAATGAAAGTTGATGACAGATTTATTATGGACATTAAAATATGGGACAATGGTGCGGGAAATCTTATGCAGGTGAAAAAATACGGTACATGCAAAGATTGATCTTCTTGGGGTACACTCAGCCGCCAAAGAGGGGCCTCTCTCAAGCAAATTTTATTCACACACAATAACACAAAAGCTTAGACCAAAATTAAGAGGCAAAAAAATACTAATATAACAAAGCACAGATATTACAGTTTAATCTGAGTTGTTTATGTGTCTGTAGCATCCACATGAATTAGCGGCTCAAGTTAGACCCTTTGCTAGTAACATTATTAATAATTAGTGTTAGAGTTTTGAAAAATATATTTGAAGGTAAACTTTTATCACTTAAGCAGTTTGATTTCTAATATTAACAAATTATCTAGAACTCTAATACTGATTTTTAAAAATTATTCCCAAATAGAATTACAAGTAAAGCTGTGTGATACGAGCTCACAAAAAATCCCTTTTAGCTTCGGCGTACCTTAAGAATAGTAATTTTTATTGGGAAAAAAACTTCAAATGCACAAAAAAAAAAAAATGGATCAGCTCTAGTTGAGAAGGCTTTAATATCAATACTTTTATGGATAATGTGCAAATTTAATATTGAAGTATTGACCATTGAGCGAATTTGTCATCAAACTTTCATTTGTCTCAAATATATCATCCATCTTTTCTATTGGAGTAAATTTACCACTATCCCTTGAAAACATCGATGGTAAATTTGCAACGAAAAAAAAAATATCGATGGCAAAATCACTTTATATCCCAAATGATAGTAGTAAAATTGTTTTAACAAAAAATTTGGATGATAAATTTGAGGCAAAAAAAAGTTCTATGGAAAAATTGCTCTATGGCCAGTATATCAGTGGTAAATTTTTACATTTTCCCATACTTTTTGTGTATAAAGAAAACAAAATTAATTAGTAACGTTTTTCATTAAATTATAGCTCACATTTTCAGGTCAAATTTCCAACAAAAAAAAATGAGACGGGCTTCTATAACCAGTTTGAAAGCCCCAACTACTTTGACATGGGTGATGTCCAGAGTTCAAATCTGCCCTCCACCTATTCTCCTAAAATATCATTATATACTGGTTTGATAGCTCTACAAGTTCCAAAAACACATATATTTCTTATTCTATCTAGTATATAAATAGCAACTTTTTGCCCTTTAACTTATAATATGTTTATGAGGTAAAAAAAAAAACAATACAATTTGAAGAAGTGAGGATATTTATTCCTTTTTTTTTTTATTAATTCAATAGTATCATTATTTCATCCTAATTTCAACTTGAAAATGCTTAGCCTAGTGTGAGTCAAATCTGCGCATTACCTTTTATATGTCTAATACATATTTATATTCCAATATACCATTCATAATATAAATCAAGTGTGAATGCATCACATACCACTCCATTCAAAATTAGTGATATGCATAAATTAAATGACATATATGTATGAAATCTATGTAAAAAGAATGTGATGAACATGTATAAATCATATAAGATACATGTACAAATTAGATTAGGAATATGAGCCAACCATGTAAGGCATATGTACCATGAAATTATAAAATTGTTACTAAATGTCAAAAAACACTCCTTCCCAAATGTCAAAAAAATTCCTTTCACATTTTTGTTTCATGAAAATTGATCTATTGTTTTGAGGATTAAACAATTATTAGGTGTCTGGTCACCCGGTTAGAGTGGCAAAGGGACATCAAATCCCTAGCTAAGGATCAAATCCCCCCTCTCCCATCTTTTCTCAATATTTTCACAATACCTTAATACTGGACAAGTTGACATACCCCTACTATAATTGTAACTTCTTACACTCTACACCTTATACTGTTGATTCTGTGAAAAAAAAAAAATCTTAGGTACATCCTAAGTATGCACTCTCAAAATGTAATATAATTGGACGCTTGTAAAATGATATCATACATTTTATAGGATAGTATTTGACACACTGTGATCTATACTTAACACTCTCTATAATGCAAGTTCCATATATTCTTTGATAGTGTCCAATATTATTTCATGAGTGTCAATTTTCTTTATACCTCAAAAAAATAAAGGGTTCATGTGGAAAAATTTAAAAAGATGGGGGATAGAAAATGGGTTTGACAACTTCAACCATCGACAACCAACTGTCTCATTCGCTGTCACTTCCATTTTCGTCAATTTGTCTCCTCGGGCCATTTACCACCGCCGTCCGCCATCAATCAATGGGACCTGCTTGCGACCTCTGTGCCTGTAGCGCTCCAACCTCGATCTGGCCACCTCTAGCTGTTGCTGGCGCCCAGACGCGCCCCTACAGCCCCCAACCCAGTTTGCCTCCGAGCCCAGGCAGTTGATCCCAAGGGAACGGTCGTTGAGGAAGAGAAGCGGAAACTAGCGACTAAAGAAGAAGATGGTACATTTAAGAATACATTTTTGAAATTTCACCTCCTGCTCTTAGGGTGCACAGATATTGGATATATATTTTTTAACTGTCCTACCATACAATTTTTGCTTCCATCTGAATTTTGGATGAAACATTTAAGTTTAACACGAACATTAAGAGAATGAAAAAAAATTGGGTATTATTTTTATGTTTATCTTTACATTTTATAAGTAAATCAAGAAAAATGAAAAAATGAACATTAAAGGATAATATTATAAAATAATTTACAAATGTTATAAAGTTTTGAAACAAATAAGAAAATGTGTTACATTCTTTTAATCGGATGCAGTAACCATCTCTGCCACAATTTCTTCTCCAATTCTTGTTACTCATAGTGGGTTGATCTTTTCTTATAAAAAGAGAAGAAGAAAGAAAATTAATTAGTCACCAAGAGAAATAAATAAAAGTCGGGAGTCGAACCAAAAAAAGGAAAAACAAAAAGCAGAGATTGAATGACACGTCACTGGGGAAAACATATGGGACAACTTCACTGCAGCGTTGCGCGCAGAGAAACGCACCACGGTCCACTTGCCCGCGCAGACAGCTCTCTGTCTCTCTATGTCTCCTTCCTCCTTCCCTTTTTGAATCTCCTCTCCACACACACCCCCTTCTCTCTCTCTCTCTCTCTCTCTCTCTCGCTCCCTCCTCCCTCCGTTCCAACGGACCTCCCACACCTCTCTCGGTCCTCTTTCCGATTTCTTTTCTTTTCCCTCTTTCTTCCTTTTCCCGGCTAACTTGTTAATTTCGGAGGTCCAAAATTTTCAAACGACGGAACGGGAAGACATTTTTTTTCTTGGAGTTTGGACCGACGAGAACGAGGCGGTCTTCTTCTCCGCTTCTTCTTTTCTCTGCTCGTTTCGGTTTTCCACCCTTCCTTGCTCCAATTTCCTTTCTTGACTGAAAATGCCGGCTTCTTGGCGGAGGACGTCCTCGATTACACCCTCGGTAACTGATCGGAGCTCCGCCCACCGCCTTTCTTCTTCCCTTCCACAATCTCTCAAAGGTTTGTCTCTCCATCCAAGGGATAAAACAGAAATTCATGGTTTGATTGATCTACTGTTTTCTCTAGTTATTGTTTTTCTGCTGAATTTGCTCTTTTGACGGTTCAATTCGCGCGGGTTAGGAAGAGAATTTCTCTGTTTCGTCCGCCTTGGCCCTTGACCACAGTTCGAGTTCAATTTTGCGTTTAGGTTGTTGTTCTTGTTACTAGTGTTACTGCATTTAGCTTTTGGCAGTCGATTGGCTAAATTAAACATCACTTATTAAGTCCTTTTGATTTTGTCGTCGTGTTGCTGGCGGTTTTATTGCGACGAAAATCTGAGTTCAATTCTTCGTTTAAATTGTTGTTCTTGTTTGCTGATGCTTCTGCATTTAGCTTTCTGCACTCGAATCACTTTCAAGTGCTTTTGATTTTGTCCTAGCGTTGCCGGCGGCTTTATTTCTCCTTTCGTTAAAGTGGGTTATTGGCTTTCGACTTTTTGTCCTCTGTGAATTCTACGTGATGATGGGGGATGATTGCTGCTTTGCTGCTGACCAACTTTTTCTAAAACGAAAACCACTTTTGTCTGCTATTTTAGAACTTCCCCAAAGCAAGAAAATTATGGACAAGTTAAAAGCATTTTACTACTTGTAAACATGATTATTATCAAAGTTTCGTCCAGTTTCTAGAGTTCTCACTTTTATGCTTTGCCTATGGTGAACAAGTTAAATTCTTCTTCACTTCTGGAACAGTGGTATCCTAATTCTTGTATTGGAATCAATTGCCAGGAGCCCGGGTGGTTCAGAGTCATAGAAAGTCTCTAGAATTAGCATCTGATACAAGTTCTTGCAGTAGTAATGCCGGTGAAGAAGATTGGGTGGGTTCTTTTCTCCCTTTTTTTTTTTTTTTAATTTTTTGTTGATTCTCCTTTTGCTTTTTCAATGATCATGTACCACCTTTTATATTTCGTCTGCCAAGCAAGTGAAATTGACATTACTTAGTTGGTCGGCATACAATGCTAATTACTCATACAGCTAGCTGTTAGATTTCTTTTTCTTTTTCTCTTTCTGGGTTACTTTTACCTAAATTGGAGTAGCCGGTAACCTAAAAATGTGTGGTTGGTGCAGGCTGCATTTGTGTCAAATAAAAGATCTTCCGAGCAGACACCGATGAAGAAGTTATTAGCACTAGAAATGTTCAAAGAAAAAGAATCGAAAAGGCGATCTCCGAGTGTTATTGCCAGATTGATGGGCCTTGATGGGCTGCCCACTCAGCAGCCTAACTGCAAACAGCAGAGAAGCAGCAGTAACAACATTCAGCATAAAATTCAAAAAAGTAGCCCGTCCTCTAGCCGAAGATCTTCTAGGAAGAGCTCAAAAGATGAACAAGAGTTTAAAGATGTCTTTGAAGTTTTAGATGCATCAAACATGGATAATAGGAGCTACAGTTCAAGAGGTAGTGCAAACTCAAAGCCAGCTGTTGCAGAGGTGGCACTTGTGCAGCAGAAGTTCATGGATGCTAAACACCTTTCTGCTGATGAGAGGTTTCAGTATTCTAAGGAACTTGATGATGCCATTGAGGTGCTGGACGCCAACAAAGATCTCTTGCTGCAATTTCTTCCAAAACCTGATTTCTTACTCAGAAAGCATTTGCATGATCTCCAAAGCACCTGTCCCCAACCTCATTGTTCCAATGTATCTGCTGTGAAAGCACCGCACTCTCTGAGTGACAGAAATGGTCACATGCACAAAAAAGAAAAAGAAACTAATTCACGGATGAATCGCAATAGATATCCTCAGAATCATCAAGAAGTGCTGAATCACTCATATGGTACCTGCCCCAGTCCCCCTAAGCCATCAAAGTATGGATTACAAGAAAGAGATGATCGTGCTGTTCTACCAACAAGAATTGTGGTCCTGAAACCAAATCCTGGGAAGTCCCTGAGTCCTACTAGAACTATGTCTCCACCTCGATCTTCGTATCATTTTTCATCGGATTTCAGAAAGCATGGAGAATTTATTGGTGTCAAGCACAAGGACAGAGAAATTTTGAGCAAGAAAAGTGTTGCAGAAGATATGGGACTTTCCGGCTATACCTCTAAAGAGTCTAGAGAAATTGCCAAGGAAATTACAAGGCAGATGAAGAATAATTTCAGGAGGCGTTCCATGAACTTTTCAAACTCTGCCTTAAGAGGATATGCGGGGGATGAGAGTTCCTGTGACTCATCTTCAAGTGAATCTGGAAATGATTCTGATATTCTTTTCCCAAGTTCCAAAGATATACATGATTGGAACAAACAGCTGAGGAAATCGTTGCGACCTCCTGAATCATTTGTGAGCCAAGAGGCAAAGAAGAGGCTATCCCAAAGGTGGAAACTGGCACATGCATCCCAAGACCTGGATAATGTATTCCGGAGCAACACACTTGGTGAAATGCTAGCAGTCCCAGATACAGAAGGGAGACCTGCAAATTTTAATGCTGAGGAAGGATGCAGCAGCAGATCTAGTAGCAATAGCATTTTTGGAGCTGCAAATGAACCTCTAGGTATTAGTAGCAGGGATGGCTGGAAGGATGCTCTTAGCAGTCTATCTAGATCAAGATCTGTTCCATCCTCATCAACTGGTTTTGGAAGTCCTAAAAGAAGCACACACCATGAAATTCTTTGTCGGGATAAGTTTGTGATTCGTGAAGAGGGCATGAAGAGAGAAAGAAACAAATTAGTGAAGGGAAATTTCAATCAATTGGAAGATTCCTTTTCAAGAAACTTAAGAGTTAGAGACAAGAAAGCTCAATCTGCTACTGGTAGTGCTGCTAAGCAGAAACATGATTCAGAATTATGTTTCATATTTGAAGCAAGAGACAGTTCCAAAGGGGATGAACTGCCTGTAGAAAGTCTGCTTTCAGAACCATCTGCTTGTGCTCTCTCAGGCACCGGTTCAGTTAATGAATATACAGTTGATACGAATGATCAAAGTACCACCATGCCTTCAGCAGCCTGTGGTGTGGAGTCATACTCACCTTCGCTAATGCATGATGATACTTGTAATGGCAATGACATTTCCAGCTCTCAGGTATCCTCTTTGTCTCTCAAATATTGCTTTTTCTTGTCATATGTCCTAGTTTCTGTGATTTTGTGCAGTCACAATGATGAAACCAAGTGTCTTTATACCAAAATCACTCTCCCGTCCCATTCTAACCTAATGTATTATTTCTTGTTATCAAGCTTACTGTCAAGTGAATGGGTAGTGAGTTATGCTACTGTGAGCTAGAATTTTGCATACCAATATTAGTATTTCATGTTATTTCAGGGACCATCAAATGGACCATCAAATAAAGGTACACTGGATCACCCTGCATCTGAATTAGAATCTCAGGAAAAACCTAAGGAGGGAGATCAACCTAGTCCAATTTCAATTCTGGAGGCTCCTTTTGCAGATGATTCTTCATCTGCTTCTGAATGTTTTGAGAGTTTAAGCGCCGATCTACATGGTAGTGGAACTACTCTTCTTTTGCTCATTCAGTTATTACTGAAGTTTTATTGACTTGGTAGAACCAAAGCTTGTGCTCCAATGCTAGTGCTCTGAGAAATTAATGTTCGCTATTTATCTTTTCACTTTTCCTTTCATTATCTTGTTGCCTTTTTTATTTAACCTGTGTTTGGTCACATTCTGTTTCAGGACTTCGAATGCAGTTGAAACTACTGAAATTGGAGACTGAAGCCTATGAAGAGGGACCTATGCTTGTTTCAAGTGATGAAGATGCTGCTTTTGAAGGATCTGTTGACAGGGCAGATGGAAGGTGGGAGTCATGCTACCTATCTGATGTCTTAACTGACTCTGGGATAAAAAATGCTGATCCTGATGCTTTCATGGCAACATGGCACTCTTCAGACTGCCCTGTGAGCCCTTTGGTATTTGAAGAACTCGAGAAAAAGTACTGTCATCAGTCCAGGGCTGAAAGGAAGCTGCTGTTTGATTGGATAAACTCAAAGCTTCTTGAGATCAACCAAGAATTTACGGACCAACACCCATGGGTGAAGTCCTTGAACAGAGCTCCGACCAGGTGGAACCAAAAAGGTTTGGAGGACAAACTGCAGATGCTGCTGCCTGGAAAGCATACAAGGATTGACCGTGATGCTGGTGAGAAGGCTGTCACAAAGGAATCGGAATGGTTGGACTTGCGAGATGACATTGATGTAATAGGGAGGGAGGTCGAGAGATGGTTAATAGATGAACTGGTTACGGAAGTAGTAGCAATGTAGTTGCTCAAAACATTACCCCATTTCAGGTAAGAAAACGTTAATGTAAAAAATTATGCGACGAGATCAGCACGCCATGAGTTCTAATGAGCTTCAAATTACCATTGGAGTTTATACAAAGCTGCACATGTCCAAATTTGTGTGTTCTAAACCGGCAATTTATCGAAACGTAAAGCTAGGACCCCTTTTTTGCTGCAGGTGCGAATGGAACTATAGGTAGGTATTAAATAATAATAATAATAAAGAAATAAGAAAAATAAAAAACAATTTCATTGATGAGAATGGGCCGCAAAATGGAGACAGGTTTTAGCAGATACATGTATTGAACTCTGGTTGCGAGGCCCAAACGAAGAGCAAAACGAGATAAGTTTGCGGTACATTTTTATGTACTATATATTGAGCGATGTTATTGCTAGCCCAAAGGATCAAACACGATCGTAGATAGTAATTCGAAACTCGATTCTTAAAACTTGTGAGGAAAGTATGAGAATAATTCCTAGTTGTATATAGAACTATAAAAGGAAAAGCAGCAGCAACATTCCTCTTTTAAATATATTTGCGTATCAAAATCGAGAAAATTAAGGTTTATTTTCGCTTATAAATTTACAGGTTAACTAATCCATTTTGTTTAATTATATTGTAAAATTTTTCTAAATCGGTAAAATGTGGATGTAAAATTTTTCTAAATGGGTAAAATGTGGATTTAATGAATCTGAATAGAATAAAACATCATCTATATATACTATTGAAAAACTTTGAATTGGGCTCAAGATATTGTTTATTATATTTTGAAATTCAAAAGGGGTATTTTTTAACTTGAAAGGCATTATTTTCCACTCATAATGCTCAAATGGTACATTAAATCCAGTTTTATATCTATCATTTTCCTTATTTGAACTTGTCAGAATCCTGACTTCATATCAAATTTTGAAAATATTTTTGCACTGTGTAATTTTTTTTTTAAAAGATCTCTTTTATTAGGAGTTGAGTATCTTATCCGTTCTACGACTTTATTCAATGGCTTATAATATATTATTAATCTTGGAGGTCCTCTTTCTATTTTAGCCGTATTCATAACATAAAATGTTGAACAAGACCATAGAGATTTGAATTTTTGAATTAATTGTTTTGACTCTAATTCTGAGATCTCTTTTATACACAAATTTTCTAATTCTTCATTCATGTGAAATTGCTTTAGATTTTGTTAGAATCTATTTTTCATCAAATCCTTTAATATACAAAAGATTTACTATATGTTTTTTTTATTCCAAAAAGCATTTGGAATTGAGGCACAAATATCTTGAGAAAATCAATTTTCAATTTTTTTATTTTTTCTTGTATAATAGGTTCCTTTAGCCATTCTTCTATATGTAAAAAATTTATTTCTTATATTAAAGATTTACAATGCTTTTCTTTATTTTGAATCATATTTATAGATTGAATATATGAATCTTGAAGTGTTCTTATACTTTTTTCTTAGACTGGAAAAATAAATGGAAATATTAATTCTTTACCTAACATATTTGACTTTATCTCAAATGGGATTACTTGGAACGGATATAATGATGTAATAAAAGGGGTTCCTAAGACTACATTTGTATTTAAGTTTTTAACTAAGATAAAATGCATTTTGAAACAAATTCTTGAATTGAACAGTTTAACATTACTAAGTTTATATCTGATGTTTAACTTTGAACTATTTACTGAATATAACTCTTTTGTAGTTTTTTCATAGTATTTGGTAGGCATTAATCCTTCTTCAATACAATTTTGATCGAATTAAGCCAGTATCAACCAAACCTACAACCTTAAGATGATATTCATTATTTATAATTAGATTTGTAGAAACAAACCATTTATGGCAGCAAATTTTTGAAATTATATTTATAAATTCTTTCTTTTTTGTTTCCTGTGTTTCTTGAATCATTATTCCTTTTTTGTTTAGGGTTTTTTGTTTAGGGTTTTCTTCCGTTTTGAAGATCTGTTGAACTTCTGTTTCTAAAAATTTTTGTTTAAAGCATTGATTTTCTTTTTTAAGTTCTTGGATTTCTTTTTTAATGATTTTTACTTAATTATGAAGGAGTTGTATAGTTGGAGTTTTTTCTTTTTTAAATCTTTCTAAAATATTAGAAAATTTTTAAGGCTCAATATCTACTTTTTGTGCTTCTTCTTGAAGTATTAAATCTCTTAATTTTTCTAAGGATTCTTTTCTAGCTAAGGGGTCTTCTATTTTTAAAACTATTTCATATAGTTTTCTTTATTCGAATTAATCATATTACACATTACCACTCCTCTAATCCGCAATCTTCTAATTCTGACTCTGAATTTTCTTCATCTTCAATGGCACTAATTATCTCATTGATTTCAAATTTTGAATTTCCTTCTTTCTAAGAGTTTTTTGAACTTGACTCAGATTTTGAATCAGATAAAATATTAATCATTTGTTCTTTTAATTTATCTAAAATATCTAAACTATTAATTTTGTTCTTCATTTTACATTCATTTTTTTAATGTCCTACTCTTTTGCATTTATAACAAACTAGGGTTTTATTCCCATAATATTTTTTATTTGTTTAGTTTTTACAAGGTTTATTTGGTTTGGAATATTTTTTCTTCTATATTTTTGTTTTTATATATGTTTGGATTTCTTTAAAATTTCTTTTTCTTTTTTTTGTCTTGGTGATGGAGTTGTTATTTTTCCATAACCATATTGAGCGCAGAAATTTCCTAGTTCCTTTTTACCTTGGGCATATTCATTTTTTATCTTACTTTTTAACTTCATGTCATTACATAAACTTAATCCTTCTAAATTATTATAGCTAATTAGTTCACCATAAGTTAAGTCATTATACGGTATATTTTGGTTATGTTTATTTCTTATTCTAGTTCTTGCTTTTTCTATAAATAATTTTGGTAGTACAACAATGAATCTTTCTTTCCAAATTGATGAACTACAATCATTTCTCATAAATAATTTTGTCAAAAATGTATTTTTATACCATCTAAAATCATACATTTTTGGGCATCTTAAATTAATTAATGATTACGCATTTCTGTTTTGAAGTTGGTTAGGATGTCTAATGAATTCTCTTATTATGACAAGTATTAGCGTATTAACAACATCTGACACATTTGTTCTAATTCATTGACCATTTTCTTCTTTAATATCTTTTTAGTTTGAGTTAATACTTGATTTTTCCAGTTTTCATTTAATCCATAATCCCACCATCTTTTAGTTGTCCAACAAATTCTACTGTTAATAATTTTGCTGGCTGATGATCAGTTTTTCCTTTTGATTTATAAGTCATAGTAGCCCTAGTCATTTCTTGAAGTATACTAATTATTTGATATTCTGTACATCCCTTAATATTTCATTCTATTATTCCACTTCCACCGTAAGCTACTTGATTAATATAAGGTTCTTCATATTGTAAATCTGGTGGAGTTGTCTTGGGTAATAATTTTTTGTTACATATGCCATTTTAATATCTACACATCGATCTTATTTTATTAATTGAATCTGGCTCATTTTGAAATTGTTCTTTTATTGAATTTAAATTATTTTCTGATATCATATTTATAGAATTTGAAATTGAAGGTTGATCTTGTAGTTTTTAAGTTTTTTATTTGTCTTTGAATAGCTTCTATTAATTAAGTTTTCATTATTACTTAATTTTATATATTCGTCCAATTCAAATGGTTTAAATAGGGGTTGAATATTATCAGTTGAATTTACCGCTTTAGATTTATTTTGAATTAGGATTGAAGCATTATTTGAAGGCTTAACATTTTTTATTTCTGATTCGATTCCGTCTATTTGTTTTGACAAGGAAACTAAAGATTGGTTTGTAAGAGTATTTTGACTTTCAATATCTCTTATATCTAAAGTTCTTGTATCAGTATAACTATTGATTCAACTCTATTTAGCTGGTCTGCTATAGTAATTAGGATTAATTTGTATAATTGTTTTGGCACTTTATATTGTTTATATCCTTTTTTTGAGCAGGTTCCTCTTCTGTATTTAAGTAATTTTGCTTAAAAGGAGTAGCGACTACCATTACACCTTGAGATTTTGTCACAAAGGATTCTTCTGGAGGATGCACAAAAATAATTTCTTCATTATCACTAATCATCCATATTTTAGTAGTATGTTCTATTGGATTCAATTCTGAAAATGGGAAATTAATTTTATTGTTTGAACAATAGATTGGAAACCATGTAAAAAAATAGAATATTAATCTTTAAAGATCTCATACTTTCATACCCTGATTCTTTTATCTCAATAGATTTGGGACTTCCAAAATTGTTTAGAAACCATCCTATTTTTATGTCATTATCTACTATTGCCAAATACGGACATAGTAATTCGAAACTCGATTCTTAAAACTTGTAAGGGAAGTATGAGAATTCCTAATTTTATATAGAACGATAAAAGGAAAAGCAGCAGCAGCATTCCTCTTTTGCATATATTCACGTATCAAAATCGAGAAAATTAAGGTTTATTTTCGCTTATAAATTTGCAGGTTAACTCAGAGATTTATTCATCACATTCAAAGTTTTTTGATCCTAAATTGTATCCTTTGTAAGAGAGATGGTTCAGGGAAAAGAAATTTCTGCCATGGCTGCTCTGATGCTGCTGCTAAGCGTTGTGTTGTCTAGACACGACACCGTTTTGGCTGCCCCGGTTACATATACCGTTGGTGATGACTTTGGATGGGATTTGACAATTGACATGCAAAGTTGGGCCCGAGGCAAACCCTTCCATGCTCGCGACATCCTTGGTAATTAAGTCTTGTCACACAAGAAATTAGTAATTTAGGGTTCCCCCATATTAATGAACAATTAGCCCTTCCTTCTTGCATATTTTTCAAACTTTACGAGTCCTTTCTTGTTTTGATTATATAGTTTTCAAGTACGACATCCAAGATCGGGAAGTTGTGGTGACGAACCAACAAGGGTTCTCGACGTGCACGGTGACTGAGAAGTCAGTAATCCACGACACCGGGGACGATCACATCCCGCTTGCTTCCGGCATGAACTTCTTCATAAGCAATGTTGCAGATGACTGCCAAGGTGGCTTGAAGATGGCCATCAATGCCACAGATCCTCATCCGGCAGCCTCAAAATAACTTAGCTAGCTAGGGCACGACGCTTTACTTTTATATTATAACAAAGCTTTTATCAAGAGTACGAAAAAAAAGAGAGGTTCTTCTTTTTATTTTATTTTATTTTCAATTTTGATTCATCCTCGAATTGAATCGAGTGCTAGTTATGATCTTTTTGAAATATATATATATATATGCATGTGTTTCTTCACATATTTATGAATTTCTCGCAAAGATGACATAGAATTGTGTGAAAAATTAAAAGTTTGCTTTTTTCCCCCTTAATTTGTGCAACAAATGACGGATCTACTGAGATTTATGTTGGTCCCTTCGAAAGTGCAAGACAGGTAATTAAATATTTAAGTTTAATGATTACTGAAGTAATTAACACCAAAATTGGACTTGTTCAAAAGTAGCCTTCTGACATATGGGAAGTTTTAAGCAATTTATCAGTAAAGTTCTATTTCTAATTGGATATGATATATATTTTACTTTGTGATTAAGGCCATGTGAGAAGTTGTTACGAAGGAGGGACGATATTCCTGACTCTTAATTTGTAATTAGCATCTTGCTGGTTTGACGTGAAATAAAAATTTGAGTTTCTGTTCAAAAAAGGCATATATAATAAAAATGGATCTGCCTCTTTCACATTTCAAAGTAGTGTAAACAATAGTTAATAAAAGGAATATTTTCATTTAGCTTTTTCCGGGAAATGTATGCATTCTAGAATGTTTGATGGCAAAGAGACCATGGTAGGAGCTTGTACTTAGCTGTAATTAAACGATTTTTTTATGCGGGAGGCCATGATTCTACAAATTTTTTTTTGAAACTGTACAGTGGTTGAACCTAGTTAGAAGGACTTAGGATTTTATCAATTGGGCATTTTGAGAAGGCTATTTTAGAATTGTCCTTTTGATCAAGATTATGGGTGATTTAAACAGAGTTTGAGTTAATAAAGATTTGTTTATAAAATCATTAGATTTTAAGGGGATGTTCTGGTATGAACATTAATCCAGGAGAATTTTTTTTTAATAATAGAATCATAATTATTTTTAATATGAATATTTTGATTATCATTGAATTCTGGATCAAAGATAATCACAGGGACCTTTTGAATCTTAGTATAATAAGAAGTATTAGTCTTTCTTTGAGTCTAAAGATTTGGAAACTTTTCCTTTGAGGAAGAAGTTATTTCTTTTGATTCCACTACTAAAAATTAGCCTTTTTTCAACTGTCATTTCCAATAGCCGGCAGTTGGAAAATTGACGTTTCCAACAGCTAGCCGTTGGAAATTTGGCAATTGGAAATCCATTCAACTTTCAACGGCTCAAATCTTAGCAGTTGGAATTTTCAACTGTCAGCCATTGGAAAATAAGCAGTTAGAGAATTTCCAATTGCTGTAATTAGAATTTTATTTTTTTGGTGTTCCAACGGCTTCCAACTGCTGGGCAGTTGGAAAAATCTCTGGGTAGTTGGAAAATTCTCCTTTTTCCAACTGCTTAGGCAGTTGGAAATTTGGCAATATTAAAAGTTTAGGTGTTGGAATTTTTTTTTTTATATTATTCATCGCTGTTCACTCCAATTGAATGTTTAGTTTAAACGTTAACCTGTTATAGTCCAGTTAATTATATGGTATGTAGACAAATTTTTGACTAAAATTATATAAAAATATATATATAACGACATAAAAACCTACACAATTGAAACTAATTTGTCATGATATAAATGTACGAATAAATCCACTTAAAAACATTTATACTAGAAATTACATGGTTTCATTCTCCAACTAAGTGTTTGTTTGTTAATAAACACACACAGTAGCATGATATACCTGATCTATTATTAATCCAATCCCGAGGCATCATCATTATCTGCAGGAGGCGCGGGCGGGGGAATGCCAATTGACCAATTGACTTACATATGTACTCGAGCTCAGCTCGTTGTCTCCTCTTCAGACGTTCTAGCTTCTGCTCATAATGTGATGCTTGTTGTGCAGTTTGTTTCGCTACAACTCGCTGTACTTGTTTAGTGAACTCCGGAGTTTGCGTGACATCAATGGTTGCTGCATGAGTAAGCCCTGGTCGTCGTCGTCCAGGCACAACATGTTGTTCTGATCCAAGGCCAAATACACGTCCTTTCTTCCTGCCCCCAGCAGCTGCACTCATGATCGCAACCTCATCTATGTCAGGTGCACCACCTTCGTCATCCATTTGTTGCGTTGCTTCCTCAATTTCAACAGTTATTATTGCCTTCATAAAAAGTAAAGATAATTTATTAGTAACAAAATCAAAAATATTTGCTATAATGAGTATTCAAATAATTACCGCAACTTCTTCAGCCCGCCTGTTAACGTATTCCCCGCTCTTTTTCTTATGAGTTTGCTGCATCACCTTGAACAAGCCAGGATCCCTCTTCTCCGGATCTTTCTCACGCTACATTGGAAACGTACTAACATTAATTTTATTACAACATAAGTAAGTTGAATTTTGTGTAAAAGAGTATGATAATATTACTATTCTTTCTCGGTGTTCAGTAATTGAAACTGAACCTCCTGCATAAGTAGCACTGCATGCACCTGTGGAGTTAGATGACTGCGATGATGAAGCTCGCATTGTCTTACCCCTTGCCGATCGCTCGTTAAACTTCGTTGTAGCCCACCATTCCTCCATTTTTGCATACTGTGCGTCGGTCATAAAAGATGCCCTTGCTCGCCGTTTTTCCGGATTTTTCTCTCGGCGGATTTCACCCAGTGTGTATCGGTAATGATTAGCCGCCATCATATGCCAAACACGATAGACCTCATTATAGTCAGCTGGATCCCACTCATATAATCCCTGCACGTTAAAAAAAATATTGTTCATCACATAGTTCGCAACATGGTTGATAAAGTCGAAATATTCATAAGAAAGTGCAAACCTCAAATACGCGCCACCATGCTTGAATATCTGCTGGGCTTGCGCTCGTCCAGTCATGATGTCCCTTGAAGTGTGTGGTAAAGCATCTAGTAACCAACCGTATTGCTTTTGATGGAATGAAGCTACATGAAATGCATGTTTCGACACAATTAATTACTGTATTTTTACTGGGCGTTCATATACTTGATATTAAATAAACTATTATGGTTCAAAAGGGTGCATTACTTACGTGTTTCTGTGAGGTCTTATCCGTAAGCGCACCTGAATCGGGGCTTGGGATACCGCTGACTGACCATTGGAATTCCCACCATCGGGTGAAACTACAGGGGCCAGAGTAGATCGACTAGCACTACGGCCGACTGGAGCAATGCGAACATCACCTATGCGATGGTGAGGATGTGGCACAGGTGTTTGTTCTGTGAATCTGAATGAAGGGAATACGATGGGCCTGCCCTTTCATGTCCAGCAATTGGTTCTGCTAATACTTCTTTCATATGCTGAAATAGGCCTTTCCCTGGCCGACGTGTAGACGTCACATCTCCTTTAGGTGGCATCTGCATTATTTGAAAAACCCAAACAACAATTTACAAAACTAACATACATCATTGAAAAAACTAGAAGGCTATATGATATTGCACGCAGTGCTTTAAAGTACGACTTAGTATTTACATATTAAAAGCTACTCCACGTCCACATTACATTTTATAAGTAATTGCACGTTTAAATTATTGTCAATGGACTACATCGTCCTCAGTTTCTATCTCTGATTCGCCACTATCAGTATCCCCAGATTCAAATTCATCTTCTTCATCACTTCCTTAAAGGGTCTCTTCATTGTCAGATTCATCGTCATGTAGCAAAGTTTCTTCCCTGATTGCCATGTCATCCTCTACAGCTTCCCATACTTCTGTTTTAGCTAAATTGTCGATGGGGTCATCCATAATTATGGGAGACCTGTTCACACCGGGCAATAATTCTTCCTGAAATGCATCTCCAACATCATTTACCATATTATGAATGATGCGTCTAGGTTTTATTTTCAAAACCGCTAACCAACCCGTTTTTTCACGTGACTTTGTTGGGTACGGGATGTAGTAAACTTGATCAACTTGGGATGCAAGAATGAACCGGTCAAATTTCCCATATCGGCGCCCGTCACGAACCTCAACTATACCATATTGTTTATGAACCCGAGTGCCACGATTTGGAGTAAGGTCAAACCAAGAACACCGAAACAACACAACATTTTTGTGTGGCCAGCCAGGATATTAAATTTGAATGATTTCTTCTAACAACCCATAAAAATCACATTCAACCTCACTTGATCCTGAAGTCCTTATACATACTCCACTGTTAAATGTTGCTTTGTCACAACCCCAGTCGCTAATGTGGAACTTGTACCCATTTATGAAGTAAACAGGCCAACTCTCAACACGACGAGATGACTCGCATGCAACATCCCATAGGAAGCGGTCTGTGATAATGTTACGCACATCATTGACCTAGTTATACATTGTGATACTATGAATATGTGTTACCCTTCAAAGCAAAATATGGGAGAAATTTAAGTGTAGATAACTTACATAGTTTCTAAGCCATGTCTCAAAGTTATTCTCAATGTAGACATCCAGGTCTGACATCTATATATTGGGTGCATGCATACGCACTTCATCAACAAACAAACTACAAGATATAGAAAGAGTTTGATAGAGCATAAACTTGATGAGTGGGGTATACAAGAAGAAAAATATTATTACTTAATAGAGTATTGTTAAGAAAAGAGGTGTTATTTCACTTACTCGAGGTACAGCTTCACTTCCTTACAATTCAGTAACACATATGCAGTAGCGACCCTCAATTCATTGTCATCAAGATATCGATATCTTGATACACCATATGGACAACCCGGGTATCTAAAGATAGACCACACCAATTCATCATATGGTCCTTGTCCGCCATCATCATTATGAGGTACTCTACTTGCCATATGGGAATATGGGATTCAAAGTAGTAAGAGCAAAATGTAGATGTCTCCTCAATTAGATATGCTTCACAAATTGAACCCTCAACATGAGCCTTATTTGATACTTTCATTTTGAGGTCATGCATACAACGCTCAAATTTGTACATCCACCTATATTGAACGGGGCCTCTATGGCTTCGTAAGGTAGGTGAACCGGTAAATGTTCCATCGAATCGAAAAAAGCCAGTGGAAAAATTCTTTCCAACTTACAAAGTATGACAGGAATATTGGCTTGCAAATCGACCATGTGATTCACATCTAACTCTGGAGAGTATAAATCTCAGAAAAATTGGCTTAACTCGGTCAACGGTTTCCATATATTTTCAGGAATTGCTTCAAGTGCAATTGGAAGGAGCCTCTGCATCATTACATGACAATCATGGCTTTTCATACCAGACATCTGACTTACATTACTGTCAACACACCTCCCAAGGTTCAATGCATAACCGTCTGGGAGTCTAAGTGTTTTAACCCAATTCAGGACATCATATCTCTGATGTCTGTTTAGTGCAAAAGTGGCTTTGGGTTTAAATGCTCGGCCGTCGCATTGAGGAATTAAATTTAGCTCTGATCGACTGCACAGAATCTCCAGGTCCTTACAAGCCTTCACGTTGTCCTTAGTTTTATTGGTCACTTCCATCACTGTATTCCATATATTGTCAAACACATTCTTCTTTATATGCATAACATCCAAATTATGGCGGATTAAATTACTCTTCCAATACGGCAACTCCCAGAAAATACTTCGTTTTGTCCAATTATGAGTTCTGCCATAACTTGGTATGGTTACAACCTAGCCATTGTGAACTACATAAGGCAAATGTGAGATACGTTCAAATATTGTTTCAGGCGGTAAACGCTCAGGAGGCAACGATTTCTCAACTTTTCCTTTTTTAAAGGCGACTCTGTTTCTTCTATATGAGTGACCCAACTCAAGAAATTGCCGATGACAATCAAAGAATGAATTCTTCCTCCCGTGCTCAAGTTGGAAGGCTTTACTAGCATCCATGCAAATAGGGCAAGATAACCTCCCATGAGTCATCCATCCTGACAACATCCCATAAGCTGGGAGGTCATTTATGGTCCACAAAACCGCAGCTCGAAGCTGAAAATTTTGTTTAAGTGAAACATCCCATGTTTCGACCCCATTCTCCCATAGTTGCTTTAATTCATGAATAAGAGGTTGTAAATACACATCAATATTCTGACGTGGACTTCGAGGGCCAGGTATCAATGCAGTCAAAAACATATATAGTTTTTTCATACACATCCACGGAGGCAAATTATACGGAGTAACAATGACAGGCCAACATGAGTATTGTTTACCAGAGCTTCCAAAAGGCACAAAGCCATCAGAACAAACTTCAACGCGAACATTTTGGGCATCCGCCGCAAACCACGGGTAAGTGGAATCAAAATGTTTCCATGCTTCCCCATTTGAAGGATGTTTTAAAACATTTGGGTCGGATGGATGGTCACTGTGCCACCTCATGTGCTCTACAGTTGAAAGTGAAGCATATAGTCGCTGCAGGCAAGGAGTGAGTGGTAAATAGTGCATAGTCTTTCTTGCTCTATCTTAACCCCGCCCAGCTTTTCTCGGCTTAAATAGAGATTCACCACAAAACTTGCATTGTGAACCATCTTCATCATTATTCCAAAACAACATGCAGTTGTTAACACAAGCATCAATTTTAAGATGGGCAAGACCTAGTTGTGAAACTAATTTCTTCGTCTCATACCAATTGGATGGCATCTTGCTGTCACTTGGCTATGTCTCTTTCATCAAGGCCACGATACCATCATAACACCCTCTTGGCATGTGATATTCTGGTTTAAGGTTTAACAAACAAACTGCAGCAGACAACTCAAAATGCTTATCACATCCGTCCCAAATGGGTGTACTAGCGGAGTACAGTAAATCAGAAAACCGTCTAAAACCTTCATTAGGTTCTTCATCAACTTCAGTGAAATTCTGATGGGTATTTGGACCCGCTGCATCAAATATCATTTGAGCATATGGGTTTGCATTTGAACTGAACTCAGAATGCTCATACCAATCAGAATTATGAAACGGCTGCTGCGGAGGCTCTGTAAATGCCTCCCCATGAGCTGTCCAGTTTGTGTAATTAGCCATGAAACCCACTCTGTATAGATGCACTCTAACGTCATCACAATCCTTAAACTTCAAATTTTTACACCTCTTACACGGGCAACGTATTTTGTTGCCATCCATGTGAGCTGGGTTACTACAGGCAAATGTTATGAACTGCTCAATCCCTGTCTCCCACTCCTCTGTGTACCCAACTCGGTGCGGTAAATAACGACTACTATACATCCAACTATGGTCCATGAAGTCCTACCAATACATTATTTTGTTTAGTTAATCTAAACCATGTCATTTAAAACACAAAAACTGTAATTTACGTAAGGATTAAATCAGGTGCCCAGGCAGTTCGGAATTTTATTTAAGGTTTACTGTTAATACGTAATAGGATTAGTAATTACATAATATTAGATATTTCACTTAAGTATTATTATAATTATTAGGAATAATTATTTTCACTCAATTATTAACATTACTAGTTAGTCATACAAACTACCCCCCCCATGTTTTTATTATTAGTATAGTACTATTATGACAATATTACTTAGGTTTTAATAATTATAATTATAATTATTATTATATTATTACTATTATGTTTATCATAGTAGATTGTATGACACATTTATTTGTCTTATTGGATTTATTATTGGTATACTAATAATAATAATTATGATATATCCGATGGTTAATATTATAATTAAGATTATGACTATTATTATAATTATGGTTATTGTCTATTATAATTAGTATTCTGTTTATTATTATTATTACTATTATCATTAATATTAGTATTTATTAGTATATACTTTTATTATTTATAGCTTATTATTAGTATTATTTTTATTATTATTATTATTATTTCTGTTTAATAATAATGGTAGTTATAATTTTTATTTGTCTTATTGGATTTATTATTGGTATACTAATAATAATATTTAATAGTATTACTACTATTACTTTACTACTAATCTTGCCATCATATGTATTGTTTCAAATATAAGTTATTATTACTAATAATAATAACTATTATTATAATTGATATTACTCGTATTCGATTAATTAGATCAGAAATAATAATACTAATTCATAATATTATTTTTACTATGACTTTACTACTACATTTATAATCCCATATATTATTCTTCGTAATATTATTAATATTGACATATATTATTTTTGGAGGTCAATTTATTTCACTAGATATATTTTGAACAATTTATATTAATGCCAATAATGAAAACATTGTAATCAAAATCCCAAAATAACCATTCTACGTTGTAACAAAATATATAACCCAAACAATTTACTTCACACTAATTATTTGTAACTAATTGCACACGTAATTTATACATAAATAATTTAAATAACACATAATTATACTACATAACTAATTATTTGTAACTAATTGCACACATAATTATACTACATAAATTGTACTACATAAATAATTTAAATAATTTGCCTAACTAATTGCACACATAATTATACAACATAACAAATTTAAATTAAACTAATTATTTCTAATTTTGTAACAATTTCCGAAAAAAAAAAAATAGTTAGAAAATCCAAAAAAATGTACAATTACAATGGGTACCCCAAATACTTCACATCCCACCATCAACATCTACACCTCAAATACTAATCACATATTTCAACCCAAATAAGCATGAAAAATTCGGATTTAAACTAATTAATAGGGAAAAAAATTAAACTTTCGGATTAAGTAAAAACTAACCTCAAATCCGTAATACAAGTTGCTTCAAATGGCTGGGAATAGGTTCGAATCACCTATGTTTTGCAAGAAATTGAAACCCACAGTAAAAAAAAAAACGCATCATCCGAAAAAAAAAAATTTTGAAAAGTCTCTAAAATAACGTACTAACCACCAAATCGAGCAAATTGAGGCCAGATCCACGTTAAAATCAGCTTCACGACGTTGATAAACCCCTTAATCGAGACAAGAAACGTGCTGTGTGTGCGTGTGAAGGATTTGTAGTGAGAGAGAGGAGCACAGCGTAAGGGAGAGAAAGCTGGAGGAAGAAGACGAGTCCGCTGCGAGGGGGGGGACTTTTTAAAAGTAATTAAGCCGTTGGAAAAAAATTTCAAAACTCAGCGTTTCATAAAATGAATTTCCAACGGCTAAAGCCGTTGGAAAAATTTTTTTGTTCTTTTACACATTTTCCAACGGCTGTAGCCGTTGGGAATTTCATTTAAATTTTGTGTATTTCCCATTTTTTGTTATTTTTCACATTTTCCAACGGCTGTAGCCGTTGGAAACAATTTTTTTCTTATTTCACGGCTGTAAATTAAAATTCTTTGTCTCTGTCCCATTTCCAACGGCTATAACCGTTGGAACATAACTATTTGTTGTTTTCTTCTCTGTCCCATATATTGAAATCATTTTGGATATAATTTTCTTAAATTTTGTGAAGATGTAGCTTATTTTACATATAATTTTAAGAACGTTTGTAAATATGTTGCTTATTTTATGAAACTTTGTAGACATACTATATTATATATACCAAAATTTATATATTTTACGCAAAAGATCCATATTTATATATTTATATATTATATTATGTTTATATATCTAAATTTTAAGAAAGTTTGGTAATATGATATATTATGTAAATTTATATATTTAACTTAACTATATCTTTTTTTTCCTTTCAGCCGTTGCAAATATCATATATATCTACATTTGTATAATTAACACATTTTCAAAAATCTATAATGTTAATATAACTTATATAATTTACACCAACAAAATCAATATTAATTTTTTTTTTCCTGGGTTTTCCAACGGCTTCAACCGTTGGAAAATATTATATATGTCTACATTTATATAATTTACGCAAAAAATTCTATATTTTCCACATTTTCCAACGGTTTTAGCCGTTGGAAATAATATTTATGTTATTATTTATTTACGAGAATTACTAGGTAAATCCACATTTTCCAACGGTCTTAGCCGTTGGAAAAATATTATATATGTCTACATTTACTATAATTTTCTGCAACGGTTTTAGCAAATTATTCTTTATTTTCCAAAGTTATCCAACGGTTCTTAGCCGTTGGAAAATTTATATGTCTATTTTATGTTATTATTTATAAGAATTTTTTCTAGGTAAATCCACATTTTCCAACGGTTTAGCCGTTGGAAATATTTATATATGTCTACGGGTGTAATCTTATATAATTTCTGCCCACAAAATTCTTTATTTTCCAGAAGTTTTCCAACGGTCCTTTAGCCGTTGGAAATATTATATATTTATCTATTATTTATATAATTTTGGAAAACAGCTCCATATTTCCTCCATTTTCCAACGGCTTTAGCCGTTGGAAATACTATATATATTATGTAAATTAAATACTCTAAAACTTCCAACTGCTAGGCAGTTGGAAAAAATTTTCTCCTCGTTCCAACGGTTTTGGCAGTTGGAAATTTCCAACTGCTTGACCGTTGGAAATGAGGGCAGTTGGAAATAAAGGAATTTTTAGTAGTGCCCCCCCCCCCCTTTTTCTTTTGAGGCCGTTTCTTTGATCCAGCTTTTTCCTTTCTTCTTTTTTCATTACTTTTTTTTTATCCTGACATTTTGTTTTTCTTTTCTCTAGTTACATGTTAACTAACCAATAAGATTAGTCCAAGTAACTCCCGGACAGAATTTTTTTTTTTTGGTTTTTTGTTCCTTGCTTTGAGCTGGATTGCTGCCAATTAGCTATTAACAAAATAAAATTCCCTAGTAATTTTTTGGAGTGGGATGAAATTAGCCACTAAGGGTTTTTCTGGTATGAATCTACTAATATTTTAAAACGGGCTTAAGTATGTCACTGTTTGTTAAAAAGTAATAAAACACAGTAATATATCAGATTTTGAAATCTTGGAGGATGATCATGTCAGATTGAGTTGGCATAAAATCTTGATTTATGGAGAAGAAAATTTGATTCTTTAAATAGTTCATTAATTGCTAAAAGATTATGTCATAATTTAAATTTATGAAAAGAAAATTAATAAAAATATTAAATTAGAATTTAAAAATTTAATATTAAATAATTATTTGAGAGTTAATGAATTCAAACTTTTGGTAACCGCTTTTGATAAATCTAAAGCCATTATTTGTTGACAATTAATATACTATTTAATCTATCAACTTTTCTTAAATTGAGATCAACTTTATATAGAACTACAGACTCAAACGAATGACTGAAGATAAAATACTACTGGATTAGTCATTGTACCCATACTTTTATGATATTTATGAAATTAACATCACGTCTTGAACAACACATTTGTTTGAAGTGAACAATATTTTATGAAACAATACATTTATCTGAAATGAATAACATTTCACAGAATAACATATTTGTCGAAATGGAACAATATTTCTTATGTGGATTCAAAAAATATTATTAACATATATTATTTCTTTCCCAATTAACAATATTTTACAGAACACCAAATTTATAAAAATAGAACAGTAGAGGATATCGTACTCTATTGACTCCTTCAATTATGTGGCCGATGACAAGTTCAAGGTGAACGTTAATCAGACTTACCATAGGAATATATCTGATAAATAGGAGATTGAAGGAGATGTGCTACAATGGCGGCAAGCCTAGAGGTGGAGGTTGTTGCCAGTAAGAATTTGCTGAAGGAGGAAATTGATAGTAGTGCTTAAGGACTTAACTTTTATTGAAAGCAAAATATAATTTTATTCCATATTGTTGTTCTGTTCATTGATAAATAATGTTTCATTCATACAAATGTGATGTTCTATAATGTGATGTTCATTTCATAAGATATGTTGTTTGTAATAAGTGTTATTTCATTCAGTAGCAAATATTGTTCCATTCATAAAAATATGTTATTTTGTAATATATTGTTCCGTTTAGTAATAAATGTTGTTCCGTTTAATAATAAATGTTGTTTCAATCATACAAATGTGTTGTTCATTTTGTAAAATATGTTATTGGTAAGTGTTGTTTCATTTATGTAAATATGTTATTTATTTCGTACGATGTGCTGTTTGTAATAGATGTTGTTCTGTTCAGTAATAAGTATTGTTCCTTTCAGTTATAAGTATTGTTTCATTCTTACAAATATGATATTCTGTAAAATATTGTTAATTTTGAAAGAAACACTATTCATAAATAATGTTGTTCTGTTGAATGAGAAATGTTGATACATTTAGATAAATATGTTATTCTATAATATGTTGTTCATTTTGTAAGATGTGTTGTTCATAAATAATGTTGTTCTATTAAGTAAGAAGTACTATTCCATTTTACAAATGTGGTCTTTTGTAAAATACTATTAATTTCAAAAGAAATGCTGTTCATAAATAATATTATTTAATTCAATAAAAAATGTTGTATCTTTCAGACAAATGTATTATTCTCTGAAATGTTGTTCCCTTCAGAAAAATGTGTTATTTTGTAAATTAGTTTTTCAATCAAACAAATGTGTTATTCAGGATACGGTTACTTTTTTGTAAATAATGTGAAAGTAATATAGTAGCCAGTTGTACTAGGTGTATCCTATAACTACTCCAAATAAATTATAATGATTCAGAACCCACTTGTAATTAAAGAAAGTTTGAGGATTGATTTGAAATGACAACTAAAGGTTTTGGACTAATTGCGCCCTTTTATCCCTACTCGGTCTCTTCCTTTTCTTTTCTTAAAGAAAATAATCGACTTTGAGCTATCGCTTTCTACTTTTTCTTCCTCCAATTCTGGGGATTTAAAAAAGGCAACCAGCAGAAAAAGTGATAAATTTTGTACGTAACTTCTCATTTGCATGTGGACTCACTGCCCGTTTGGTAAAAGTGCGCATCAATGGGATAGTCTTAAATCCTCCACTCCTTTCTGTTGGCTGAAAGATTAGTTAATTTCTGCTCCGAACTTCAGATTGTATCAAAATCTCCACCCCTAAAGTTGAACCGTAAAAAAGCCATAATGTCCCTGTTTGAAAATAATTTTTTATGATTAAAGTTAGAGTTTTAAATAATTTATTAATGGTGGAAATGAAATTGTTGAAACTAAAAAATAAGAACTATTTATTAATAATTTTTTTTTAAAACTTTTAATGCTAATCGCTAAACAATTGTTGTTCCTAAGAAAATGAACTGGGAAGCAATCAACTCATCTATGGAGTTGATTATACTTTAGTGCAGTTGACATGAGAATGTCATATCACGTTATCGCATGACTTGGAGTTTAAATTACCATTCCCTATAATGTTTCTTAGTATAAAAAAAAATAAAAACTTCTGTGAAGATATACAAGTAGTATTTACAGAAGTCTCAATTCTCTCGGAAATTTATGTGTTAATAAAAATGCTGAGCATAAAACTGTGAGCTCATGAGGATTGTAAACAGAGAACAACTGAGATTGACGAAACACAGAAAGATTACCAGCTAATTCATACAAGGATTGATCATTTTATTATTATGAGATGCCACATGAATACAATTTCAAATCGCTAATTTATGAATATAGTGACTCAAAATGGCAATTTATATGGCAACTACAAACAATACTATATATATATATATATATATATATATATAATGAAAAAAACTTGGGTACTAAAAGTTTTAGATTTAGAATTGACTTAATTAGTCAGACGAGAACTAATGGGAATTAGGGGTGCAGGCAATACAGGCAAGCAACAAAATGGCAGAAGAAACACCATCCTCTTCAAGATTTGAGCTGCTCCTCTTGAACTTGATGGCTCTGCCTTTGTTAATATTATTATTGCTCTGCACTTGCTTCTGCTGCTGCTGCTGTTGCTGTTGGTGGTTCCCATTTTCCTTCGTCACTTTCAGGTTTTGCTGCTGCTGCTGCTGCTGCACTTTGGACACCATCTTCTGCTAGAATTTTGTATTTGTTTTAGGAGAGGAATAAGGAAGCAAATTTTGTATGTGTTCTTGATTTGGTTCTTGGCCTCTGTATGGGGAACTGATGAAGGGGTCAGATTTTTATAGCCCAAATTTTGTTGGCTACTTCTTGCATGTGGAACTTGGATTCCTCTTCTAAGTTTTACCAGTCAGATGGGCAAATGACAATAACCTTCCTAAGGTATTCAAAATATTGCATATTTGTCTCTAACTTATAAGACATTGGTTACTGTCCCTGAACTATAATGTGAAAAAGACCGAAGTCCGAAAACATTTTAAAGTTTATTGATCAATATGGACTTGCATGTATAATTTAGGGGCGCAATATAGCATCTGCAACCAATAGGAGTAGAGCACATGACTTGGTAGCCCTCTGGGATCTGCCCACACGCCACCGGCCGCCCTATCTTTTTCCACTATTTAATAACCAGTTCTTTGTACCTTGTCACCATGATTGGACATATAGGTGTGTGTACACGCATAAGAAGCTTTTTTAACATATGAAAGGGGCTAACGAACAGTGCTGGAACTAGGTTTTTAGGCTTAGGGGAGTGACAGAAGTGAGACGAGCGACAGCCAAAATTTAAGGAAAAAAATTAGTAAAATAATAGTTTATAAAAATTAAATTTTATAAAAAAAATATTTAAATAATTATTAGGTGTATATGGTATTCAATTGACAACTATTATAAATTAAAATTATAAAATAATTACTTTGTTTTGATTAATCATTACGGAAGCAGATAGAGAGACATTGAGAGGGAATGGTTTGGGATGGATGTGCCACGTTTCATAGGTTAGGGATAAATTTGTAATAAAAAGTAAAGATTTAGGACTGATGGGGCCATTTACCCCTTCTAAATTCTAGTTTGGGGATAAAATTCACATCCGGTCCTTAACTTCTCACAAAATTTCCAATGTAATACCTCATATTTACAAAATTTTGAAATTTTCGGGGACAGCAGCACCCTTCCTCCAACGTGTTTCCGCCACTGCTAAGGAAGAATTAAGGGTTGCATGATAATGGGAGATGTTTATTAGAGCAGGAAGATTCTTCAGAGTATGAAGGTAGTTACAGTTACACTATAAACATAAGTTGGTTTTGGAAATGGCAAAACCCCTAGATATGCTTGCCCTCTAGCTCAATTATCCCATTTAACTTTTATTTTGATAAATTAAATCACTCGTGTTAGTAATTTAGTTCAACTTGACGGCTATGATTAGTAAATTAGGTCCAATTCGGCAATTGCCGTTAAAATTTCAGTATTAAATTGTTGGTTTTAAACTGTTAGAGAGTAATTTGAAAATATTGACTTCGGTGGTCCAATCCAATCAACAATTATTCGACAATGCCTAGTAGTATCAAACTAAACATAATTTCCCTCTACAAAGGGTTCAGCAACATAGCGTCGCCGGTCGACGTCGGAGGCGGCACCGGCAGTCTGGTGGTGGAGATTGTGAAAGTTGTGTAAGTGCCAGGTAGGTAAAAATCTTGGTTGACATAATTTAAAGCAAGAAAACTTGGTTGCTATCATTAATATCTGGACGGCAAATTTTGAAAAATTGTCGACCAAATTATGGTCCTCCCCACCTATATGCATTCCAGTTATTTAATTAGTACTTGAGTTTGGCTGCTACTAGTCCAGGGCTTGACGTTATCCGCGACCATTTTTTCAATTGGATCTCGCACCTCCTTTATCCTTATTTTATTACACCATTTTTAAGAGAAACAAATTTAAGAAGGTTTTTTTTTATTTAGTGTATTTTTCCTCAAATATCTTTGAAAATTTTTCACACAGATGTCCAAGAACTCGAAAAGTAAAAAGTATAATGGAAAATATAAGAAAATATTGCACTCATTTTTAAACATTTTGAAATATAAAATATTGCAATAAAAATGGAACAGAGTAAATAGATTTTGGGTGAGAGAGTACCTTAAAATATAATTAACCAAAGTACCAATTGATTATATATATGTCTCGATGCTGACCCATATCATAAATAATAGGATTGTGTATACACTTAATATTAAACAAGTGTTTTTCATCTAGGATATAGGCTTAACCCGAGAGTCATTATCTACACAGAATGGGTCTGAGATAAGAGATTCAACAAATGAAAAAGGAAAACTCATCTAAGACGGAAAAAGAATCCTCAATTTGCAGGATTGATTTGAAGATTTCTATCTCAGAACAATTCTCACTAATCTCACCTCAACTATACAAGCCAGACTATTTACCAATCTCAAGATATAAGGTTTTCTAACTAAACCCTCTACTGCTTCTCTTTATCCACGAGAAACTAACTTGATTGATGAAATGTTTTTCCCTAAAAAACATATCTTGAAGCTCTGATGATGTCTTTGTGTGCATAATCTTCATTCACCAAATACTAGACAATTGAATCAGGCCTAGCCAACCCTCCTTTTACTATCAATGAATAACGTAGATTACGAAAGTGACTAATGGTTTTATTATCAGAGAAGAAATACTACTCCTTTTCTACTAATTACTATTATCCAATCAAAATTTTATAGTCTTTTAAGTTACTTTTTACATATTTAAAATGTTTATATTTCTAAAAATAATTATTAAACGTCGTTGTATTAACTTTTGTAGGATATATCCTCACGTCGTTGTAAGTGTACTTCGCTGGAAACTTGGGCAACCATAGATTCGGATTCCCTCGAACAGCATAGGTGGGAAGACAAAGCTAATCATTTTTCTTAGCTGGTTTCAATATATTATGAGGAAAACATGGCATTGATGATTGGCTCCGTTATTAAACAGTACGACAGATAACTTGTAACACTTTCTTTTTTACACATAAACATGTTTAAAAGTCTATAAGGGTAGAATATAATGTATAATCTAGGGGATGTTGAATGACTCCTTTTCCGGAACTTGGAAGAATTACTAAATCAATAATATTTGCATTATAGGGGAAACGGGTGGAGGTCCAAGTCAAATTCTAAAACTCCACTCAACCATGCGTCCATCATTCTTCCAAATGGTTTTGAACAACATTTAAAATTTAAATTGCATACAAAAACAACTATAATTTTAATTATCTATCAAAATGTTTGATATATCATTAAGGATAAATGCACTCTGAGACCACATTAAGGGACCTTGGCAATAGGGGAAACTCTGGTAACACAACTACTTCAATACCCAATGAGGGACCTCAATATGATTTTTGATCGAGATCCCTACACCTGAGATCTCTGGTAGGCTACCTCGATACCTTATCAAATGATGGAGCCGTGGACCTTTTCCCGTAAGGTCCCCCTTGGCTCTTCTCAGCTGAGGTCCTTTGTGGTTGTATGTTAAGTAGCATGACAGGATAGTTAGTTTGAGGCATCAGAGGATTGGTGAATAAGAGGCGTGCAAGAGTATAGATTTCAATCTTTTGGATTTGGTTGGACGCATAATCACCCACCTAATCTCATATTTTCCACAACAACCTTATTATCTCTTGTACTATATATATGAGGGACTTCTTCACTAGAGGGAATAAAACTCTACTCCACTCTTGTGCTATTTTATTCTCTCAAACTCTCAAATCCTTTGCCTGACTTGAGCACCAAAAGCTCCCATAGGAAAGCTCCAGGGATCTTTTAACTTTTTCCTTTTCTATTTCAAGTAACTTTGGTTGAACGTCTGCCGCACCAGCTTCTATCATTATCACTTCTTCTAGTACAAAATGATGTGGAACATCAATAAATTTTATGAATGGAAAATTCAAATCGTGATGATTATTACCGAGACCAACGTATTCTCTTAAACATTATGATTTTAAAAGAACATTTTTAAAAAAGGAGTAATTTTTTTTTTTAAGAGAAAAAGATCGAAACAATTGATTGTCATTAGGATTGTCGTTTTCTTGCAACCATTTGAAGCCCTAGGAGTGTTTTTGTCGGGTTGCGGGGGTGGGAGAAGTGGGCATGTGGCAAGCCCATGTGAGCACGTGGACATGTTTTCCACGAATCTGTATGACCCGCTTCTGCAGGCCCATAAGCCTCCTCCAAACTCTTCCATATTCATGCATGGAAAATTATACCAAGGCAAAAGCCCCCTTCTGCCCCCTTAACTTTCATGTTTGTGCCCGAGTGTCCCGCTTGAACTTTTTTTCAATGCCCAACTGGCCACTCGGCGTTTTCGGATGTGCCCAATTAGCTCTTCAGGAACCCAGTTGAAATTTAACTTTGCTTTAGTGACTATATGACTTCTACTAATTTTTATTCTCTTAAATGTTACGTTTAAGTTGTGGAATAATTACATAAGGACCCTTCAAGTTTTCCTTAACCCGCACTTGCTGCCTTGAAGCCCCTCGTTTTGTAATACCTGCACTTACCATCTATAGTCAAGTAGTCAAACCTCACAAATTTACTAAAACAACCCTAAAATAGTAGCACAGAAATACAACTCTTATGCCCAACTTCCCCATCTAGAGCGATGGAAACCAAAATGTTTTCATCTCCTAATTCGACCCGGCTATAAGACAGTCTCACGGTTGCTTAATTTCATGCTCTAGTTGGTGAATCAATTGTAATTAGGACAAATCACAGGGAAGATTTTTGTTATTTTTCCTTAAGTTTAAATAGATATTCGAATAGCAACCCCTAATCGTATTTACTGCATTTCACTATTGAGGTTTGTTAAGTTAAAAATTTAGATAGCAAAATAACAAGTCGTGCAGATATAAAACTAGTTCATCAAAATTGCAAAAGTAGCATCTACTGAAGTGATGGTGATGATAAAAATGATAGATTCAGAAATTTAGGGGTTATGATATTAGGAAAATGAAACTTGGAATTGAAACTTATATTTTTATAATTTTTTTAAGTTTGCCATGTTAAGCAATTTTATTGAATGGTGACAGATTTATTCCGAACACAAAATATTGATAACAAATTTACCTATAAAAAAAATTTAGTGATAAAATTACTATATCCCTTATAATTTAGAGGCAAATTTGTCCCTCTTTTCTTCTTCTAGCTGTCAGTTTTCAGTTACTAAATTACGTTACGAAGGTCGCAAGCTGTATAATACTGATTTCTAATATGAATTAACTAAATTCCTATTTTAGTCACTCAAGTTTAACTTAATATTCAATCAAGTTACAGAAACGCTTGTTTGGCACATCTAGAAAAGTTCAGGTGCCAGCTAGGGAAACGGAAAAGTTTCAGGGGCCAAGTACTGATAATAAAAATAATAATAGATTTTCATGTGGTTGTTCTTATTTGTTTTTTCTTGGGGTCACTTTTACATCGGGTAATATTTTTGGAAAGTTACAAAACTATGTCCTATATTCCATTTTCATCCTTAACCTATGAAATGTTAAACGCTTTGTGCTAAAATATGTCAAATGTTGCAATATCACTTTTATGTTAAAATTTAAGACACCCAGAAGCCCAACATTGAGGCAATACTGTCCCGCCACCATAGCTCGTGTCACAAAAGGGATGCACAATCCCTGGCCCCCTCCGGGAATCGATTCCCCCCGGGCGGAGCCAGAATTTTAAGTTGGAGGGGGCCGGACTTCATTTTAAAAATGTTAAAAAATTAAGAATTGAATGTATTTCTACAATGTAAAAAGAAAATAATAAAAATAACTTAAAATCTATTAAAATGCTATGTTTATAGGTTATACATTTTCAAAATAATAAGTAAAATTTACTAAATCTCAGTTTTCATCCATATAATGAATCGGTGATCATAAGCTTTAAATCCATATCAAATCACGCGCTTTCCTCTCAATGAAAAATTAGTTATGTTGTTATACATGTACACATGTTCAATTAATATCACATAGCAAACAAAAATATAATACCTTGTGCATCATGAAGTGGGGATGCTTTTCTTTGAATGCATAAAAATCATCTATTTCTTATCTATTAAAAAGGTCCCAGCAATCTCTCTTTCAATATAAACAATCAAGTGATTTTCGAGAAAATTATTACTCATCCTATTATGAAGTTTTGTGTTCACAATTTTTATTACTGAAAATGCTTGTTTTGTTGTTGAAGTTGAAATAGGAAGAGTCAATATAAGACGAATCAGTTTATTCACCTAAGGATAAATTTCTTACTTTCTTATTTCATTTAGTCCTCTACACAATTCAGCAATCGTAGATACATTTTTTCAACTGTGGATAGTAGGGCACATCAATCTCATAATGCTGCAGCTAATACTTCAAATAAATCTTTTCTTGTTCAGTGAAATCTGAAGGATAAAAATTGTCGACTAATCTACATATGTTCTTAATATTAAAGGACTTATAGGAATTTCTGGGATCCAAAACAACACAAAGAAAAAGAAGCTCATCATCTGTTTGCTAAAGTACTTCATCTGTTTCTCACAAAACATATCTTAGTTAATGTAAAAATTTGCAAAAGAAGTGAAAAAGTTGTACTTTACATTTATAACCTTTTAGAATATAACTAATTATTTTTTATTAAGAGAGTAAAATTAATTATTTGGTGTTAGACTTTTCTTACATTAAATCAACCACATGTATTTATGTATAATTTTAGTGAGATGGAGAAAATTATTACCATTTTACATATATACTTCTTAAAAATTATTATTATGTTTTATAATTAAAAAATTGAAGGTCCACAAAAGAGATAATATAATTTTTTTGTCATTACTTTTACATACATACATATATATAATTTATAAAAAAGTTGGGGGCGCCCCTCTATTGGCTCCGCCACTGGATCCCCCCCCCCCCCCATTTAGTATCTCACAATACCATTAACGCTAGTTCGGTTGCCTCTTGGCTTTAAACAAATTGATCTTTTTTTTCGTTTCCTATACTATGGATGTATCTCCTTCAACCCCTATACCTTATAATACTTATTTTGAGTAAAAAAAAATAAACAATATAGAGAGAAATTGGCTAGAAAACGTTAGAGCACTCTCCTTAATGGCCAGCAGAGGAAGCAAAACTGCACGTCTTTCTTAACTGTGTTGGGCTCAAAATTTCAGGAGTCATCGATTAAAATCATAATATTAAATATTGTGATATACACTTATTGCGGGTATAAATATGCAGTATATCAATTTTCATGATATGTTAAAATATCAAATGGTATATTGTAATATACTGTGCTTACCTTATGTATATCATTTACCGCTAGTTTTTAAAGTGTTTTAGCCGATTTACCGCAGTATACCAGTATACACTAGGTATATCGTATATTGTGAGTTAGAAATTTGTTTTATTTTACATTAATATAACATATATATATATTTAGATGTTTTACTGAATAATATTTATTTTGTTATATATATATTACATTTTTTACATTTTCATACTAAAATAATTATTTTTATATGTATTTTATTTATATCAGAAAAATTATGTTAAAAATAATTAATACATATAAAAATTTCAATGCTTTTGGCTCAAATAAAGCACTAAGCGTATTAACACCACCGTTTGAAACTTCGAACAAAGTTATTCTTCAGTTTTCAGTTTCTTCACTGAGAAGACATTAGGGGACGTTTTTTACAACTTGAGGGGTCATTTGGAAACCAATTTTAGTTTAAGGGCTAAAAGATCAGATTTACAATAGTTTGGGGGCCAGCTGTGCACTTAATTTATTTATTACCTTTGCTTTTAGGAACAACCTACGATCAGATTAAAATAAGGAAGAAGTAGAATTCTCACGTTTTTGTGTAATTCGTTGGTAGATCCGGTGCATCCAGCTTGAACTAAAGTACATGAATCTCTCTTCCTAGTTTTGAAAATTGGAAGATATCGAGAAGTACTCCTTAATTCATCAAGTACATATATTAAAAAAAATGATATCGATCTCTATATTTTAAAAAATGATACCGATCTTTAATTAGGTGTATTTGCTTTACGTTCCATTCCTAAATTTGTACTCCATATTAATAGTTTTCTCTAGATCTTTATATAGACACACAAACACAAAAAAAAAAATAATCTAAGCCAAACAAATTATTAAGGACACTATTGCTTAATCATATAAAGTATATATTATCCCGAGTGAGCCAGTCCAGTGGCTAAAGCGTGAGTTATACCCGGCAGAGATGCTCGAACTCCGTCATCGTCAATTTATCCTTAACGCTGCATATGCTCATTCCGATAGCTTTTTTGGATCCTGAAAAAGTAAGTCAATCTCTTTTTTCTTATATATTTATGTACTCTAAATCTATGCACTTATGCAGATGCTTTTGAATAAGATCATATTATTTGTTGTATTGTCTTGGCTTGCAATTTTATTTTTTTGTAAAATTAATTATAAATCAAAAAAGATATAAAAATAAAAATAAGCTCAGATTAAGTTGATTTAAATTAAAACAAATTTAAATTTTTTTTTATCTTACAACAGAGGAGACTAACACTCATTTATTATATGCTCTTCTAACTTTGTCCCTATCAAATAAACCTTAATAAATTAAGCATTTAGAGTATTCCATTTTTTTTTTTTCAAGTAAAAGGATGATGAGTTAATTCAAGCTCAACGCATCCTGCAAGAAGCAATCACGGAGCAAAAACTTCTTTTAAAAGAAGCCAAGAGCAACATACAAAATGATGAACCCAGTTTAAAAACTCATGGATAAATGACCAAATATATCAGCATACCTATTTCAGCCGAACATAACCATTTCTCCCATTTAAGGAATAAAAAAAAAATAAAGGAACCAAGGCACACTTAAATGAATCCTATGCCGTAGTCAATGGACAAAATAGAGAAATAATTCAAAACAGACAAAGGTGAGAATTGGAATCACCCATCCATTATTGTTGTTGTGTGACTGCGAACAACAGATGGCGAAAGGTTCGTGAAGTCAAAGTTGTTGCTAGAAAATCCGCCGCCAATGTCGCCCATGGGAGCTGGGAAAAACTGGAGGAGTCTAAAGGGAACCGGATCGGCTCGGTGGCCAAAGGAGGAGCTTGCGAGGTGGGGAGGTACTTCATTCATGGCGGACAAAGAGGACACAATGCCCAACTTTGCCTATTCTTGCCGCCTGAGAAAGGCAGAATGAGGAGAGAGAAGTGAGTTTACACCTCCCTAATGAGTGGCAAAGGCCTGTAATTTTCACCAAGTTCAGTCCCCTTTTCATACTTATCCCACTTGCTCACTTTTGACCAGCCTAAAAAGTTGACCAATTAATCTATTTAATTTTATCCAAACTGCCCCCTAGAGTTTTCGCTAATAAGCTATGAGCTATTTTGAACTTGGGGAAATTTGAAAAATATTCATTGTGACCCCATAGAATTTTTGGTAAAAACTCCACTCATTATAAAATGTATGAAATAGTTTTCATTGTCTCCACTAAGATAATTTTTTGGTTCCGCCCCTAAGTAATACTATAGATAAGTATTGACATTAAACTCGAAATGAGACATGTATTATCATTTTAAAACAGAGACAGTCAGACAGATAAGAGTAATAATCCCTCATATCTCAAAAGATGGTGGCATGTGAGTGGGCACCCCCTTTGGGCATAAAACTTGTTAGGGTCAAGAACCATAATAATGAGGTAACTACAAGCTGATGCTTGAACATAAGTGGTGACGCTCACCCTTGAAGTACTAGCACTTGTGTCTTGTTGTGGACATGGTGAGTGATGAAATAGAAAGGGACAAGTAGAGAGTTGGAGGGACATAAGCCCATAATACAAACACAAAGGAGGGGCCATTCTTATACAAAATGAGCTGCTGGCCTTTCTACCAACAGCCCCATCTCACCTGCTTTTGACCCTTCAACAAATTCTATCCATTTCATTCAAATCATTAATCATATCCTACACTATATTTCTTCCATATGTCTTATATTTTATCTACATATACATATGTAACATATATTCCCATGTATTTACAAAAATAGGTATTGATTAGGAAGCATTATATTAAATTAGTCCATAATTAGTTTTTTATTTTCTATGTAGACTTGTACAGGTGGACCGTTATAAGTAATGCACCAAATCACACACATAGTGCTAGGTACGCTAACTTACACTAATTTGTTTACTTGGCTCATGTGAATGACAATTATGAGAAGGAATATGTAAATATTGTTGTTTGTCTTTACTTGCTAATTTTAAATAAGCACCTTTATTGTGTTAGATTTTGTTATTTTAGACAAGTCTAGTCGGCGAGAGAATTGTTATAGTACATGATAAAGTACACTTTTTTCCTAAAATTTTATAATATGTACAAATTTATTCTTAGGTTTTGGAAACATGCACTTACCACTCGTTACCTTTTCACCACCGGTCCACCAGTGCAGTCTTTATTATTTGGGTGTATTCGTTTTTCATTTTTTTTTTTGTTAGTTGGGCGCAAAATTTTTATGAAGAGAATGAACTGTATTAAAGGTCCTCTATTTTAATGTTAGTCTTATTGTTATCCCATTCAAGAGAAACATTGGTAAATAAAAAGCTTCCTAGCTTTGAGCAAAATTATGATTTGCCTATGGAGACTTACACTTCACTCCCTGAACATGAGCTTTTATTTATTCTTTTCACAATATCTAACATTAAATTTTTAATTTTTAATTCAAACAATACAAATTTATACTCCCAGTAAATTCAAACTATTTAAAAATAGTTTAACACTTAGTTAACAGTTTCAATCATCATATTTTCTTTCAGTTAAATGTAATGTAATTTTTCCCTCATTTTTCAAGTTATAAAGTGTATGGTTTTAAAATAAAATGAGGTTAACTATAATTTTATCTAAATA
>SMDT01000522.1:0-163269 GCA_005392925.1 Aquilaria sinensis
TATTTTACAGATGAAACAAACTTCCTATATCAGAAATGAGATACCTGCAAATTTTTATTGAATTTGGGGCAGCCAATCTCAAGATTCCCCCAAGATTATGTTAAGCTACTAAGATAACCTGCAGAGGAACTTTTGCTTCAAACATTGGGTAAATGGCCTTAAATTAAGAATTTATGAGCTTAGAAAACTTTTATATGATTAAGATAAGTTTCCTGCAAAATTTGGTATCATTTGGAGCATTGGAACTCAATAAGACCCTTTGAGTTCAAAGATTTTACCCAAATGACCTGTAGAAAAGAACTTCTTTAAACTCTTCAAAGATGACTTATAAATTGATGTTTTGGGGCTAGGAAAAGTTTATTATGACTAATAGATGGCAACTATAAAGTTTCATGTTAATTGGAACACTAGAACTCAAGATACCCCTTAAAACCTGGAAAGTTGAAGCTTTAAAATTGCAAAACCCGCATAAAAGACTTACTGGAGTAGATTTAACTCAAGTTTGACTTTGAGGAAGATGATAGAACTTTGAAATGAAATTTTCTAGATCTGTTTATGGCCTTAAAATGGATTTGTTCATGACCTTAAACCAGAATTTTGGCTTAGGGATTGGATTCTGGTTATGGCTGCAAGCTAAAGGTAATATTGGTCTATAAAGGTGTATGAGCAATACTGATGGTCTCAGTTAGAGCTACTTAGCTGCTGTAGAATGAGTTTTAACTTATGTTTATAAGGGTTTAACTAGAAGTGGAGACCCAGTTTAAGAATTTATCCTAAGTCTATACTACACATGCCATGGGCAAAGAACATGGTTAAAACGAAAACTTGTAAGATTGTCAACTTTGATGTCACATTAGGGTGTTATGGCATTGTTGAAGGCTCTAACACCTGTGAAAGTGGACAACTAGTAGTTTTTAAGGTGTTTTACTAGTGTTCAGTGACCCATGTTGAGGAACAATGAGTTGGTTTATAAAGGGCAACAGCAATGAATTTGATCAACAGGAACTAACAAGTCACTTGCGATGTTTGACCTATAAGTTGACTTTTTGTGTAAGAAGTTAAATGACAAGAAGCAAAAGTTTGTAGGCCATATGGGGCGATGAAAAACTTATGGAAAACAAGAAATTTCCAAGTCCTTGCTTGCAAAGATATCAAAGTCCTAAATGTGTCTGAAATTGTTAGGCAGTTTATTGTATTGCTACATTGGTAAAATGAGCTTGTTAAAGGCTGAATTGAGGGTTAACCTTTTGCAAGAATCAACTGAAGAATCAACACCAAAGAGCAAAATCAAATTTTCAAAACCCAAAATTCTACTCACAAGGCATGAACAAATCCACTTTATAAGTACAAATAGATCTGCAAAAATTCAGTTCAAGATACTTTTTCTTTCTCAAAGTCAAACCCAAAGTCAAAATAGCTCCAATAGACAATCTTGTGATGATTTTTCTCTTTTGCAGTACCATTTCTAGGTGTTTTAGTTTTATTGGTACAAGTTTGATAAAAAATGGTGAATTATTAAGTTGTGCAAATTATCATATGAATTCTAAGAGTTCATTATGTACAGAAAGTTTGAGGTATTTACAAAAAAATGCAACCTACAGCTTAGCTTTGCAGCAAAACATTGAAACATTTCCCAAATGCAAAACCATAGTTGGTCATTTTGAGTTTTAGGCTAAAGTTAACTGTCAAAATTTGCAAACCAGTTTGTTTTATGAAAAGAAAGTTGATAAACGAGTGAAATCTGAAATTTGGCCTTAAAAATCACATTTTTACGTTTCAACTCAAGAAATTTGTACTAAATCTGCAGAAAAATCAGGTTCAATGCTCATTTCAACAAATTTGGAGATTTTTTATGTGAAGTTGATGTCAACAAGTTTCAAATACCAAATGTGACACCATGGCCTATAAACACCTATACAATTAGCTATGTTAGGGAATTTGGTCCATCAAACTTGAATTTGAAGCTGAAATTTGCACCAGTTTCAAATCTGGCACTTTTGGTTGTAACAGTCAACATGAGTTTTGGTTTTCCACGGAAAACCAAAGCTCACACACACACTTTTCTTTTATCAAAAAACACTTTTGAGAAGCAACAAAACTAGATGTCAACCAAATAATCATAGTAACATAGAGAATAAAAAAATTCAGTCCCATTCATAAGGGAATTTGGTATTGCATTGGTATAGAAAATAGGAGCAGTAGTAATCAGATTACAAAATCAACATACTAGATTAGTGTTTGACAGAACCTTCACTATACAATTTTTTGTCGAAGCACTAAGTTTCCAGATCTGAAATGACATTCTTCAGGCAAAAGTAGGACCTATCTACACCAGCCAAGACTATTTTTGAATTACTTACATAACTACCAAAAGCAAAAGTTCAAAAACTGACAACAAAACAACCAGGCTGGAGTGTAGCTGTTATGCATCATCAGTTGGCCATAATTATATACATTCCCCCAGGAAAAGCACACTATTTATTCCTGCAAATGTGCTTGTACAGCCTCAATAATTTCAGGAGCCACATGAACTTGAGTTGAGAGATGACTTTATTGCTCCAACCGACTCTTGTTCACATGAGGTATCTTGTAGCTATTGCAGCCATTTGACTTCATGACTTCTATCATACATAGCTGCAAAGTGACAAAAACATGCTTCAATCTAGTGGATGGAAATTCATTAAATGCTTTCTCAACATCTTTTACTAATTCATCAATATTTTTCACAGATTGTTGGTGCTAGAGAGATTGAATGGCTAAAAAAAAAACCCAAATCTAGTACATTCATGTTGGGAGAGTTAGGAGGTTGGCACACCAATTGAACATTAAGCTCGGTTCTTCTTGTAGCTTCTTGAAAATCAAAGTCATCAGCCTTAATATGTGGTTTTGCATTGTCTTGTTGAATATATATTGTTCTCCCGGGACTTGTGTGAGGCCATTTTTCCTTAATTGATAGTAAAACTTTCTCAATCAAGCAAGCCTTAACAACTTCTTTTGTGACAGAAACAATGGCCTTTGTTTCCATTGTTCCAGCAGCTCTATTCTTGCTTTTCCTCTTTGCTGGCTCTTGATATACAAATGGAAATATTCCAATTTTGCCTGAAAATTCTATCCCACTTGCTGGATCATTTCTAGGCCTACCAACAGCAGCAAAAAAACATGACTTTCGTGATGAAACGCTTGCTTTTACAGCTACGTATTGGCTCTGCTTCATCAGGCAAAAGATAATACTTCTCTGATCCTTTGGTTAAGTAAAACCATTTCTCATCTATATGCACAAAATCAAACATATCAATGAACATAGGATTATGCATAAGAGAGTTCTTTTCAATCATACATAAGCAGAACCTCAATCGATCTTTCTTATTTTGATTTGTCAAGTAAGGTTTGATGGAATTTGAGTGGCGCCTAAATACCCATTCTTTAACTCGTCGGTGAAAAGTGGATTTCGACATGTTAAGCTCTGTTGCCATGGTTCGGATGGTAGTTCAACGATGTAAAGGGACTGTTGTAACAAGGTTTAGATCAACCTGAATTCGTTTAGGACCTGTAGCTCCAGCATACCTTGTATTGAGCTCAATGGGTCTATTGTTCTCGATTTGTTCCTTTGCCTCATTCCAAATTCGCCAAACAGTGTGTCGACTGACAGAAAAGTGATTGCAAATATTTAAAATCGATCCTCTTTTTGGTTTCCCTTTGCTGTTGCGCTCCTTCATTAATGCTAAACATATTGCCTGTCGTTCATCCTTGGTCAAGACTTTGTGTTGCTTCTTCTCAATTTCCAGGTTTGACAAAAAACTCATCAATTTTGGTGGGGGAGTTGAATTTCAAGTGCAAGTTGTAGTTAACAGGGGAGTCGAATTTCAACCAAGTTTCAGTTGCCGGTTAAAACATTGCGAGGAGCTAGAAATTTAATTGATCGATTGAGAGAATATGAGTAGTTTGGAATTGGAGATGAATTTTGGTGGGGAGATGAAGAAACCAAATAAAGTTATCCCGCCACAACCAAAATTAACTTAAAACAGCCATTTGCTGCTAGCCAACAATGTGATTTTAATTTCTGATTTCAGGGGTATTTTTGTCAAAATATACATCATCTTATCATTTCTTAATCTCCGTGCCAATCACAAATGGTGCAATAAACATGGGACGGAGGGAGTAATCTATTTGAGACTAAATTTTTATAATATTTTTAAATTTTTTAAATTAAAAAAACTTATAAAAATTTAATAAAATTATAAAAATTATATTTTTAATAGATTATTATAACTATATAATATTAAATTTTGATTAAAATTAATTTTGAATAAAAAATATATAAGAATAAAAATAAATCATTTTAAAGTCAATTGACTTGAATTAAAATAAATTGAATAATTATTTGTTTTTATGTAGATGCAAAAATTGAATGATAAAGTTTCAGTCCATGAAGGCTAGGGAAACAAATTCAGCTATTTTCTCATTTCTTATTTAATGGTAAATGACGAAGTTAATTGGCAGAGGGTAACTGTATGTATTTGAAATAGTGGGACGAAACCATACTGGCGGGAGGGGGGTATCATGCTGGATCAGACGCTAGCTACACTCTTGATCTTTTGTCTTGTAAATGATGGTTTCTGCATTTCCTTAATGCCATTTAAAATTTTTTTCGTATATAAAAAGCTCTTGGATGGTTCTGAAAATACAAAATTTAAAAAGAATTGTAACTCTTGCTGAATTCATTCAACGAAAAATGTGCCTGGATCATGTTGTTTCAAAATGACAATCTGAATTTGAATCCAAGTCTGAGCGAATATGAAAGGAAAAAAAAAAAAAAAAGAGATAAAGGCTAGTGACAGAAAGTCCAACCTTATCTTTGGGAAAGCTCTCTCTGGCAACATTTTGAGAGTCTTGACATTGGTGCACAACAGGCATTCAGTGCTGGTTCTCCTCCTTTTTATTCTTCTGCAACACTGGCGGCACTCAAATCCACGCTAAGGTCAGCTACCTGCTCATAAACAAATAAGTTTCTCCTTACATGGTTAAAGCCAAGAAACCAATAATAGTTACGACAATGTAGCAACAGTGGCACCCTGTAATCTGTAATGGAAACAGACATTTCATGCAAGCACGCAAGGTCAAACCTAACTGCTGTCATGGCACTGAATGTTGTTACAACTTTGATGAAAAACATAAGTGGTATAGAATTTGCTTCTAATCCTAAACTTCTAGCTCCAAAGAGAGATTACAACCACAAAACGAATTCACCTTTCCAGTTATCTTGGTGTACATGTTGAGAACATCCATTACAGTTGACTCAAAATGGGTTGTAGCATCATAGCTCTGTCGTTAATTATATAAGGAGTTAGGGTGTAGAAATATTGATAATGAAAATCTCACAGGTTAAGACCAGCATTACAGGAATTTAAGATATACTCACGGTCGATATAAAGCAATTATCTTTGGATGGGTCATTGATTGGTTGATATCTATCATAGGTATCATAGAATATCTCATCAACTGAACCTAGAAGATCAATTCCTGGTTTCAGTTCAGCCTGAGGATTATCAGTCTCTACTTCCGCTGACACAAATGCAATGTATTTGCCCTTTGGAGCCACATTGTGAGTATATGAACAACAGAAGACATACCTAATCAAATACAGGACAGAACTTATTTGTGTTATCACATGAAAAAGGAAAAGCACTGCAACTGAAAATAGATTGTGAAAAAAAGGAAAAAAATAATTACAAGATGCAACTACTTCAAGATTATGATATAGTTGAGATAAGTTGAGGCAATTGGCGAATGAATAAGATGAAGTTGATTGTGGCTGATTGACATGAAATTCTTATTTACAGGAAAACCAAAAACATCGGTGATTCATACAATAACTTCTGGCATATTCTTCCATTGTTTTTCTGTTGGCCAGAACTTCCTTTAACTGAGTATATAGATTTAGTCCACTGTTCTATGAACTATGAAGTATAACTACATAAAAGTTACAGGCAAACTTCATACGTAAAGTGGAACTCAAATATTGTGAATAACCCTTTGACAATAAAACCACATTTTTTAGTTATAAGCATACTTCATACATAAGCAACTTTAATTATCAAGGCTCAAGGCAACTGGAAAATTTGGGCTTCAGATTACGTAATTGTCCTATTTGTAGGTTAAGTACATTAAGTCTTGTCTAGACATAAAGGACAGATTAGTTGGTGGAAAAACTTGCTCATTTTTTTCCTTCGAATCTCCTTCAACAAAAATATAGCTGCATTGTATCTTATGGATGCAGAAAAGCGTACTTTCCAGATTCGCACTACTTCACTAAAACAAGTATTGGTAATTTTTTTTGGGGGGGGGAGCCTAGAAACAAGAAATTCAGTGTCCCATGAAAATTGACATCCTGTCATCTTTTTTGTATTCACTAAAGGAAAAATGAAATAGAAAAATGACAAGGTTCTGAACAACTGAACAAAGCTATAGGATCCCAAACGTCAGAAAGGACAAACTCCAGTTCTATTCTTCAAATATACAATTGAAAGCAATACATAATCCATGGTCATTCAAACAGGAAATTTTTTTTCTCAATATTGATATATTGTCAATTATCCATGTTAATTTTCCCATACTATTCCAAGGGAAAGGTTTTATGGCAACTTACATGTCTGACTTGCGCCGCAACTGCTTTTGTGGCAGAATTATTTGAACAGAATGTGAATCATTGGTACTTGGAATTGGGTGGCTCATAATAGCAATTGCACGCGCAACCTTCCCGATCTTCTTGACCTGTTCAAACAAAGCTATGATCAAACACTTGAAAGTGCAGCAACAAGAGTAACCAAAGGGATCATTATCCTGTTTTACTATAAAAGGTTGTAGCATTTACTGCAATCATGACATGCCAACCAAGAGTCCTTGAACCAGATGCTAAAAAGAAAATATTGAACTCTTATTCATTTTAGTTCACACTAAAAGCCTTGAACTAGTTTACTGAAACATAGAGAACCCAACATGAAAATAGCAACGGTCATACAACTAGTTTCCTTAAATTTGAACAAAAGGCATATTTCACCCTAATTTGGAATGTTTACAGTCATTTGTGTGGCCTATAGTTTTACAGTAAATTAAACAACCGATACTAATACAAAAACAGGTTTCTATACTTAACTACATGGCTTTCAGTCTTAAATCGGAATTGCTTGCTTGTATAAGGACAGGAAATGGCCTACCTTGCTGGGTAAGAAGGAGGGGTCACAAACAACTTTCTTACACCTAGCAGTTTCCCCTTCTGATGTAACCCCAACTACTTTGCCTTCTGCATCAAACTCCACCTGTCCATCATAGATTCATAATATGAAACAAACATGGGTTAGTGCACAAAGGAAAGAGACTGCAAGATAAAACAAAACAGTATATTACCTTGCAATCTGGTTTATTCAACATATATGTACCACCGTACACAGCACTAAGCCTAGCAAAACCCTGTTTTTGAATAAATAACAACAAATAAAGTAATTGACCATGATATAAACTCAAAAGCATCAAACATGTCTAAAACACAGAGAGGAACACCTGGGGTAGTTCTCCCAGTCCATATAGTGGATAGATATATGGTGATCCCCCTTGAAAACGAGCAAGAGATTCTGCATAGAGCTGGCAGATTATAACAAAGGAAAAATTTAAGTCGGGGCTTACCGAAGTTGGAAGATGCAACACCATAGATACTAATCACCTTCATTCTCTTTACAGTATCAAGTGCAGGTTCATTAAGGTAACTGTCTTCCCTGTGCAGTGCCAGCGCATGCCCAATGAAGTCTATGGTGTGATCATCCAGACCATATTTCCTGGAAAAATAAACATGAAAGAGGGAAGGGAGAACTCGTTGAGCCTCTTGTGAGATGCAGTGAAGGAGAGTTTACAACCTATTGGATAAGGCAAGTTTTGCTTCATTGAAAAGACTGGATAAATTTTAAGAAACAAACAATTGTAACACTAACTTCATTCAAATCACCAGAAATTTGAACATAATGCAGTTGTAGACAAACTTCAGCAGATCTATATGTAGAATATTGCAGGCTAACAAGAAAGAAAATATGGAAGACGGATCACTTTATAAGATACATGTAGGAACTACAGGCTTACGCAATCAGCTGTTTAGTGGTGACCCTCTTTAAGTCCAGCCCCTCGTGTGTTTTGGGGTCATTTTCATCAAAATCCTGAACATAGATGAAGAACTTGCGTGCCCGGCGCTTTTCAAATATACCCATGAGTGGAGATTTGAGGGCCTCCATGTCAGTTGCTGGTACCTTGTGAACCTATCAAAACAAAGAAACAATGTGATGGTAGGCATGGTGCTGTATACTTAAGAAAGAAAAACTAAAACAAGCAGACAACTCACAACCTGAGAGAAGATTATATACCTTCCCTTTGTTGTATACATAACTCCCATCAACAGCTTTGAAGGACAGATACTTTGTCACATCAGTATGAATGAGAACACGCACAAGAATGCCATTCGCCATCATGAACTAGCCCAGAAGAATGAACAGTGCTATAACGTATGGAATTCAACGAATTAATGCCAAACAAGTAGAATCAAGAAAAAAAAAAATGGAAATTCACCTTGGGGCTCATATCCACATTATAATCCCTACTAGCACCCAAATGAGCTGGAGGTTTATCACTCCCTCTAAACCTCTTCCACAGCTGTGAATAAATCACTTGAAGGAAACAATCAAAACAAAAATACAAGAACACAGTAACTCTACAAAGCTGGAAAAATGTTCAAAAGAAAACTGAACCTGAACAAGATTGAGAGATGTAGATTCTCCACCATAATAGTCATTTCTATCCATGTGAAGAACCTGGACCGCAACATATTAAACAACGAAGACAACAAAGATCCACAATCATCTCGATTAATCGGTTAGACAAGACAGAAGGAAAGAATTAGATTTCCGTGTGCAAAAAGCAAAGTCAGGCCCATTTTGAAAAATCCGTCCTGCTAGAATGACCATCTCATCTCAGTGGTCAGCCAATGGAGACGATAAAATAACTATCATTCCGAAATCCCTAATTTCCACTACAAAAGAACATAGGTCGAATTGGCAGCTAACATCTTGTCAACAATAGTGCTAATCGCTACGGATGGTCAAAGAAATTTCGGTAGTTTTACAAGTACGCAAGGAAAATAAGTTCGATCCAGATCCATCAGATCAGGAGAAAATCTGAACCGGTGCCGGAATTTGACGGGAACCTAATCAAAGGAACAGCCATTAAGAAATTGAAAGGAACGAGAAGAACCTTCAGGCGATCAACCGAAAGGAGGCCGCTAAGGATGCATTCTTTGAGGCCAGTTCCCAGCACAATCACATCGTACTCTTCGTCCATGCTGATTCTTCAAGTGCCGATCCCAGATTTAGAATCAGAATCAGACTTGTACATGGGACGTTAAAAGTTTCCGAGAGGGAACAGAGAGTGTACTCCCGCGCGCTCGACGATATTGTATTGAACACCAGACGGTTCGCTTCCGCGCTCTTGGAAAAATGGATGCAGGGAAATAATACACATTACACAATACGTCAGAGTATATTTGATATATGTCTAGATAATCCCTTGAACTAATCCAAATAACACCTGAAGCACTGTCCCAGTCTCTGTGTCACCGTCTTGCTTTGTTACCTGAGGATGTTTCTTCATTAGAAAATGAAACTAGGACGGTCCGTGATCAGCTCATGCTGATTGATGGTCAGCAACGACTCAATGTCATTATGGATTATCACTTAATTATAATCCTTCTAGATTTTACTATTTGCAAAAAGTTCTTTGCCACTGAAATGGATACGTATCCATGATTTTAGGACAATTTTATTTATAAAGAGCTCGAGGGATGAGGCACTAATAAAAGAATAACAAACTAATATTGGTCACCGAACTACAACACGGCTGCAGTTGCACTTTAGTCTCGAGTGAAGGAAGAAAGTTAAGTGGTGGCAAACTGATAATTACTCTCTTTGTCCCATATCTATTAAACCATTTGGTTTGACATTGAAATTAAGAGAGTAAAGAAAGTTTATATGTTGTTTTCATTTTTATTTTTGACTTTTTACATGTAAATCAAGAAAATTAAAAAAAAATGAATGTTGAAATAACAATTTTAAGGATAGTATAGTAAGTTAATTCATTAAATATAAAAACGTTGCAAAGGTTTTGAACTACCCAAAATAAAATAAGTTGCAATAATTTTAGAACAAAAACAGTAGTAAATAGGAAACCGGAGAGTGAGAGAGAAAGAGGCTAAAGCCATGAGCCAGCAGGCAGAAATTTGGGCGAGTGATATCATGTGCCCATTCAGTAGTCTAATGTCATATAAGTTTCGCGATTGAAGCTTCCCTTGGTTATAGTTCATGGAGCTAAGTGCCCAAGTTGACATAATTTAGGGGTCAAAGTACTACTCAAGCCATTTTTTTTTTTTTGACCTTTCTAAGGTTTCGAAGAGTAACAGTAGGTCTTTCAAATTTTGAAGTTTACCTACAATATACCTAATACTTTTCTTCAATATACCTAATACTTTTCTTTTTTCCAAAATGACACTGTAATCCCTTCTAATCTTATTAGGGTTAACAAAAAATCTACGTGGTTGTAAAGCATATCCTAGTCACCGCCAGAATATCAAAAGTTAAAACAAATGTCACATTGTTAATTTATATACTAATTCAGATAATATGATCTTGAAACCCTTTTTTAGTATTTGATTTGATCAATTTTATAGTGTTCTAACAATGTTGGTTCTTCAATCAACTTTTTAATGACTTTATATTCTAATCGTTATTGATAGTCAAACTATCAAAGGGAATGGTTGGACCAGACTACCGATCAATTGATTGAGCGTGCCAAGACCTATATACATGTGATAAAAGGCAATGTTAGAGTTCTGGAGTATGTCTCCAAGTAAAACCCTCTAACAGTTAAATTAACGATCTAAACAATGAGCAAAGTAGCTATAAAAGTAGAGTATTTGTGCATATATTCTATGTGTTGTGGGACCTTTTTTTTTTATATATGGGTGTCAACCGTGGCCCTTTAAGGGTGTAATTAATGAGAGATTCTCTTTCTTGTAGAAATCCTCTTCTATTAAATTCTTCTCTTAGTTAGAATTCTTCATTGACAAAGGTTATAGCTGAACCGGCTTTCTATGTAGATTGGGTCCTATTGTTGGGCTCTAACTAGTTAGATCCAATGTGGTATCAACATATTCCTCAACCAAAAAATGCAGGATATGGGCTCTTAATTTTTTAAGGCCTAGCCATGAGGTAATGAGTCTTGAAGATAAAATGACACCTATTGAATGAGAGTCTCATCACACTGTTACATGTGCAAGATTCATGACAGTTGAGGGCAATGTAGCATTTACTTTTGTCATTTTTCACCATAGTTATGATAGTAGGTTGGCAGTTACTGAGGTGTGGGAGATGAAGAGACCTTGTTGGGTATAAGTACGCTTTTCCTGCCATTCACCATTTTCACTTCACTATTCTTGCTAGAACTTCTCCAAACATTTCTTGCTCTTCATGTTTTTCTTATCTAATTATTTGAACATCACTACTTCTACCACTTATTGATGCTCCATTATTGTCTTTGTCATTTAATTTCTCATTGAAATATTTACTCAAGGTAATTTGTTTTTCTCCTTTACTGTAATTAAAGTTTCACCTTTTGTTTTCTCCTTTTCCGTCATCACCCCACAGTGGGTCATCGTTCCCAAAACTAACTAATGGTGGATTTTTTGTTTATTGTTTCAATGATGGCTCACAGACCTATAATGGGAAAGGCAGCCACTAGTGTGAAGTTGTAGCTGGGGTGGCACTATGTTTAAGGGAGGTGGTTTCCATCATCAACATGTTAACCATAGAGGCGATGAGGATTACCTCCACAAATAATTACAGGCTAATGGGGGCCTATATTTCCTCCCCTAATTATTGTGCCCACAAACTTGAAAAGGACTACTCTTCTACTTTCCTCCAACTATAGGCTAGCCTTTATTTTCCTTTTCACCCCTAATCTACCACCTCTGTGAACAATACCAGCTCCTCTTTTCTTAGCTTATGCTAAATTCCTTTATACACTTAAACGGCTTCAATATTGCCTATCATATGCTAGGGGTTGACCTTATGCTCAAGGTTTTCCTTTACTTCTATACCTTTATAATAGCCTCAACATTTACCTTATTAGTGAAAGGGTTTGCTGAGGCCCAAGAGTTTTCTCTTATTCTTATATGTTTTTCTTAAACCTTGGTATTTCATACTAACCTTCTTTGCTTTGCTTGCAAATATAGGTCATGCTACTATTTTCCTTGCCAAAGGAAAAAGCCTTTAGGAGAGGTTCATTGAGGCCCAAAAAAGGTGTAGTCTACATTCGTGGTGGCAAACCACCTCCCATCAGCTCCATCTAGGGATCTTCGACCGTCCTACAAAATGCTCTGCCAATCTTCTGGCACATCTATCCTTACTGCATTACGGGTCTTGCCATGTCGCCGATAAACCTTAATGTAAAAAAAGCCAAGTTAGAGCATAAGCTTGAGATAATGCATTGAAGGAAAAAGGCACAAGTCAGCCTGTAGAGGAAGGACCTTGTCAAGGGGATGCAACTTCTCCTTATATTGACTTGGCTTCTTCTAATAAAATTGTACTTGCTTCATTCCCTAGTTTTTACTTTAGCATTTTTCAGAAAACACTATTTGCTTTCACTTTTGCTTATAAGGAAGCCCATAGCTTTCAGTGGCTGAGAACGAGAATGACTTACTTTTTCCCAAGTGTCCTATTGTCAAAAGGGTCCATCTTACAGGGGGTCAAAGTATTAGGATTATACCTACTAGGCTTGAAGGTCTTCTCGTTTACCTCTATCTCACAGGAGCAACTAGATTTTTGCTTATGTCCTAAGGTCTTAACAACAAATAGATAGAGGTTCATTGAAAGTGGCTGGCCGAGAAAGGTGTCTTAGAGGAGGCCTTTTTCGGTCTTATGTGAGCTATCTACTTATGAGAGCTTATTTTAGAAAACAATGGGGATCTACATTGATGGATCTTTGAAGCGCTCTATCTCTCAAGAGATTACCACCATCTAGCCCACCTTCTTCGCAGGGATGGCATGGCTCTAGGCTTCGTCACCTCCAACCTCATCTTGGTACACCTTAGCAAACTCTTTCTTTACTTACACTCTAAATTCAAGTTTATCATTTCACTAACACTTCTTCTTGGTAGGTGTCATTAGTGACCTTCATAGTTGCCGAGATTAGTACTCAGCAAAACAACCATATTTGTAAGGTGGCATCCTTCAATTTGGGAGTTTCAAAGGAAAAGGAAGTCCTTAATGAAACAAATTTTATATTAGTTCAAGTTGAAAACGGACTCCCTTAAGTAGCAAATGGAGACCTTAACAAGGTTGCTCAACGTGCTAGATGGCCAATAAAGACAGTGAGGATGTCCAAGACCTCTTTGACCAGCTGGGTAAGAAAATGGAAGAAATGAACTCCAAGGTTCAATCCTAGCTGTAGGCCCTACATATAACTGCATATATAGCCCTTTTCGGCCTCATGGACCTGACGTGCCTTTGCATGTGGTTGACAAGGTCCATAAGTCTGTCATACAATTTTATCATTGGCATCCTGAATCCCTTGGAGGTTAGTGTAATGTTGATTTTCTCCATAAACAGCTACAAATGTACATTTTTACTTCATTTTTTAAAATGATTGGTCAATCAACAAGATTAAAAAAAAAAAGATTATTTAACATCATGTAGAGAAAATTACCCATCTTATTTAAAACCTTTCATGCATTTAGTTATTAACCTAAATGCACTATGCATGCAATTGCTTTGACTTGAATTTTGCATTCAAAAAATAAATCAAAACATTATTGTGGCTCTTATAAGACCTAAATAAACCACAAGTCAAAGCATTGAACATGAGTGTATTAATCACAAATAATAACCATGTACATGTATCAATACATAAGTAAAGACTATGTACACGCCCAAAACAACTAAAATACTACTCAACCTAGAGGCATTAGAGGCTAAACTAACATACATATGTATACCGGCTGCAACTATTAAGATCTATGTTCCAACTATGCCATTTCTTATGCCATTAGCCTCTGTATGCTACAAAAAACTATAGTCAGCAATGGGCAACTTAACCAGTAAAACTAGAATCATTAATGATTCACTAAGTGGTATAGCTATATGCCAAAAACTAGTTCAACAACCCTTCATGGTCGTCGATTCCTTATAAACAAAATCTACACAACATTAAAAGGGAGTGAAAATCCGAAAATTCCCTGTAAGGGATTTGGGTATCTGTAAAGAAAAACCTATGGACATACATATATATATATATAATATATGTGCATACATTTAGGTCAGTTCATGGTCACCCCGTGCCTAATAAGTTCTGGCCTCTAACTCACCCCTAGCAAGTCTTGTGTTATTGACGTCCTAATGAGCTTAGCTCACTAAATATTTTTCCCTTGGTTGTTGCACAGATGAACATGGTGGATGTTCATTGCTTGCGTTCCAAGGAACTCATTAGGTGTACTAGGCCCCCTACATAGTGCCCTGAGCCATTGGCCCACCTAGGCCACTATGATACTAAGCCTTTACCCAACTAGGCGTACTAGGCTCCCACTTAGTTTATTGAGCTAATAAGCTTACTTAGATCATCAAGGTACTAAGCCTTGCCCATTTAACCTACCAAGGATTCACTTAGCTTTCACTTGTGCCTCAAATCACAAATTGGCTAGGCCATAAATGCATTATGCCTTCATCTATGGTGCTTCACTATCCACCATTACTTGGTTCACACTATTATAGTATAATTTGCTGTCGATGGACTTATTTCACTAAGTTTTGAAGAATTCATCTTGGACAGATCACATTGGTACCTTAAGCCTTAAGGCTTGACTTGGCTGCCAATGGTTACTAAACCTGCCTAGCATGCCTAATGGTCCTTATTGTGATGCATGTAGCCTTTACAAGCTTAAAGTCAAACCAGATCTCCTAGGGTCAAACTTGGATCCTTAAATATTTGCCAAATTCTCCTAACTCCAAGGTGAACTTTAGGAGTCCTGAGGCACCATCAAGTTTATTTTACCCTTAGGCACCTTAGGTACACTCTCAGCCCCTCCTCGGAAGCTTCCCTTGTATGACCAAAATGGCACCTACTTAGGCCTGTGGCATTGCAGCCTCATAGGCAAACAGTGCTACATGTTTTATTTGTGTTCTTGGTGCCGCAACCCCGAATGTTGCCACAACATTGGGCACCCGAGCTCTACTATACATCCTTGCCTTTATAGCTACTTAGGGGGCTTTAAATGCCACCCATACTTACATACCAAGCTACCACAAGCTCCAGTTATGTTTAGGTGCTACAATAGCATGCTAAACTAACCAGGCAACAAGTGTTCAATTCCTCTACACAAAAACTTGATTCTACCTAGTCCATCATAAACAGTATCTACCATAACATATGCATATCTCCTAAACCACTTAAAACTGCAAGTAACCAAGCTAAGATATGCACCAAATGAGTATGAAAACTAAATCCCTTACCTCAATTAAGAAGAACAAGCAAGAATCAAGCTTTAACATCAAGTAAAAAGGGTTCCACTAACCTATGGTTCTAAGCAAAATCAACACACTAGGCACAAAAAACAAGCTCAATTAAGCTAAACCCAAGCCCATGGAAACTCAAGAAACCAAGAACAACAAGAGAACAAGAAGGACAAAGCGTTACCTAAAGCTCACAAGCTCAAAAACATCAACCCAAGCTCACCACTCAAAATCCTTGCAAGAACAAGCTTGCCCATGGTTGGGCACCTCTTGGAGCACCAATTTCCACCAAGAATTAATGGAGAAGTAAGAGTTTGGCCATGGATTTTGAGAGGCGAATAAGAGACATGGGTTTGAAGGAAGAAGATGATAAATAGTGAAGTCCCAAGCCCCCCAAAATGGTTTAAAAACCGACCTCCCTTCAACCTTTTTCTAACTTTTATTATTTTTGTAAATAAACCCCATGCTGAAATAGTGCCATGAGACTTGACAATTTTGTCCCATACTTTGGTTTCTTAACACTTAAGTCCAAAAGATTGACTTTTGAGCTTAAGTACTGAACTATCACCTAGGGATATAAAATGACTATTTTGCCCTCGGTGGCACTCAGGTGCCAAAACAACATAGGAATTATATATCCTTTAAAACACTTACTTGACTTACTTATGCAAACTAATTAAGATATCAAACTAGGGATTGTATCTTAATTAAAAGTTTTGCCTAGCTGTTGTGGACTCATTGCCCAAAGGGTTGTAATAGTATTAAAAATTTAGAACTTTTTACATGAATTTGTGCCATGAATTTGTATTGTCTTCTTAGTCTTATTTTTTTTCCCTTTAATCATTAAAATACGGGTTAAAATTTAAACTGAGTTTACAATAAGTGGTTGTGGTATTTTGCTTTATCATAACATCCCTAAACATGGGGTGGCGATTATGTCAAGGGCCCAAATTTTGTCTTTGATTGATTCATCTAAGAAGTGCAACTTATGCACTTCGCTCTTCCATTTGTAGCTAATTTTTACGTGTCAAAGATGAGAATATCTCTCAAAATGAAAATCCCAAGCCTAAAAAAACATATAAAGTTTGTTATTAATAAATAATATATCATATTAGATAATGATCAATACAAAGTTTAGTTAGTGAATTGATCATCTGAGAAGAGAAAATTTCTTAAAACATTTTATACCCATAAAATTGTCCCCTTTAAAGTTAATTGAGCAAAACACCACCTGAATCTAATGGATCATAGTCACAGATTTTTAAAATACAAAGGTCAAAGTGTGGTAGAAACTCCTGAACTTTCTCAACTCACATGAGTTGGTTGGTTCTCTTTCCTTCACCTAAAGCTCAATTTACTAAAGGCCTAAACGGCTAAACTTAGGTGCCCCAATTTGCTGAAATCAGTTGCTACTCCAACTTTCCATGTGCCAATTAGCATTTTTTTTTTGGGAAAAATGTTCAAAAAATGCATTTTTTCATGGAAAATTATACATGCCGCTCTTAAGGCACTATCAAATATAGCATATTTTCAATTAGCCACTTTCCCATTGTAGCTTCTGTTTCCACTCCCGCTCCTGCTTCCGCTTCCGCTTTAGGGCACCTAAGCCTAAATCCTTTAAACTTTACAAATCATTACCAAGTTGATCCATCCTATGACAAAAACACTAACGTCCTCGAATGTCCAACCATTAGGTTACCAAGTTGACTAGCTTTCCTTCCTTTCACATATGTTTGATGTTTCCATGGATCACTATTTTTTAGAGGTTTCCTTTAGTATTTGTACCAATTTTGTAGTTGGCCTCATAGTTACTTCAGTTCATAATTCTTTTTTCTCAGATGCACGAGTTTGTTTAATTAATGTTCTTTTCTATACCTATTTAATGTTAATAATAATAATAATAATAATAATTTTATTTTTATAAATAAATCAATTTGTAGTTGTTATAACTATCAATTTACCTTTTCAGTTAAAAAGAGAAGGCATGCCTAGGGGTGAAAGAAATTGGCCATAACCCGAAACCCGACCCTATTTTACGGGTTAGGGTCGGGTTGAAGAGATGAATTACCCGAACTGTTTTGAAGGCCTGAAATCGGGTTGGTTTGGTTATTACCCAAAACTACCTGAATCCAACCCGAAAAAAGGCCCAGTCCCCATCAACCCACTATTGATGACACAATTTAGAAATTTGGCAGAATATACGTTCGGCTAGCCTAGCCCATTAAGTCCTAACCCCTAACTAAGTCCCAAACCCCTAATTATCCTCTCTCAGCCAGCCATACAAAATCACGCGGCACAACAGTGAGCTAGTGAGCAGACCAACGAGTGTTGAGTCACGATGCCGTTAAGAAAAGACCTGACTAGCAAGCTCCGCCTCTGTGACCGCCGCAACTTCTGCAGCGCTACTTGTCTTCTTTCGCCAGCTTAAGCTCGACAACGACCTCACTCCTCAGCCCATCACACGCATTTGCTGTACTTAGTTACGACGGATTTGTGGCTATTGCGGACTCACAGTGTTCATTATCTCAGTTACTCTCAGCCCTCTCCTAAGTCCTGCCGACTGCCAATGCTGCTCAAGCTAAACAAGACTCGGTTACCGATGGTATATCTCTGTTGATTTTCAATTGCAAATTAGGTTTAGGGCAAATTATCCCATAGAAGTTCTCCCTCAATTTTAGTAGCAACATTTTGTTTGATAATTGATGAATATTAACTTAGACTTAATTTGATTAATTGATTGGATGTTAGCTTTATTGAGAATTTAAAGTAATGCCCGAATGACTGAACCTGTCTGCCCACTTGTTTTGTTTGATTAATTGCTTGGGTGTTGAGTCTGCCTATTTGTTTGTTTAATTGATTAAGTTAAATATGCTAGACGCTAGTTATTGAAAATCCAGAATGTTAATCAAATTATGTTGGTTTTATTTTCAAATGGCAAGTAATGTTAATGGGGAAGAAATTGATGTTGGTGACGAAACAAGCATGGCCTAAACGCGAACTTCTACTATTGCTGAAACTGTTGGCAATAATGATGCTAGTGAGCCAAGCAAGAAGAAGATGAAGTCAAGTGGGAGTGGGGGTGGTAAGAGAGTTGATTATTGGGCTCACTTCAAGTTTGTTAAGGGCAGCAACCAAAAGAAATGCGAGTGCATCCATTGTGATTTGTTTATAGTTGTGATGGTAAAAAGCATGGCACTATTAATTTGAAAAATCACATTGAGTTTAAGTGCAAGAGAATTGAAAGAAAAAATCAAACAACTATTAATTTGTCAAAAGGAATTGCTGGGGATGCTGTCTTGAGTAATTGGAGATTTGATTTGGATGCTTGTAGGAAGGCCTTAGCTTATATAGTTATAATGGATGAACTTCCTTTCCGATTTGTTGAAGGAGAGGGTTTTAGAAGGTTTTGCAATATTATCCAACCTAGGCTTCAAATATCATCTAGGATAACTGTTGCAAAAGATTGTTATCAAGTCTTTGTTTATGAAAGAAAGAATCTGAAGAAGTTTTTAGTGTTCAATTCTAAATGAGTGTTCATAACTATTGACACATGAACTTTAATTTAAAGAATTAACTACATATATGTCACTGCTCATTTCATTGATAACGAATGGACATTGCAAAAAAAAATCTTGAACTTCTGCCCAATTTCTGGACATAAGGGTGAAACAATTGGCAAGGCAATTGAAAAAGCCTTAGGTACTTGAGGCATTAAGAATTTGATGACTATCATCGTAGATAATACAAGTTCTAATGATACAGCTGTTGTCTATTTGAAGAGGAAAATGATGAACAATCCTAGGTTGAGAAGTATTCAAAATGGGAACTATCTTCATATGAGGTGTGTGGCTTATATAATAAACTTGGTTGTGAATGATGGACTTAAGCTAGCTTCTAATTCTACTATTCATGTCCGTAATGCTGTGAGATATGTTAAGCAATCTCCAGCACATTTGTTGAAGTTCAAGATTTGTATTGAGGATGAGAAAATTCAATCCAAGAATTCATTTTGTCTTGATGTCCTGACTAGATGGAATTCAACATATTTGATGCTTGAAACAGCCTTGAAATTTAAAAAGGCATTTGTTGCATATGAGGATCACGATCCTTTTTATGTCCATGAACTTTTAGAGGGTGAAGGTTTAGGGAAACCTGAGAAAGAGGATTGGGACAAAGTAAAATAAGTTACTCAGTTGCTTAAAGCTTTTTATGATCTTTCTTTATATGTCTCTAGTTCTTTTTATGTCACTGCAAATACTTACTTCCATGAGATTTCTTATGTTGATATCTTGTTACGTGACTGGGCTGGGACTATACATAATGATAAGAGCTTTTCTGATATAGCTTTGAAAATAAAGGAGAAATGTGATAAATATTGGGGTAATCCTAAAAAGATTAATATGATGATCTTCTTTGCTATTGTGCTTGACCCACAATATAAAATGGAGTACTTGGATTTTGTGGTGGGAAAGATGTATCTTAAGCCTATGGCAGATAAACTCATTGTAAAGGTGAAAATGAGTCTAAAAGAATTGTTTACTGAGTATAAGTCAATGTACTCAACTTAAATTGACCATTCAAGTAGAAAGGAACAAATTAGGAGTTTAGATGCCAATGTTATAGATTTAGATGACCATCAAATGAGTTCATCAAGTGCAGCCCTAGTTCATCAGTGGAAGCAAAATAAAAGTCATTAGTGGTATTGAGGCTAAAAATGAGTTAGATAAATATCTGGATAAGAACTGCGAAGATGGAAATGAGGGCTTTAGTGTTCTTACTTGGTGGAAGGTCAATAGCCCTAGGTTTCCCATACTTTCCTTGATTGCCCGTGATATTTTGGCTATTCCTATGTTGACTGTTGCATCTGAATCAGCTTTTAGTACCAGAGGTCGCGTGCTTGATCCCTGTAGGAGTTCATTGTCCTTAAAAATAGTAGAGGCGCTTATTTGTGTACAAGACTGGATGAGAGTTGCATTGAGGAAAAAGCCTATCAACATTGAAAAACAATTGGTTGAAATTGAAAAGCTAGATCAAGGTAAACTTTATTTTATTTTCCATGATATTAATATGTAACATTTGGATTTATTAAGTGCTTAATTTCTTTGTTTCATTTTTTCTTTTTTCCAAGAATTAGAGTCCATTCCATCCGCACCACTTATTGTTGACATTGCTTGATGGTTAGTTTATGTTTATGGTAATTACCTTAAATTGATAGGTTTAAATTTAAATTGATTTCATACTTGTCAATTATTCTAATTACACTAGTATAATCTTCTACTTATTTTACTAGCTTGCTACTGGTGGTGGCTACTAGCTATTATTGTTCTTGTGGCTTGAGGAGGATTGCTGGATATTGGCTGTTGCTGTTGGTTTTTTCTTGGTGCTTACTGGTGGTTTGCCCTTTGTGCTTGGTGCTATTAGTTTGTTTTGCTTTGTATTTATGGTTTGTTGCTTATAGACTTATAGTTGTGGTTTGTTGCTTATGAACTTGTAGTTGTGGTTGTGAGCTATTTTTGTTGCTATTTGGCTTTGCCTATTATCGTGCACTTGGCACTTGACGCTTCATGTGTTTGTAGCAAGCTAATTGACTTAGAATTAGCTAATAACAATGCTAGCACTTGGAAAATGTAATGTATATGTGTTGGATTGCTGACTATTATATGTTATGAAGTTGATTTTAGGTTAAAAAATGCGCATTTTGTGAATCCTGATATGTGTCTGCAATTGCAGGTTGCAATGCATAAATAGTATACTTTTTTTTTTTTGCATTTTCTCAAGTTTCAGACCTAACTTAACCTAACCCGATCCCCTTTTTTGGGTTAGGGTCGGTTTGGGTTGGGGAGGTAAATTGGGTCGATTCGTGTTTTGAATTTCAGATGGATATCTTGGTTGTGATTTTGGGGACCCAACCTTAACTCGAAAATTACACCCCTAGGCATGCCAAAGAAATTGTTTGCCACATTATTGGTCCAAATTAGTTTATATACCAAGCATTGCCTTGGGATTCAAATATTTTTTTAGTTTAAAAAAATAATATATATTTAATTGAGATAAATATATTATGATCAATATTATTATTAAACTAATAAACATTAAAAATACAAAATTATGCCGACATCATATTAAGTATCTCTAATATATCTATCCATTAACATGAAACATTTTTGTTATAAAGAACAATGATTCATGTACATGTAAAAAACAAATACTTTTTCTAGAAAATTTTTGGGCTACTCAATGGAACAATCTACTAAATCAAATCTAGAAATCAACCATTCCATGACATTTGAATCGAGGAGAACTGGAGAAAATGATCGCCTTCGCTACCTCCACTAACTTATGATTCCTAGTTGAAAGCACTAGTCTATACCTTACTTAACTAACATCAAAGCCATCTCCACCCCAATCTCCATTGTTGTGCCTATTGATACATAAAATATTCAGGTAAAATTAGGCAACATAAAAAAACTAGTAAAAGAAAGAAAGTGCATGGATATTTAAAATTGGCAGTTATGAGTCAATTTTAGATAAAAACAAACAATACCCGTGATAATGGTGATGAAGGAACTGAGGTCACCAGAGGTTTCAATAACCTGGTGGACTTGGAATGTAGTGCTTGCTATGCCAATGACGTGTTTGACAGTTTTGAGTATTCATTTCTTTGATAAAGTTTGTTCATTATTTGATGGCACTACCATCTCAAACCAAGAAAAGCATAAATATGAAATTTTGAAAAAAATTCACAGGAAGCAGAAATATGAAACTAAAACATTCCAATAATAATAAGCAAAATAAAAATTTTTAATAAATAAAAAACCTAAATCTTCAAAAGAAACCTTGAGTAAAGATAAATATGGTTAGATAATCAAGGCTCATCACAATTTAAAGTCAACAATTCTACTGCTTAACTTACAAAAAATAAAAATAAAAATTAAGATGAATATTGGAAAAAAATTCTTGATCTCTTTTTTCATAAACTTAAATATCCTAATTCTACTTGCAGATTTTTGAGTGGAAGTGGAAGGAGCACGAGAATTGAGGAGAATGATGACTTCATCAATGAATTTGGTAAATCATCATCTGGAGCCATAAAATGGGTAAGGACACAGAAAGGGGAAGGGCGGCAAAGTTGTCCATCAACTTTGGTTTAAGAATAAAATGAATTTAAAATTTTAATATTTTGGATTTATATAGGCTACATGATTATTGGTTCTTAAAAAAATAAATTAATATGTGTTGGTTGGATCAATATAGTTGATATCTGATAATGTTAAAATTATTTTTTCATATGAGATAATATTTATAGAATTATTTTTAAAAAAATAATATCAATATAATATTATCATAATTAAATTTTATTATAAAAAATTATTTAGAAAAACAATTTGATTAATTTTGACCACATTAATTCAAAATTTGAGATTAAAAAAAATCAGGATTAATTTAAATTCAATCTTGTATTTATCTATTTAAATTTAAAATTTGGGTGCAAGTAAAAAACTGTAGTTTTGACCGCTATATATCACCACCGTATTGCATAATAGAATAAGGGATGTATCGGGTAAACCATGTGTAAAAGTTTATGGTTAACTTACTAAAAAAGAAAAACGTGCCATGTGTCAGCTTTACAATCACTCTCATTAAAGGAAAAAAATAAAATTACCATTAGATGTATCCTACTTTATTATATATATGATTTGTTTAGTATTTTATGTTTCTGCATATACAAAGTGAATGAATATTCAAAAAAGAGTCACTATAACGTACACCTGGAGCACCAGCTTACACCAACACTTTCACATTATTTACAAAAATGTCACTGCGCTTGAATAACACATTTTACAAAAATAAACAGCACTTCTTATTGAAAATGGAACAACATATCACAACATATTACAGAATAGCATAATTGTATAAATGAAACATAACCTTTTATTGAATTGAACAATACCATTTACGAACAACACATTTTACAATGTGAATAATATGTTTGTATAAATAGAATAACACTTTTATTGAACGAAATAACATTATAAACAACATCACATCTTATAAAATGAACAACATAGTCCAAAGCAGCACATTTGTATGAATGAAACAATATTTCTTACTGAACGGAAAAATATTATTTACAAATAGTATGTATTACAAAGTGAACAATATAGTACAGAACAATACAATTGTATAAATGAAACATCATGTCTTACTGAATAAAACAACACAGATGCCGTTAAAGGCAAGGACGCTGGTTCTAGATAGAGTGTATTACAAAGCAGGCGACGGAGGAAGGGATAAATGACAGAGCATATTACAGCACATTTGTATGAATAAAATAATACTTTTTATTGAACGAAACAACATAGAAACCGTTGGCAGGGATGCTAGGTTTTCCTCTAATGTGGCACAGACACCACCAGAGGCAGGGATGCCGGTTCTTCCTCTTGTGATGACCCAAGTCTAGAATTGGTCTACGGAATACTCATCCATAGCATATAGGCTATCATTTATAAAAAGAATAAATTCTAGCTACGTGATTAAGCTCTAAATATTAAAGTCATATATACACATAAAAAATCACACAGACCTATATGAGATATGGGGTGTTATAATCTCCCCCACTTATATGCCTAACATCCTCATTAGGCCACAAACAGATCTAGAATCATGAGCCCAATAGGTAATGGATATGAATTATACATGGAACAGACAGAACAGAATTGGGTCTCTACCCACATAGAATCAAAATTACAATCCATACCATCACAGAATTAGGTTGGCTCTAATACCATTTGTGACGACCTAACCTTAGGTGATCAAGCTCTAAATTTTGAAGTCATATATACACATAAAAAATTACACAAACTTCCAATGTGGGATATAGAGTGTAACAGCTCCAATTACGCATAGACACCACTGGAGGCAGGGACAAATGATGGAGGGAGGTTGGTAGAGGAGGTCAGGTTTCTCCATAACTTCACCTTCCTTGTCATCGTCATCTCTACTGAAACAGGTTCATCAGCAAGTGGCATTCTCCTATTGTCATTGTCATCAAAATCATCTTTTCAAAATTGGACGTAGCTATTATGATGAGGATGTCAAGACACTGTTAATTTTAGCCTGAAGGGTGAGGATTAGTGCGGTGACGATCAAGAGAAGAAAAGAAGATTGAGCAATATAGAGGAGAAAGGTGCAATTTGAAGAGAAAGAAGTGACAATGGCAAAGTTGTAAATACACGCAAACTCTAAGTGCTGCGTGTGGTGCATGTGTATTTTAGCCTTAACCTTCCAAGAAATAAATGAAACAAATGAAATTAGAAAAACAAATTTTCATGTAGCCCATTTTACATTTATAAATGATTATTTATCTTTGGGTACAATTATCCTTTGAGGTTTTCCTTAACTTACATTTTACCCACGTGTTTTTGAAAACCTATATTTTGTCCCTATTTCTTTTACATTATCTGATAACAACTTCTGAAATCATAATTTAAACTGTACGATAGTTATTTTCTAGTAATTTTAATTTCTTCAATATTTTTTTATAGTTAATAGACATTTTAAATTATCAGTTTATATTTTCTGTAAATATATATCAATATTTGTTAAAAGTCATTTCATTGTGAAAAAAACATCAAAAATTTTAAAAGTACTAGAACATAATTATTGGACAGTTATTATCAGACATTTTAAAAAAAGCTAAGAATAAAATAAAAGATTTTAAAAATAAAGAAATAAAATATATGTTAGATTAAACTACAGGGTTTTTCTGTATATTTCCTTTTGTCTTTCATGGGTAAGAATAAAGGAAGAATGTTGCGCGATCGGATTCCTAAAAAGCAGTAGATGATGCAGACCAACAAACACTTTATCATTGTTTTGTTGGTTGATTTTCGAGATTTTGATTTCATTTCGCAATACTTTTTCTGGTGTATCTTATTTTTGGCTTTCTAGCTTTTTGGTTTGGAACTTTTTATGGTGAAAACTAAATAAGTGCCCACACAAAGAAGGAACACAAGAAAGCTAAGGAAACAACCAAAAGATGGCAGCGATCGGAAGCTCCTTGGTTGCATATACCGCAGCATCATTCATTCTGGGTTGAATCGCCATCGAGTTGGCTCGCAAGCCCAGCCTCGAGAAAGGCCACGGAGCCATCGAACGACCTCTGAACCCCAACTACGACCCCGATGACGCCGATCCTCGAGTTCCCTCAAGCACAACTGTTCGGCAACCACCGGCAGCGATTCCTCTGCTTCAACAAAGGCTGTCGATTGATCAGTTGACCTTGGATTCGTCTTCATGTTGGATCGCAGGCGAACCTGGATATGATCTGTTAAAAAAAAAGTTGGAATTGAATCGTTTTGCTTTGGTTTTCAATAAAAACAGAGAAACTAAATTCAAGCGCTAATTTGTCATAATATAAACAATAGGGGGCCATTTGACAAAGCATCAAAAGGTGGCGTGTGCTTTTGTATTTTACAGAAATTTTTCTCACGGTGTTAGATCACGCGCTTCTTTTCCGTCTACCAGTGGACCAACTTCGCAGTTGGTATGAGTTGGTAAGTTCAAGGGCTCATACTGACCTATGTTTACTTCAACTTCAAGGACCAACTCGGGCGAGTTGAGAAAGTTTAAGGGCTTCCACCGTGTAAACGGCAATCCAGAATAGAATAAAGAAAAATTAGCGGCTCCCCTCCCTCTCTCCTCAGCCCAGGTTGAGGGTTTTGTGGCCTCTCTCTCTCTCACCGTCTCGCTCCAAATCTTGTCAATCAGGTCCTCTTTTTTTTTTCCCCATCTTATTCTGTTACTATATTTATGCTTCCATTTTATTCTCTTATCATTTTCCTTCCACGTTAATCGACGAGTGGTTGTTAAGCTTTCGTCCATCCGTTGTTAATTGTTTATTCATTTTGGTGGTTGATTGTTTGCTAATATGCGTGTGGGAGCTAATTAGCTTTTTATTAATTCCAGGGCGGCCCCCGAGTCTCCCGATGTTGCTATCAATTTTGCGATGAAGATGGGTTTCTAGGGTTTTCTGCATATGGAACTGCCCAATCGTGCCCTTCTGCACATTCTCTAGTTACGCTGGGACTCGGGTTCGGATTTGTTTCTCCTTGTAGGGCTTGTCCGTTTTGATCGTTTTGGTGCTTATTTATAGTACTGATTAAACCCGGCCTCGTACAGCCAGGTGAAGTTTCGGGGCCAGAAGGCAGAACTTATTGTTCGTCTTCTGTTTGGTTATTGAGGATTTGTGGTAAATTGAGGTGTAGGGCTTGAAGATGAAGTAGATATCTAGGTTTTTTTATTGATTCATTTTCTGTACATATCATCTGAATTTGTGTCGAAAGTTTGGGTGTTGGCTTAGTATGCCTTAGCAATTTTTATTGGAGAGTTGAGTGTGGTGTTATATTACTGCTGATAGTTTATTGTGGTTCTGATGGAGAAGGGGATCGGATTGGTTATGGCGAATGACGACATGTGCTTGGAGGAAGAGTTTAGTTCTGATGAATCTATGATTACTAAAATGGAAACCGAGGAAATTGAAGCTGGGGACACGGACAAGGATATTGGAGGGTTTTCCCTAGAAAAAGGTGAAGGAAGTAATCTGGTGTTCTCTAGGGAGGAGCCACTGATCAGTAAACAAGAAAGGACATTTCGTGGCTGCAGCTGCAAGAAGCTTAAATCTAGAGTGGTTATGACAGAGTCTGAGCTCGGTGGAGAGAAGTATGGCCATTACAAGAAACTCAGTAGACAAGACAGGATTGAGTTGGGTCGGTTATTTCAGGGTGCTGTGAGTTCACATGACTGGGAACTTGCTGAGAGTTTAATACTTTTGGCTGATCCACAAACACTTAATGATGCGTTGTGCATTGCACTTGATGCAATCTGGTTTTTATGCACAGAGGAAGAGCTTTATGGTATCACAGGATTGATTAAAAAAGTCATTGCTAATGGTGCTTATGATTTTACAAGAGCAGCACTGAGGACTTCTTTTCTTGCTTCATGCGTGTCTGCTTGCCAAAGCCGAACAATGAGTCTTGCAGATACAGTAACCGTGATGGCCCAGAGGTGAAATATCTCAATTCTATGTACTTGGAGGTTGAAAAATATGTTCCTCTTCCTTTCCTTGTTTTCATTTACTCAAACAGTCAAACTTCGACAGTTATTTTACAATGCTGCTAATATGTATCCTATCCATAGTTGGATGTTACTGGAGGTATTTTTAGAACTTGTTTCATTTTGATTGGGATTAGGTTGCATGAGCGTCTTCAAGAATGCAATGGAGATGAAGTCCTGAAGGCAGAGGCTGGTGCGAAAGTTCAAAAGTTTACTGAGTGGGCCCTGAAATGTATTGGTTTTCATTCTCGCTGCCAGGGGAACAAGGATACAGTCAATTGCTGCTCGGCTGTTGAGATCCAACTACAGCTATCTGCATTCAAGACATTTTTAGATATTGCTGGAAATCAACTAACTGGGAAGGATTTCACTGAGGCATTTGATGCAGCTTGCTTTCCTCTTACCCTCTTCTCTAGTTCATTTGACCCTGGTTGGGCGTCTGGTATATCAGCTACTGTAATCCAAGGTCTGCTAGGTATGCTTGTAGAGGGAGGTGCAGACAATGTGAATCAATGTTTCCTTGAGGCCTCTCGTTTTGGCAGTACAGAGCTTGTGCGCATCTTATTACAGGTTGCTAATTTTCTTTTGCTTGTGTATCTCTGTTGTGGTTGTTGGTTTAGCTGATTTTGATATGAATTCTTTGTTATTTTGGTATGTTGCATTTTTTTGTTTTGGGTTAATGGGTACATGATAAGCCATTTTGGTGGCTGTGAGGCAGTGAAGTTATACTTGTTAAGAGTAATGGATCCAAATGCATCATAGATTAGGTTGTGGAATCCAATGCGGGGTGATGAAATTTTAAAATTATCATTTGCTGCGTTAAAGCATTTTTTAATCGTTTTTCTTCTTTTTAAACTTTTGTTTTTGCATTAAATCTTCATTTGTCCTGTTAAACATTAGCATGCTTGCGGAAAAAAATTAGACCATGATAGTTCCTTTTTCTGTCATATGATGACTATTTAAGGAGGGACATCTAGTATAAAAAGCATCATTCTTATTCTTTTTCATTGATGATGATGATTTCCAAGGATGAAATTTCAATTTCATCCAGCTTTTCAGTTTCTGAAGATGGGAATAAGGTCCGAATGACCCAAAGGTTGGGCAATGACTATGTTGCTAGTCTGTCCATTTAGGAAAGAAGGAATTTTGAAAAGTTTCTTTAGAAAAGAGTTCCGCACATAAATACACAACATTAAAAGGGACGAAAACGGGCAAGGGTGACGTGAAGAGAGTGCTGAAGCTTATGTGGTTTACAGCTTACTGTATGTCAAATTTTCTTGATGAGGAAAAACATCACGCGTGCATTAAATGTGTCATTTAGTGCTAGCATCGGAGGAGTATGTAGAAGGAATTTTTTTTTCTTTTCATGGGGGTAGGGGTGTTGGAAGGGCACAGAAGATGGTATAATGTGCTATTTGATCTTTGATTCCGTTTGAATATTTCATGGTTCAGATCTGAAGACAGTCAATATATTTCTAGTGTATGGAATGCAAGCTGCACTTAGGCAAGAAATATGGTTGTAAACTCTACCAGTTAATGAAGTAAGTAGCCCTTAATCCTTAATCCCAGACTAGTCGGGTTCAACTACATAAATCTTGGGTAAATTTCACAAACGTTTCCAAACCTTTAACTGTGCTCTGTTTTAGTTTTTAGCCTATTGAATGTGGTCCCAAATGTATTAAAATTGTTTCATTTTGGTCCCGCACCAAATGGAATCCTCGAACTCAAAACAACTGTTTGACACAATGTTTTGAAATTCTAATTTCAAATATCCAATAACTATCTTCCAGTAAAATTTAAAGTGTAATAAATTTTTTGATAATCAACAAACAATTTAAATTAGTAGTTTTTTCTCCTTGAATGAAATAAATCTGATTTTCACAGAGGAAACTTAGTTATATAAAGTATCCGTTAACTATAAAAAATCACTTTGCAGATGAAATTTATTAGAAGACAGTCTCTGAATAGTTTAAATTATATTATATAAAGTTGCCATTCAACAGTTATTCTAAGTCAACAAATTCCATCAAATGAAACATTTTTAATTGGTTTATGACCAAATCAAAACAAGTCAACAGGTTAGGGACTAAAACAAACGATAATTAGAGGTTAGGAAGTATCACGCAATTCACCTCATAAATTTTGTATCTCTGTTCGACGGTACCTTCTCTGGGAGCTCTAGGAAAGTGAGGTTTAGGTTGTGCATATGATGCAGATTGGAGAAATTACGATATTCATGTGTAGCAATTATGTAAAAGTAGCCATATATGAAGAATCTTGTTTGTGAAACTGTGTTCTGGTCTTTTTGGTAGACCTAGCTCCTGAATCCCCCACAAGGTAATAATTCAAGTCCCCGTTCCCCTTGCTTAGACAGGTGAGCCGTTGACTTAATCAACTTTGCTAATTTCATTTTTAGAATGTGCTTTATTCTTCCTAGGAGGATCTTCTGAAAGGTTATTTCTCTGATGGAACTATGAAGTCGAACATTTAGTTGTTCCGGCCTAGATAACTGTAGGAAGTGAGATAGCTCTTTAGCGAAATATCTTTTTGGTTTCTCAACAAACTTGGCACATAAATGGTCTTTAACTGTTTTCCTGATTCTTCTTATTTCATTTCATTTCTTTTGGTCATTGTTAAATCGATGTGTTTAGATTGCCCAAAGAAACAGCTTGGACGTTGATGTTGACCTTGCACTGGGCTTTGCTTCACACTACTGTAAGATAGGCACAATGGAGTGTCTGGTGGAAGAGGGTAACGCCATGGCATTCTTGGGCCCCTTGATGAGAGCTGCTGAGAGGGGCTGCATGCAGGTTGTACAGTGGTTTGTGAAACGAGGTTGCCGGGATATGGAGCTCTGTCTGGCCCTCACAGCTGCCACTTCCAGCAGCCAAGTTGATGTTGCTGCCTATCTTCTACCCCATGTTCCTCAGCATGTCCTTGCTGCCCTTAGCATTGAAATTATCAAGGCTGCTGGTGAACGAAGTGGTGGATCTCTTGAAGGTGTGGCGTTCCTCCTCCGCTCAGATTTCTTGGGTGACCCTGTTGCTACGTATGCTGTTGCAGACAGTATTTCTAGGTCTGATGATGAAACTGTTGCTCCTGAGCTGAAGGCTTTTCTCCAAGAGCACTGGTCAGAGGAAGCTTTTCTGGATGGATTGGAGCAAGGTGAAAGGCATTATATGAATCTAATGAGGATTTTGATGCATGGCAGATCTCCCATTTGTTTGAGGGATCTTCCAGCTCCGCTGAGAGTAGCAATTGCATACCTGCCTCTCTATAGGGAGTGTGTGCAAGCAGGTGGTCAATTGTTTTCTCAGAGGCTGCGGGGGCAGCTTGTTGAAGCAGTGAGGAGGCTCGTAGGTACAGCATCAGAAGAGGTAAGCCGGGGCAGAGAGCTATTGGCAATTTTGGAGCATCACCTTCCTCCATTTTTGGTTCATCCTCCATGTGTTGGTTAGCAAAACGTACCAACGAGATATGCATTTTTTGCATTCACTTCCTCACCTCTAATCCCTCTCCCATGTGTCATAATTAATAAGTGTTGCATTCTACGTGTGGTTCAAGTGGCAAAGCTTTGAGAGTTTGTCAATTTTCCCACCATGATGTGACCTCCTTGAGTTTTAGTGGTGCGCCCAACGTTGCATCTGTTATCAAACTCAAGGGATATGTATGTTTGAGATCTATTGTGTGAAACAGAGCGACCTTTATGAGAGGTGGTGGTTTATGTATAATGGCAGTAATTTTAAGCAATACGGCACTGCTTCTCTCAGCCTGTCACTTTTATTCTTTTAGTGGCACTTGAAAATGTACAAACGCTTCTGGTTTGGGTCTGGCTCTGATATTCTTTTAGTATCATTCAAGGACTGAACTGTCCTCATTGCCCTTAGCAGTTGGCAGCATGATGTGTGAGATTTTCTATAGGATTTACCATGTTTTAGGCTAATTTATGATTTTTCTGGGTGCATAAGAGAACAAAGAATTACAAAAACTGTGCCCTGTCCTGCGAAGAGATTTTTCTGGGTGCACAAGTATTTCCCTTGCGAAGAACGTGTTGAAGTCGATCACGCTATAGAGATTGTAAGTTTCAACTACACGCATTGGGTTTTTCCTTCCTTATATGCTCTATTATTTCTTGCAGCAAATTAATCAACAAAGCAGTACTGCTAGCCTGTTAGCTAGGAACAGAACATCTAAACTTCTACCTAAATTCTACTGCAAAATTTGTGGAGCCCAAACTTTAGAACACTAGGAGTCCAATAATACTGCTGAATCATGTGCATGAAATGAATTCATTTCCCAACAAAACTAGCAGTATTGTTCGTCACACTACGATATAGAAGTACCAAGAGGAGTATTTTGATGCTGTCATCAAGAGATTCACACAAGAGCGCAATGCGAGGCGTTTATTTTGCACATAGAATGCATGTAAGTTTAATGAACAGAGCTGGCCTGGTTTTAAACTGGTTTAAAAAAGGTAAGGAACAAACGCGAGCATGGGTGTGTCGTGCCCCTGGCAGCAATGGAGGGCATGAAGGCCAAGAGCTAAGCAAGGCCAGTTTTCTTTATGGCTATCGGAGCAGCAGGTGCATCAATGGTGGGGGCGGCACTGGCAGAAGCGCCAGCTGTAGGACAAGCAGCGACACATGAACCAAAAATAGCTCCATGAGGATACTAATCCTCAACCACTCGTAGCCCCCCTCCCCTGTTTCTCCTTGCCCAAAAGGTGGTGGTATTCTTTATCTCCCTAGCCTACATCACCAACCTAACCTGCACACTAGTGAATAGTGATCGGGCATTTATCTCTAGAGAATCAAACCATGTGATGTTGTTGATGATGAGGGTCCTTCTGGATTCATTCTCGAGAGCCGCTTTTGAATAGACTTCATGATTTTTTCCTTTTCTGACTATAAGAGTAGCTTCATTATCCTTGAATAATTCCTTCCTTGTAAATGATAACCGGAAAATCTTCATCTAGATCCTCTTATTCATCAATAGTATCTATCTTCTAAAGCTTGAGGACATTTATGATACATTTGTCCCACCTCTTAAACTTCCAAACTATTTCTAAGTATGGGGTAAAATGATTGATATAGTCTATTCTCTACTTCTCATAGTGCCATTGAAAAATCCACGAGATGTAGTACATGGCCACAAAATAAAATTTCGAAAAAGGTTAATCTGATGTTCCTTGCAAAATTGTTTATGATACTTATAGAATATTTGAAAGGATTTTTAGATACATGGCTACAAAATAAAATTTTGAGAAAGGCTGATCTGACATTCCTTGTAAGATTATTCGTAATACTTATTGAATATTTGAAAAAAATTTAGATTTGTTGTAGGAAAGAACCTCTGAATGAACCCCTTTCGTGGCATCAGTTATGGAACTAATTTGAAAATTTTCTCTACTAGGTTTTAAAGAGGATCATCCAAGGGTGTTAGTATTCTATATTCTGAATATTAAGGACCTTGTAGAAAACCTTGATATAATCCCAGCAGTAGAATACTTAAGATTCTCCTCTTTGAAGGAACTCATCATTCCTTATAAGTATAGACCTTTAAGATCTTTAATGTGGATATTTCTATTTCTATGATAAATTTTTCAACATTTGTTTTTGATTCATCGGCAGTTTCTAGATTTAGAGTGATTTTTGTCCTTCTAGGCTTGTGCTCGATTTTTGTTGAGTTTGTCTCCAGTGAAATAAGTTCATAAAACAATGGTTTATTGGTGGTTTGGAATTGCCACCAAGGATTCTGTTATGCCAATAGTTTTTTGCCACTAGGTTCCCTCTTAATATGTTGTGATGTCTAATTAATATTTGTTAAGGTTAGCCCCTAAATTTTATTAGTTGATATTATAATTACTATCTTATAGGGTTTGAAAATATACCCTTTTCCTCCTGATTTTTTTCACATTGTCTAATCAAAATTTTGAAATCTTAATTTAAACTATATAGTATTTATCTTCAAATAATTTTTATTTGTTTAGTATTCTTTACAGTTAATGGATCTTAAAATTATCAATTTTTCTCTGTATAGATGAAAAATAGTATTTTTTTTTTAAATGTCAAATAATTTTTAAAAAGTACCAAACAAACTTAAATTTATGGAAGATAGTTACCATACAATTTAAACTAAGATTATAAAAGTTCTTTGGCAAAATTACCACGGGTACTTTGTTGTTATTGATCTTGGTTATCACATGTCTAGAGTCATTAGATTAGATTTTGACACCAGTCTGAAATTGAGATAATTCGTATGTGACAGTTCATCTTTTTTTTTTTTTTCCACAATGACAAATTCATCTTACACCATTCATCTAAATGAATCCCCTAAATTTTAGGTGGACCCTATTTGCATAAATGACTAAGATTTGTTTGTAATTCTTAATCAGCTTCAATGAATCTATGGGAACAAAGGACTTGTTTGGATGCTTGCATATCACAGCATAGCTCTGAAACACATGCCTTTACCTGAGCAGGACTTCAAGCCATCATCGTGAACAGATCAAACATACATGATACGAAGCAGAACCAGATTGCATATTTGACAAGCCAACATGAGATCAGATCGCCAGAATCTGACAAATGCAGAACCAGAACTAGCGAACAGGAAGAGGCCCATGAATGTGGAGAATATACATCGTTCAGAGTGCGGTTGGTTGATGATCGTTCCAAGCTCGCAATGGTGGAAATGTAATTCAAAACACAAAGCACTTGGGCGTAGCATACAGCATTAAGTTCAATTACAAATCCAATTATGTTACTTATTGCAGCGATATAGTTGGGATTTTGTTCACATAATCTCTCTTTTGGTATTTTTAGGGGATATTTTACTATTAGCTTCTACCTTTGCTTATGTTATAATTTAATTCAAATATTTTAGCTGTAACATGGAAGCTCAGAAGCTTGCTAGAGATTCGCATTTACTTGGTTGGAAAAAGTTATGTGGTTTACCTCCTCCATCTTGAATTTCAGATGTGTTGATGTTGGATTATAATTAGTAGATGATGCATTTTTTTTTCAAAAAAAATAAATAAATAAAAGTTCAATTACAATTCCTTTTTTTTTTTTTACCAAAACAACAACAACAACAACAACAACAATAAAAAAAAAAAAAAGGAATTTTGGTTTGTTGCGAAGGTTTTCCTCCATTTTGGGGATTTCTCCCTCCGCTCCTTTTTCCTCCTCTTTCTGTTTTGGCTTCATGCACTCCTCTCCTTAATTTTTGCGATGCTCCATCCACTAAATCTGCTGCGCGGTGGTTGTCGACCACCAACCTATCAAATTTCTCCTTAAACTAGTATCTCGATTACAAAATTCTCCTCCTCTTCTCCAGTTTTAATAACAAAAAGCCCTCTGTTCCAAAAAGTGAAAGGTGAACGATTTAGTCACGCTTCACCCCAACCGAACGATTAGGTACACCTTTAAAATCAAGCATAACAAACAAGCCACGCAGCCAATTAAATGAGAATCATCTTTTTTAGGTAAAATAGAGTCATTTTTCATTAAAAATTTTAATGTGACCAAATGGTACCATAACTTTACCCTTCAGAATAGATTGTCTTCACAACTTAACTACACTTGTAAGTACATCCGGTTAACAAGGAATAGACTTAAGTTACTTTTACATTTTTTTTTACCTGAAATCAATTTCATTTGAAAGCAAGAAAATTATGAATTTTTCTTTTTTTAAGACTTTAAACAAGAAAAATTCATAAAAATTTAGTAAGATTACAAAAATTATATTTTTAATAAATTATTGTAGGTATATAATATTGACTTTTAATTAAAATTAGTTCCGGGTAAAAAGGACGTAAGAATAAAAATAACCTCAATTTCCCTATTTGTCGCAGTACAATATTGAACCACAAAACTGTGAATCTCGACACTGTCATCTAGAGATCCACACAAGAGTGCAACGCAAGGCATTTAATTCACAAACAGAAAGCGTATAAGTTGAATGAAGAGAGCTACCTACCTCAGTTTTAGACTGGTTTAAAAAAGTTATGGAGCAGGCTCAAGCATAGGTGTGGGTCATGTCCCTAGCAGCATTGGAGGGCATGAAGGCCAAGAGCACAAGCAATGCGAGTATGGCTATGGGGAGCAGGAGGAGCATCAATGGCGGGGGTGGCAGTGGCGGAAGCATCACCGGCAGGACAAGCAGTGACAGTGTGATGCATATGAGCCCAAAATAGGTTGCTGCGGCTACTAACCCCCTCCCACTTCTACCCCCTCCTCCGGTCTGTTCTCCCCCGAAATCAGTCCTCTGATGAGAATGGTACTTCTCTACCATCTTCCTCTCCCTAGCCTCCATCACCAACCTCAACCTGCACAACAAATCATAGGCATTCCCAAAAGAATCAAAACCGATGTCGTTTATGTTTTGCATAGGATAGCACTGATCCTGCAATGCTCATTCATCCATGTGTTCTTCCAAAGTTCCCTAAACTCAAGATCCCCAAATGGGAACAACAATTGGTAAGCGTGTCCTTTTGCTAATCTAACCTCTAGAAACTCCCAATTTCCAAGTCTCACTTGCAAGAATCAGATCCAATACCCGAGTTTATATATATGTCAATGTCACCAAAAAGCCAAAAACAAATGCAAAGAACCCAATGAACTTGTTCAGGAGGAACTCTAATGAATGATCAAATCAAGCTGTCTGAACAGGACAGACATACAAGTAATTAAGAATCACTAATCAGAGGATTAACCAGACAAACTGGGGGAGATGGGGAATGCGTACCTCAATGGTGAATCAGTGGAGAAGAGAGGACTCAATCTGAAGCATTAATTGGGTGCATGGGTGGCTTCTCTTCTTTGCTTATAAATACCGGAGAAATTTGTTACAGCAAGCGAAATGGCGAAGCATTGGCAGCCAACATCAATCCCAAACAAGGCATTAGGCTTCCTACATCACTCCCTGCTTTTTCCTTTTTTCCCTTTTATACCATTTCCAGGAGAAAGCGAAACTTTGGTGGAATCAACTATTGGAAGGTGAAAAGGGTTGAATTCAAATCCAATATCGTTATTATTTTTTACAGGAATATTTGGTTTGTATGGTGATGAGTCATCGTTATTTGACTGACTTTGTTTTTCGGGGTTCCCCGGGAGGGGTGTGGGGTTTTAAATTTATGCAATTAATGTAATTTTCATAAAGCTTATGGCTTATATCCCTATTAGCCAGCAAACTATTACAAATCGAACCTTTTAGCCTTTAAACTAAAATCTATTTTCAAATAGTTCTGAATTGTCAAAATTATGCCCAACTAGAAGCAAGCCTTGCCGCAGAAAAGTGGGTCTTATGCAGCATAAGGTGCGGAAACAAAAGCCTCATTGTTTCATAATTTAACTATTACTGTATAATTGTATCGTCTCCCTTTGAATTTCAAGATGCGGATTGATCAAATTAGAGTTAATAAACAAATATTAGTGACATATATGCTGAGACTGGTTTAGATCAAGGCTTTATGTTGAAAGCACGTTCAATGTGGCACCATTTGTGACCACCCAGGAGTTCATTTCCGGCATATAGTTCAAGGGTCTATTTGGAAATAAATTTTAGTTTAGCGGCCATGGTCAGATTCATAATAGTTGAGGACCCAAAGATCAGATTTGTAATATTCCAGGGGCCAACTGGCGATTTAAGCCTAAATCCTTATTCAATATATCAAGAAACTCATAAGTAATGCACAATTGTCTCTTTAGACTTTTTTTCCCATATTCATGTAATCATTTTTGGAGACAACAAGTTAGTTATGACTTAGAAGGTCATCTTCTTGCTTTATTGGGTGTTAGGAGCATGCATCAAGTTATATATGTACGAAAAACTTTTAAAAAGTATTTTTTTTATACTAAAACAATGCATCAAACAATTAATATTTGCTAAAAAAAATATATTGAAAAACTATAATTTTGTAGTTTTTATTTAAGTTAAATTTAAGTAAAAAAACTGTAATAGTGTAAAGAATTTGAAACAGGTGAAGTTTTTTTTTGTTAAAACTGTAACATTATTTAATAAAAAAGAAATTCTGTAAAATTAACAAGTAGCATTTTCTTAAAAACAAAAGGAAGGGTGGGGGTTTAGATTCAGTGAATTCCAAGAGCAAGTGGGGGGCCCTTCAGGTTCTTCACCCCTGGACTCCCCCATGCCAGAAATAAAAACACCCCTCTACTTTATTATTGTTTCTAAATCAAGTTGGGCCCCTTGTTTCTGATGGACAAATCCTCTGGTTTTCTTCTTTTCTTTTAGCGATAAAAAAAATCTTGTGTTTGCAATTGGCTCAATAATGCTCCTCCACTAGACGATTTTCCATGTAGTCAATTTGGGAAGTTGAAACCTCCTGTAAAATATTATTCACTTGCTTTCCACATTACAAGGTTCTTTTATCTTTTGCTATTGAAGTTAAATCTGAATATATTAGAATTAATTCATAGTGAAAATTTTTTAGAAATTATATTTAAAAACAATAATTTTTAATTATCATACTATTTTCATAAAAAAGTTATATTTCTATAATAAATTTTGAAAGTCATGAATTCATTACTTTCAACAACAAAGGAACAAATGCTAGGAGCCAGATATAAAATTTCTTTTCTGATATGAATATTCATTGTTAACTTATTTAAATAATAATATTTGAAGAAGCTGAGTGAGCTGTAATAAACCTTAAAAATGACTAAACTTACACAAAAAAAAAAAAAAGACAATGTTAGGACCTCAAAGTTGTGTATTTATAAAAAATCAGTGTGGGTTCAAGAAGAGTGTAGAAAATTTAGAGAGAGTGATCTAAATATGCCAAAGGATTTCTTCTTGGGGCCCTTTATAGGCCAAACTCGTGTTCTTGTTAAGGGAAGTACTTCGCATCAAATTCAGATGAATCCCGTTTACAAAATTCCATTCCCCACTTATTTCAATCATTTATATCAAATTAATAACGGTAATCTCTAGTTGGCGGGTTCATGGACATGTTTAACTAGACCAGACATATGAGGTATCCTCTAATGAGCTACTGAATCTTTGATCATGATTCCAATATGGTATCAAATAATTTTAACTTTTCTTTTATCAAGTCTTAAGCTGACCAATTATATGCAATATGCACATCTCAAAAATCAGGCATACGTTTCTGAAGTCCTGTATCTCCCAACAAAAAACACGTAACAGGCAATATATGAAATAATAGATTTGAACTCAATTAAATAGCTAACACCTCATTTCCTTTGATTTTACTTGGATCATCTGGGGATAAATACAATTAAGTTTTAGTGATGGGAGGGTGAAATCCAACGAGGGCTGTTTTTTTTGTTTTTTCTTTTGCCTCTATTGATGTTTTGAACTTTAACAACCATGATGTACTTGAAATTGTCATTGAGACAAGGCTTTAGGTGCGGCACTTGCTATCTAATTTTACGGTAAGTCAATTGTATGCCTAACACTAACATAAGTCACTTGGCATCACAATCGACTTTTAAGGTAATCGTCCCTAATTAAGAAACAAAATCCATAAGGGATGGGTATTTGCGCATCCGGTTAAACCAAAGCAGCAACTAATCTGAATGTTAACGCATGCAAGACTAAAACCACATCCCCCAGTGACGGTTCAACCATAATTAGGAGAGAAGCAAAGCAATCACAACTACTAGTAACATTTTATCCTTGAGGATGGTTTATTTATATGACTTTGCGCTATTGTGTGAAACTACTGGAGTGAGTGAACCACATATACAGGTGAACAAAACAAAGCAAAGCTCACACGTATATATATGTACACACTAATCCAAAGCCTCCGGCTAACTGGAAAAAATTACACTATATATATGTCAAGTAAATCAATAGATCTTGACTCGGCTTCCTGATACAAATACATATGTCAAAACGTTACAAGCAGGCACAATCTAAACGACTTCTTGGCTGCTAACTTCATCTACTGCTCTACAAAGTGATGCCAGTCACTCAGAGGGAAATCCTTAACGCTAATCCTGCATAAATAATTGCAAGTTATGGGCGGAATCAGCCTGGCTGAGGGGAGAGAATGTGTAACATACCGTGATTATGGATGGATGCAATGTATATGATGACATGCCTTTTTCAAGTGCATGCATTTCACAGAGTGTTTGCTTGTGATTCAAGCTATACCAAAGCTTAGTTCCAATTATGGTAAGCTTAGTGGCATGGGGTTCATGACATCAGTTAGTTACTGAAGTCAGATTGGCACTCATGATGCATGGCAGATTGAGTGCATGTTCATTGGTTGTTGGTAATGTATTACAGAAAAAACCAAGGCAAGCATGTGTTTTGAAGATATATAACCATACAACTAACTATTTGGTTAATAGTGAGACACAGCTAGTAAGTGTCTTAGCCTACCTCGTCGTCATCATCATCATCATCCTTGTTCTTCTTGATGCGGGTTGTACCACCCTCCTTGCTGATGGGGAGTTTCATTGCCCCAAAAGGCGTATCAACGTTGATATTCCCTTTGATGCTGTAACCAGTTCCCTTTCCTCTCATCATGTCCCACATTGCAGAGCCGAAGTCCTTGGGCCTGAAGGTAATCGGAATTTCAACAACCCCAACTCCATTTTTATCGATCTTTGCAGACTTTTGGAGTTCTGCAGTCCCAACACTTGTGTCGCACAGCCAAACCTCGTAGTCCATGCCATTTAGTCCCAGGTCAAAGTCATTCTGGTTGCCCAGTTTCAGGTGCAGAACTGCAACAGATTCATCCCAGGAGAATTGCTCAAAATGTATCTTCTCAACATCAACGTCGGGCTTGTGAGGTACAGGCATATCTCCAGTTTTCTCAAGAGGCAAAGTTAAGTTTCCGAAAATAGGAACATCTACAATGAGATCAACTTTGATTTTGTAAGGAATGATGGTTCCAGACTTGATATCACCATAAGTGCTTTTGATATCATCAAACACCAGACTAACTGGTATTTTCACCGTCTGTTCACCATGCGGATGAATGGTTCCAGCATCCGGAATCAATCCCGATATGAGCTTCCTTCCATCACTTTCAACAAGGTAGTTTATGTCCATGAGTGGGATAGGAACAGGATTGGGGTTCTTTATCAGAACATCTACAACAATATCTGCCCTCTCAAGATTAACTTTAGGGAGGTGAATGCCGGTAACATCTGCAGTAGGTTTCCCAAATCCAATGGTTTCCTCGATCTTCTCACCAATGTCTTGGATGAAATCCTTTACCTTGCCTAAAAAGCCACCCTCTTCTTCTACCTTGTTGTCTTCCTTGTCCTTAACTTCCTTTTCAACCTCTTCTGGCTTATCAGACGATGCCATGACTTCCAACAGCAACAGATGAAATTAGAAAGGAATACTATGTATCCTATCCTTGAACAAAATACAGAAAGAAGAGATATACAACTTCAGGTATTCTTTTCTATTTGCTTAACCACCCCTAACATCTCAAAGTTCTTCCCTTTATTAGCTAAATTAATGTGTGACGGGAAAGATGATATATTAAACAGAAAAGAACTGAGGGTCACAATTAAAATAGAAAAAAGATTACAACCTGACCTGAAGGAATCAACAAAGAGACCTGGAGATTAAGCAGAACTGGGAAATTAAAAAACAATACGATATGCAAATTCAGTAGTTGAAATGAAAAAGGAGGAAGACATCATGAGCGACAAAAGTAGAATACTCATGACAGATATTTATAAACAATTCAAGTTTCAGAAAACTGCTTCATTCAAACAATACAAAAGCAATAGCTAGGAAATTACGGAATTGGAAGGGCTGATGAAAAAAATATTATTATACTTGCCTTGAAGATAATTATGGGCAAAGGAGAAAGCTTCTTTTGATGAGGCTGGCGCTGTGTGGAGCTGATGGTGTTTTGCTGCCAAAGGATTGAATTTTAAGGCATTAATGGAGACAACCAGACCGTCCTGGATCGCCGACATCACATGACACACACGACACGAGGCCGAGTATCTCTCTTACTCCCGCCTTCCCCGCCCATTCCACTGGTTAATCATGCTTCTCGGCCAATCACCCAATTTCGGCCATCCAACCTTTCATTTATTCCCATCTCCACCACTCACCTTTCGCTTTTACCATATGGCTCTCGTCTTTTCTTGTTAACGCCACCCCTCCCCTCCTGTCTTGCACATGCTTCATGCACCCAGAAAAGGGGCCGCAGTTCTATCTCAATTACTCTAAAATCATGAAAATAATTGCTCCTGCCAACCTCTCTTATTCAACAACATGCAAAACATCGAAAGCACACATGATTTCTAGTACATTTACCCAAAAGGTAATGATTTTCCAGCGTAGACAATCAAGTGTAAATCCCCTCTGGTTTGGTTGTTGCACTGCCGCATGTACACAAACAAAAAAGTGCGTAACTTGGCAGACACGATTTTTCAATAATAGGCAAATCGAGATTTGTGTACCAAGCTTGAAATTTTACTTGGACTCATAGGAATTGAAACGAGTCACAAATAAGTTTAAATTGAGTTGAACTCAAGTTGTTCATTCATTTTTCACCCCTATTTTCTAATTTTCTTCACACTGTAAAATCACTTGCCCCCATGTCTCGTACCTGTGCATGACATAAGATTGAAGCAGTTTCAACAGAGAGCCCCATAAACCAGATCCCCCAGCGATTTTAAGTCAAACTCTTTAAATCTTTTGATTTATTGGACTCTAATTCTCTGTTATACAGTCAGCCGAAGGATGAAGGCACAAGGATATATTGCGGATGAACCTAAATTTGCAGCATCCAATCACATAAATCAGTGAGCATATGGAAAAGATCTGATTGTCTATGGATAGAAGATGGTAACACAAAACATTCAACATTTGAACCACAAACACACTCTTCAACGGTGTATTGGTTTAGACACTTCATGCCTAACCTGCTTGCAATGCTATTACATGCATAACTATTGCTCTTGGAAGCCATTCCAGCCATTTTCCAGTCAGAAAACTAGAGATCCTTGACCTGAGAGGTTTCCAGCTTGTAACTTCGAGATCTACAGCAGTTTAATGAATCACAGGGAAAAACAACAAACTGAGAAGAATAATAGACCTAAAAAAACATTTTGTGGTACAACATAGTGTTTACTTCAAGTGGTGCTCAAACAGAGTCGCCATCTCAATCTGCAAGGATGAAACATTCAATCAATAATGGCTCCGTTGCCATGTCAAGCAAGACAACGTGTTCAGGTAATCTCATTGTCACCAACACGGACAATCAACTAGCTACATAATCTATCAGCTAGACCTACTTTCGGCATGACAAAAATGAAGAGGATCTCTCAAGGATGGGCAATGATAACTGGCTTTTCGAGTAGAAATCCTTGTAGCAATAACCCACTCCATGCAGATGATAGAAGACGTGGGAAGTCCATGATTTGGTTTCACCTTTCCCCTAGTAGTTCTGAATAACATATCCCTAACTTACAAAAATGACCATAAGCTAGGAAAATTAAAATTTCTCACAAAACCAAAAGCATAGCAACAAATGATAAAAGAGAAAATCTGCCTTCAATGATAAAAACAGATGAGGATCATAATGGTTTTTAGACTTAAAAGGACACTTCTAACTAGAGAACATATGAAGCCAGAATGGTGATAACTAGGAAAACTAATTGCGCCAAAAAGTGTGCGCTGTGCCTGTCGAATGGATACATATGAGCAGTCCCTCAAACAAATGAAAGCGCTTGCCAAATTATGTAGGCTAAGGATCAACTCACAGCTGTCAGAGCACCCTCTGCACCTTTGTTGCCGGATTTGCCGCCAGCTCGATTCAGTGCCTGCAGATTCCATGTTAAGGGTAAAACTAGTAATCACATAAATATCCTCTCTCTAAAGCATAAAGCACGTGAATTCTAAGGAATTTGCATATCCAAAATTTGATAAGTGCCTCCTCATCTGACCCAACAGTCGAAAAGGGGGCAAACAGATGCACACACACAGAGAACACAGAGAAAAGCCCAGCAAGTCATCACACAAAAAAACACAATAAGATTCCTTCTGCAGAATAGTCTCTTTGATTTACCTGCTCCATATCATCGCATGTCAAAACACCAAATATGCAAGGAACACCTGCAGAATTAATAAACACACTAGGTCAGGGAAACCAAACATGTCTGTCCTTCTCTAGTATCCTCTTGAGTAAACCAACAAAAAGACACATAGAAGAGTGCTTCATTTGAATTTAAAATTGTACAGAGAAAATGAGTAGCAACAGTGACAGAGGAAAAAATTTTATGGGTGGGTTTGGATTGTGAAAATATGAAAGCACATATAGCAAAAATGAAATTTTTGGGTGTGAATGGACAACTGGAAAGTCTTCCAAATCAACATTTATCAAACAGCGCCGGTATTAGAAAGTGGTGAATGATGCAGACAATTTCTATATTACACAATTGATTTTGAACTAAGCTTTTTCAAAGAGAAGGCCCCAGAAGAATGCAAAATAAAATTCTCTATTGCAGGGATGAGACTAGCCCTGGGTGTCCTTAAAAAAAGAATCAGACAGCTTTTCACAGAGAAAAAAACGTCAGCACAAGGTGGAAATCCCTTGAGAGAAACAAGGACTTAGTCATGCAAAAAACTCACCAAAACTCACCAATCAAAAACTGTTACAATTTAATGCAAAGATCATTTCCTCCAGAACATCAGATAAAACTATGCGACAGAAAGCGTCTTTTGCTATAAATTCGACATGGTAAATTGAACACAAAAAACAACCTGAGTTCAGGCCAGCTGAAAGAACCCCAGAAGCAGCAGAGTTAGCCACAGCATCATAGTGAGAAGTATCACCTCTTATCTACTGACAAAGACAATAATGGTCACAGATTAGAAATACAGGCATCCAAGGTCTTGATAAAAATTTCATTTCAAGCTTACAAGGGATCATGAGAGGAAACTGGAAACATACCACCGCCCCAATGCATAAAACTGCATGATACTTTCCAGACTTTCCCAGCCTTGCTGCAACAATGCCGATTTCAAAACTACCAGGAACCCAAACAACCTGGAACAAAGGTAGGGAGAACGTGCATGAGATGTTAACACTTGTTCAATTCATTAAGGAAAAGTAAAATATCAACAGAAAGCAATATTTCATAAAGCCAATAGAAGGATGACTCTGAATTTTGGAAAAGGTAAAGTTTTCAAAGATTTATTACTTCTTCATCCTCTCCTCCTCTTCCCAGTGTCCTTAGGCACAGCACACATGCATCTATCAATAAGTTCAAAAAAAATAAATAAATAAAAAGCAAATATGCATGTCTTCCTCCGGTTAGAAAATGCTAGGTAGACATGTCATCCTCTGAACTTAATGATTCCTCAGCAGAGCAGATCCGTCCAAGAATAGATTTTGCTAATGAGCACAGCTTAACAAAGTTGAATTGACCAACACACGTAGGCTATAGGTTCCCATCACGAGAATTGACAAAGATAATGCACACTAAACAGGGACACATCTTTGAAGTTGAAGCTTTTTACACAGGGTAGATGAAGTCCAGCAAACATCTCCATTTGATTAAGAGATAAGCACTTACGTCTATGTCTTCTTCGTTAACTGAGTAGTTGCGGAAGGTGGCCAAAGCTCCCTCCAACAGCTGTTTCGTTACAATCTCATTGAAACGAGCCACAACCTTTCAGACCATAAAATCCCAATGAGTTAAAAAAGAATTAAAGAAAATTCAAAGCTACAAGACAAAGACAAACCACAGCAAAGCGAAGGCCATGAGTTCTGGTCAGAGATCCAGCCAAGTGGCGCACGGCTTCCGTCTGCAAAGAAATAGAAGAGCGCTTGGTCTGAGCGCCGAATTTGGCCGGAAACCCTGAAGCTTCCGAGCGTTAGAGGGTAAGTAAAAGTAAAAGTAATTTAGTCAACGGTAGCTCAATAGAATAAATCGATGGCTGACCTACTCGATCGGTAGACAGGAAAGAGAGTTGATTTGGTGTTGCAAGAGTGCGGCAAGTCGGACGTTCAGAGACACGAAAATGGAGATGAGCTTGAGTTGAACAACCACCGATTCGCAACACATCCATTTTCTCTGCAATATGGGCTTCGCTTTCGATGTGCTGCTTCCTCTAGTAGCAGTCTCGACTCTGACGCTCCTACTGAAATCCTTATATGATGACCTAACATGGGAAAATGCCAAACTTGCCCCTTCAAATTCAAAACTCGAAGCTTCTCGGTCAAAGCTTGCCTTTGCCCATGTTTGTCCTGGTCTTCAACTGAGAGAATGGAAGGCGGCGGCGAAGAGGCGATGCTGGTGTTTCTGCCTTTGGCCGTGAGATCTTCCACGCTGTTTTGGCCGCCGCCGGTTGTGGAAGCACTGAAAGCCATGTCTAGGGGACCTGATCACAGCCGGGTGGATTCCGGCCAAGTCCTCGCCATAGCTATCTCCGACATGAGGGCTTCGCTTTCCACCTCCGAGCCTCCCCTCGCTCCATTTGCTCCACAGGGCTACGCTCTCTACTTTGATGAGGTGAGTGACTAAGCTTATTTCAAAGTCAGAAAGTCTCAATTCAGCCAAATTCGCCGTGATGACTACTGGCTTTGCAGCTGATTTCTCCCGCGGAGTCGAGAAAATGGTTTGGGGAGATTCTGCCAAAATTGGCCAATTTGCTCTTGCGCCTGCCGACTCTACTGGAAGCCCACTACCAGAACGCGCAGAGACATGGCATTCAGACATCTCTCCGAATATTGGGTCCCCAGGAAGCAGGGCTTGTGTTGCTCAGCCAGGTTTGTCTGTGGAAATTAATTATATTGTGTTTATTGTCCTCGCCAACCTTAAAATTATATGCAATGCGAAAACCCCATTAATGCTGTTACATTGTTTATCTTTCAGGAACTCATCGCCGCTTTACTTGCGTGCTCCTTTTTTTGCTTGTTTCCAGTCACCAAAAGAGCTTCCAAACGTCTCCCAGATATCAACTTTGATGAATTATTCGCGTATGTTTTTTTTTTCTTAACCATGTCACCTTACTTTGGTAGATGGTCTTGACCGTCAAAAGGCCAGCAAGTTTGCTGATAATCATTTTCAGGTTATGAGTAAAGTCCACGCTTGCATAGTTTGGTTGCTCATTGCAAATGAAAGCCTGTTTTGGCTTCCTACTTTGATGGTTTCCCGTCATGTTACAGCATCCAGCCTGCTATAACTAGTCGGCAATACAGCATCCAGCTTGCTATAACTAGTTGGCAAATTTACTTTTAGGGCTGTGATCAATTCTGCATATGCTTATATTTTGACCATCATAAATCTTAAGCAAAGTTGGGGCACTTGCAATGTGCAGTAACTAATGGGAGGCAATGCATGAAACTTCTTTCTTGTATATTGTTAGCTCTTTCTTCAACTGAATCCTGGACTATAATAAGTCACTTTAGGAAAACTGAGGAAATAAATAGGAAACTTCGGCTGTTACCATTAACCTCCTCTGCAGAGTGCAACTAGCCTTTTGTGCTCTGTGATAAGAGATATCCTGTCCCACTGTGATAAGAGATTTACTGTGCCTATCATCACTTGCTTAAGAAGATTGCATGAATAAACCAAACTGTTGGATGGGTTTGTAATAACAAGGATCCAAGCTTGATGCTTGTCAGTGCAAGTAAGATAAATGGCCCTAACATTGCAAACAAGTGCATTGCATAATTATTGTAGGCTTGATTTCATTGCTTTTAGGCTCCCTGGTTACATCTATCCTGGTTTTGTCTTCATATATACGTGGACACACTTATTTTGGTCAAAGGTTCTTTCATTGTTTCCGAATAAAGTGATGTATCTGCAGGAGTCTACATGAAGATTACTGTGGAAAACAAGAGAATAAAGTAACGTGCATCATGCATTATTTTGAGAGGATATGTATGCACTTGCCGGAAGGCTATGTCTCTTTTGAGCGGAAGGTCCTTCCTTTGGAGCCTCATCCTTTATATGTTTCATTTCCCAAGGCAAATTTTTGGCAAAATTCTGCTGTTCCACTCTGCTTATTTGAGGTAGCTTATAAAAAATCACTTCGGTTCCAAATAAAATAATGTCTGTTGAGCTACGCCCAGTACACTAAGAAATCCCATCATGGGTGCTCATTTGTTCTGTGTGCTGATATAGTCTATTTGCACATAACATGTCTTTTCTGATTCTTCTTATGCATGGTAGCTTTGTAGAACTGGTGTGATAGAAGATCAGTGCAAATTGGCTCTTGAAGTGGATTTTGCAAATAGGTATCTTGGTGGTGGTGCCCTGCGCAGGGGATGTGTGCAGGTATATTCTTTATTTTCCCTGTTTGTTGGAATCACCTCTTGGCCATTTTTGTGATCAGCACTCATTTTACCAAACGTAGTTAAATAAACTCAGTTACTTGTTGCTTTTTTCTGATTGGGAGTGCTGTTTCTCTGAATTTGCTGACACGTCACTTTTGTGAAACCTCTAGATTGATGGATAAAATACTTTTGCAGGAAGAGATTCGCTTCATGACATATCCTGAATTAATTGCTGGCATGCTTTTCTTGCCCTCCATGGATGACAATGAGGCTATAGAAATTGTTGGTGCAGAAAGGTTCTCCAATTATACTGGGTTAGTATAGCATGTGCTTGCTTTTCGTTTACTTCTATAGATTTGATTTCTGATTATTGGAATATCGTCGAATGGTACAGCTATGCCTCTTCATTCCGTTATTCTGGTGACTATGTGGATAAAAGAAATGTTGACTGCCTTGGAAGACGTAAAAGCATGATCATTGCCATAGATGCTTTGCCCAGTCCAGGAATGAAACAGTACAAATCTAAGTACCTTATCCGGTATGTATATCTCATTTCTCGGTTAGAAAGAACACCATAGCTTTATCAGAAACTAGAAGATGGTAGTAATTCTCAGATAAATGTTTGTAGAAAATATTTGAACATACATAAAAAATTAAGAGCTTGCCATTAAACCCTACTTTTTAAGTGAAAAGGTTTGTGAAATGAGTATGCTTGTTCAATGACCATGCTTTCTGCACTTTTTCCCATCCCCCAGTTTTAAATTTCTGTAAGTTGTACCATGGTGGCAGCTATTGTAATGTGTTTGTGGAAGTTGTGTGCTTTGCTTATTTTCTTTATGCATAGCATATCCAACCTCAAGTAGCTGAGTTGATTGATATTCTGATCATTAACTGTGTAAACAGACTTGCAATTTCTAGTGATACTGCTATAAATTTTTTATATAGAAAAATTTTTAGAAAAAAATCTTATCATACTACTCAAGTAACAATTGCAGTTCGCTTCCATCACTTGTATTATAAGACCTTCTATCTCCATATTCTTGGTTTGGCAGGGAAGTGAATAAGGCATTCTGTGGTTTTATTGATCAATCAAAATATCACGAGTACATGAAGCTGTTTTCAGATAATATACTTTGTGGACAGCAGCAGCTTGAACAAGATAATCAAGACCATGAAGCTGTATCTAGAAATGAGAGTTTGGTCTGTGTCCCTTATAAGTTTTACTCTGGTCTTTTTTATTTATTTTGTTTTATTTTTTTCCAAAATTCTCTTGTACATGTTTAAAAGGCAGAACTATCAACATTATCATGTGGACCACATTGTTTGCTGCTTCACTATCACATTTGTAATTGATTATTGATTTTCAAATTTCTCTAGTAGCTAATTGAAGTCCCTGCCTCAACTACTGAGACACATGGAGAGGGACTGATGCAAGCAGGCAGGTTTTCTACTGAGGAAGGTAATCCATTTTGGGACCCTGGAAACAGTACTGGGATTGCAACAGGAAATTGGGGCTGTGGTGCCTTTGGGGGAGATCCTGAACTAAAGGCCATGATTCAGTGGCTTGCTGCGTCAAAGGTGATCCTACCTAGTGACACGAAAACCTCAAATACTTGTTTAATGCTTTCACATAATGTTACTGGGTTATTCTCTGGGGTAATCCAACAACGAGAATTGTCCAGTAATGCATGCAATGCGCTACTGTGGGAACTTTATATTCTTCTGCTATGTTTTATCTACTCCTTGATCTAGTTTTCAAATTTGGGTACAGGATAATATTTTATCTCCATCTTGCTCCTGCAGGCTTTAAGGCCTTCAATTTCATACTACACATTTGGTCTTGAAGCTTTGATAAACTTAGATCAGGTACTTCTCTAGATTGTGATTGGCAATGATAGATGTGAGTTTTCACATATGATTGCATCAGATCCAAATTGTCCGGTGAAGTGCTAACTTGTGGTTACATGCTCAATGCTAAAAAACTTAGCATAAGCCTCAGCTCAGCCTCCTGGTAGTTCTGTTCTATTCACACTAGTCCTGATGCCTTAAATGCAGGTGAGCGAATGGATTCGATCTCATAACTGGACAGTGGGTGACCTCTGGAATATGTTGACGGAGTACTCATCGCAGAGGTTAAGTGGAGAAACGAAAGTGGGCTTCTTTGCTTGGCTCCTTCCGTCGCTATATGGATCTGAGAGGATGGAATTGGGCTAGTACTTCGCAAGACTCTGAAACAAGGCAAAGAGGGTGCAACTTGGAAGAGAGGCTATTTACTGAAATTCTGTATATACTGTGGCCAGTGCAGAGATTATGTTCAGTTAGTATAGTTGAGTTGACTTATTGTAGGAAGTACAATCTGCAGCTCCAAGATTTTGTCGACCCTCGCTAGAGTTTATCGTCGATCCTGTGTTCGTTTCTTTCCCCTTTGGTGCTCAACCTAAGGAAACTTCGTTCTCCTCCTGTCTTACGCTTACTTCAATTAATGCTCGTCAGACGCTATGGGCCTTAATATGGCCGGGCTGTGTAATTCTTTTGGGGACGGTTGAGTTCGATCACAAAAACTGGCCAAGCCATTCAAGTCTCCCGCTCCTAGGCCTAGCAGAGCGTCGATGATGTTGTTGAGTTGCTCGCAGAGCTCCGGAAATGGCGTGATGAGAGCCCGGAGGAGGAGACAGTAAGAAGCCACACCTCCCCCACACCCACAGTATGGCCACTGGCCTCCTTCAGTAATCACTTTTCCGTCCGAGCATGCATGATCTTTACTCACAGGTCAACACTGAAGCGTCCGACGGTCCTACCAAGGGAGTACGGACTACGGACACTGTCCCAGGAGGCCTCTAACGTTGTCTTTTCTTTGCTCGCAAATCCATCTGAATAATCCATTAAGCTTCCAAGTAGATGACGGTATCACTTTTGCTATGAACCTTATCATTGTCTAATCTATGCCATGCATGAAAATATGTAACGATGTTATAATGGCAAATTAACATCAGACCAATGATCTACCAAGTTAGTACTTTGCCAATTGTCAATGTGAGGGCACATTTCCTCTTCATGTTTTCATTTATTTCTGTATGTATCTATGTGTCTATATACGTATATGTGTGTGTGTGTGTTACTTACTAGTTTGATTTACTAACAAGTGCTGATTCGTTGCTTAATTGCGTAAGAATTTTATAGCTAAGAATAAATTTACGTATTACGTATTATACGTTTTTTACTGCACGGATGGAAATATAAGTAGGCATTAGAAAGTTTAAAAGTCAAGTGGTACCATTTAAATTAAAAGTCTAGGGTTGATAAATTTAATTATTCACAAACCATTAACCTTGTTAATACGAATAATATAGGAATCCAAGGGAAAAGTAGGCCAACCCCTGCTACAGTAACAAATCCTATTGCAGCAAAAGCACGAAGAATGGATTCAGTACCGTGCCTACAAATCCTCACTAATGATTCATTTTTGTTGTTCATTGTTTCACAGCTATTGTTGGCATATGTGTGCCATTAAATGACAATTATTTATGCTAAATTTAAAGTGCATTTTAAAAAATTGTTAGTTATGCTAGAGTGCCAAACTTTTGCCACCAAAGTGTAACAAGTTTAGTTTCATGGAAAGAAAAACAAGTTATCAAACTTAAGTAACAAGCCCTCAACAAGATTTTCCCGGGAAAAGCGTAAAGGCATTGTGGAGAATTTTAATTTTCACAACTCATCAAATCTAGTGCTCATTCTTTGGTTTCGCATCAAAACTCAACAATATCAAAAACGCGATTGAGACCGGTGTTTTCCTACGGCTCATTTGAGTCTCTGATTTGTAGTGACTAGGCAACTTCAAACAAAATTTTGCCATTGAGGCAAATGATCAAACATATGGCAAGCAGCTGATTTTGTCTTCCAACTTTGTCAAAGCAGCAAGATCAAGGCGTCCAAGTGGAAGGCTAGCATGAAATAATGACCGAGTATCCCTAGAGTTTATAATCAGTTAAAAGAAAACAACATCCTACATGGATCTATTGAAAAATAAGATCCCAACAAATTTATGTGTGAAAACCAAGTGCCTCATAATAGAAGCAAGTATGTTTACCTGTACCCTAAAAGCAAGCATGTTTACAACAAAAACAACTATCTTCAAAAATAAAGCAAAACAATTACTAGAGAACGGAGCTCTATTGGAGTTGGGGTTTGTGACTTGCAAGTTATGATGTCAAAAGAAATAAGGAACTTTGGCTTCGTTTTGGAATAATGTCATTTTTAGTGGTAGTGTTGGAAAAGATATCAAATACTCCCTCCGTCCCAAAAGTTTTGTTTCATTTGTATTTTACAATTAATTTATAATTTTTTATTTTCAACATTTTAATATATAAATATAAAATCTTTGTATATGAATAATAATTCAAGATATGTAGTTTTTAAATATTTTTTTTTATTTTTTTAACAAACAATAATATAAATAAAATTGAGTCAAAATACAACAAAAAGTCAAATTTATCAAAATTTATTGGTTAGAGAGATTAATAGTTTTTAGCATTAGTAATTTGCAAAAGTTATCATAATCATTGAAAGACATTTGTCAATCGCTTGGTTTTGAATACTGTTAATAAATACCCCTGTAAAAAAAAAGAATGAAATATTTTCTTTTGTCGGTTATCTAAAAAAAATGAAATATTTCCTGTTTTAGCAACTCTTTTGCACCTAATTTTCTATTTTACCCTTATCTTTCACACGCTCTCCTATCCCTTATCTCTTGCTCGCTCACTCACATTTCAACAAAATCAAAACTCATTCCATCTCTCTCGCACCCACTTTATCCTGATTTATCTGGAAAAGCTTCAGACGTTGCATCTATCGTCTCTCCCGCACCCATCTTAGTAGTGATTGGTCAACATCGACGAAGATCAAGGTCGATTGTGCAGTGGAGACAAGGGCACAGTGTCAATTGGCTGGGGCGAAGCAAAAGGTGGAGATTCGTTGAAGGCCTGAAGCTTAGCGCTAATTGGGCAACATCGGCGAAGATTAAGGTTGATTGGACGGTGGAGACAAGGGCATGGTGTCAATTGGCTGGGGCGAGCAAAAGGCAGGTTGCGTTGTCCTTCAACGATTATGGAGCCGACAGCAACAATGGCCATGAGACGGAGTTGAAGGCTGTGAAAGAGGAGATGGAGGACCTAGGAACCAACCCGATTGTGTCATGGAGCAAGAATTGGGATAGCTTTGTCGTTTGGGATTCAAATACTTATGTGAGTTTTCCCAATCATTCTGGGCAGTACCGATTTCCCAATCATTACCAAAACAATTGCTTGAATAGTGTGTGTGATTGTTGATTATGTGGGCTTTGTAAAAGAGGGTTGAAAGGAGGATGGAGGAGTAGAGCCTGTTGCTGAGGTAGAAGGAGTGAGGGATTTAGGAAGAGCAAAATTAAAAAAATGAAGCAGTTATCCTTACCACCTAAATATTTATGCCCACAAAAAATTGTATTATTTATGAGATGAAAGGAGTATATGTTTGAGATGCTTTAAATCTAATCAAGTGTAAGACCCTATTAATGGTATTGTTTGTAACGCTGCTACCTTTTCCTTTAGGAGTTTATTAACTCAAATAAAATCTATTGCTGGTATTGTCTGCAACTCTACTACCTTTCTAGTATCCATTTTGTTTCTTCTGGCAGCTGTTTGTCTAGTTCTATTAGGACCTGTCTCATTGGAAATAAGGGAAAGACTCAACTTTTGTAATTTTGCCTTGTTCTAAGATAATTCTACAACCAGAAAACCCTCTCCAGCGGTGAGCAGAGGCATTTCGCATGGAAACCACGCGCCCCCAATTCCTCTTCTCCAGTCAAAATCGATTGCGATTGTTGGAAGAATCTTGAAGGCATTAGCTGGTTCGGCTGCTAGATTCTGGTCAGGTGTGGCCAAGTTTCTGGTGGAGAAGACAACGAGAAAGCTATAGCCGCAGCAAGTTGCTGAAGAAAATCTGGTTCGTCGGAGCTCTGGTTATAGTAACACTGGATCCGGCCTCCTTCCTCCTGGGCGACGTAGGATTTCCAGCAAGCTGTTCGCGAGGGTCGTATCATTGCAACAGCAGTCTAGTTGATCCATGACCCTTGTCCGTCCACTCCCTTAATCTTCACCAAGTTTTGCTTGATTTCTTAAGACTAATATGCTCGGTTGATTTCTTGTTGAAGGCTTAAGGTTTACGCTAGTTTGATTGCTTCCACCATATTTTCCTGTTGCTGTCTATCTGAGTTCTGCAATGGCTGTTCTTCCTCAAGTTTTCATTATATGTCGTGCATTTCTTGTTGGTTTTGAGTTTGGTTGTTGGTGATCGTAGCTAGCTGGCTCTCTCTTTTTTTCTTGACATTTCAAAATGAATCTTGAACTATTATTCTTTATCATTTTTAGGAGTTACCTCTTCGTGCAAAGGTGTAAGATGGGCCCACCGGGATTGGGATCGGGACCGGGACCGGACCGGCTGGTCATGGGCCTAAGTTCATAGGGCCACGGCACAGCCTAGCTGTTGGCGTGCTGATCCTAGTCCAGTCCTGAGCCAAGCTGACCTAGGCCCACTTTTTTTTTTTGTAATTTTTTTGAATAAATTTTCACTTAAAAATTATGATTAGTAATTTTATTAAGATTAAAACACCACCTGATGGTGTCAATTTTATTAATTTCAAAGCCAAGCGGCACTTACATAAGTTAAAACGGGTCTTACAATGAAAAATGACGAAACGTTCCAGAAAATTAAAATTAAAAAAAAGACGTATGATCTATGCTATATAATCAGATTGGATACAAACTATAAAAATCTAAGACTCCACCTTATCAGCATTTTCATTGTCGGAGCTTTTTTGGTCTTGTGGCCGTAAAGCGACAAGACTCCAATCACAATTGTAGATGCACACCTCAACTACATCAGGTGACAACTTTGCTAGTTTCTTATAAATAACACGTTTTCCCATGCTGAAAGTAGATTTAAAAGCAACAATTAAGACGAGAACAGCTAGAACTTTCTTAACAATGATGGACAGTATTGGAAATTTGTTGCTCCTTGCTTTCCACCATTTCAAAATGTCTGTCTCACTATTCTCCTACACTAAGTTAAGATATGCAATCAATTTTACTAAGATCAAAAGATGCAAATCGAGGTCGTTTGAGTAGTTATTTGACAGGATTGAATGTTACTCAAACCGATGATGAAGAACCCCTGACAGTATCGGAAGTACTACTCCCTATTTTGTCTTTATGTCGGTCGGTGTAAATCTTATATAACTCACACATATGCTTCTCAAGAGCAGCAGTTATAGCAAGAACAAATATATGCGACACATCTAAGAAACTATAATAGCCATTTAGTAGTTGTTATGTGCCTATGATTCTAACGGTTGAGTCAAGTGCAGTTGCAAGTAAATAGATGGAAGGTATATCGCTGAAATACGAAAACCATTTGTCTTTCATGACCTTAATCGTGTCTTTTAAAAATTCGTCGCCTTTGTATTATTTAAAAATTCACGAAATATTAACCAAATACATTAACACCTTGTGAGAAGTGGGATAGTAAACACCGGAGCAAAACATGGTGGCATCATAAAAATATTGTAGCACAACGGCTACTTTTGAAAGTTTATCCCACATCTCTTGTTTCAAATTTGTTTTCTTTTCTTTCACATTTATAAAACATGTCATATGTGCAGCAAATAAAATCGCATCCATCAACATCTTGTAAGTTGAGCTTTATCATGTTGGACAATCAAGTTTAAAACGTTCCCAACTAAACTAGAGGCCATTTTTTAGACATTAAGCCTTAAACTCTTTTGTAACTTTCAGTCTTGACTTTAAATAATGGATTACCCACCGAATATGAGTAATTTCGGTGCTCAATACATTAAGGCCCTTTTGAACAGCCAAGTTTAAAATATGACAAATACATCGTATATGAAAAAATGCAATGTCCCTGATAGGTTCCAACAATTCCTTTAATATCTCAGTCGTGATATCATTGTTGGATGCATTATCAAATGTTATGCTAAAAATCTTGTCATAACAAAAAAATTCTTTTAAAGTTTTAGAAATAACTTGGTATATGTTCCAACTGGTATGATCGACCTCCATCCACTTAAATGCAATGTTACGCTTTTGAATGAACCAACTATCATCGATCCAATGTATAGTCACACAATAATAATCTTGTCCTAAGGGTGAAGTCCACATGTCACTAGTAAATGAAGCAAAATGATCAAAAGTAGAAAAACATGCTTGTAAGTTTGATTTGTCAGCTTCATATATTTTAAATGCTTCTCTCCTAGCGGTAGTCCTAAATGTTCTTTTAAAAGCCGAGTTTAATTGTGATTTTATCCATTTTTCTATGTGCTTATATTTATCTTGTATGAATGGTTTTTCAATCAACATCATTCATTCTATCATGCCTTCCCTACAATTTTGTTGATTAAATCAAAAAATACCTAATGCGCCAACAAAAACTCTCAAGCTATGTTTGGCCGCCAGTACTACCAGCTGTGTCCGGGCAAAGGTTTGGATGCTTATGTTCCATGTGCCATTTGATTATTCCTGTGCTAGAGTTCTTTTTGTGAACGAGCTTTGTCTTGCAATGTTTACATTTTGCAAATCACGCCTTGCTCTCATACACTTGATTGAAATGCTCCCAAACTCATGCAGTGAGCCTCTTCAATTTACCTTGACTTTCAAATTTAGGTTAGTTGCTCGTTAGGGTGGGTTCTAAGCCATTGCCTCCACCAGAATTATTGGACGGAGTCACGTCCACCTCTTTGACATCATTGTCACAAAGTTGGCCGTCATTTCCCAACTCGTATTGTGCAATGTCAATTTGTTCTTCGTTATCGGTTTGTTGAATGTGGACCCCATAGCTCGCAGGTTAGGATATGGAACAAAAAAATGACCTCAACCCCGTCATGCGAGATAAAGAGCTGTGGGCCTTTCCTTTTCCTTTTGAAGCTATTCGTGCAAGAATTAATTGAGAAGATGAAGAAATTTGAAAGTAATAAAGAAAATATTAAGAAAATAAGTTTGAGAGTTTGAAGAAATTGAGAGAATGTATTAGAGGAGGAAAGGAGAGCTTGAGATTGGTATGAAGAAATGATGCAAATGGCCTTTCCATTTATAGGAGAGAACCTTTTTTTTTTTTAACTAAAAAACCTTATAATATAGTAGTTGGGGGTAAAAAGGTAATTTTGGGGTTAAAAAAATAGTGCAGACCGTTATAGGGCCCTGGAGTATAATTAAACCAATTTTTTAAAGAAGGACCCGTTGGAGTGTGTTTCTGATCGTTAGGACCGGACCGGACCGGCCGGGCAGGGCCCGTCCTCGTTGCGTGCCATGCCCACCTTCAAGTTGGGCTATGTTAAGCCCATTTCAGACCTTCTCCTTTTTTAGGCTCATACTCGCCCCTAGCCTTACCCGTGCTTTAGCTAGTCCCATGCCGTGCCAGGTTTGACCTGGGCCAGTCCCAACCCACCCCTTTGAACACCATTATCCTCAGCTCATCTAAGTTCTATATATATATATATTTCTTTTATCTTAGCTTTTTTAAAATATATTTTTGTCCATGTTTTTGTATAAATGTGTATGTCTACAAATTGCTAATAACTAAAAATTCACTCAAAAAATTAATATAGAAAATTTAAATTTAAATTACGACTTTACTTTGGGTAAAAGTTATATATATATTTTTTTATAAATATATAATTTTGAAGGGATGCGGATATTAGTAGGATAAGGTAGAATGAGTTAAACTCATACACTCTTAAGATTTTACTAGCAGTAGTGCGGTCAAATTTACATTCTTGCTAATCAAGTTTGGGAAATCGTAGGGACAAGTAAGGTAATTTTTTACATCCATTCTCTTTCTCTCTCAAATTATAAAACTGATTTTAGAAAGAAGAAAAAACAGAGAAAAAGTGATTTTGTGAGAAAAAAAAATGCAAGCAAGTCTTTGTAGTTGGATTGGGCTCTAGTGTAAAAGGCCAACATCCGTAAACTAAAAGACTGTCATCTCATAAGCTACAAGTCGTGGACTTGTTAGTTATCTGAATATAGATATATCAAATTTGTCACTAATATTTTGGGTTAGCGGATATTCCACTATAATTTGTTTTTTATTTAATCTCTCACTAATATTTTAAAATGGGTCCGAATATGCTACTAAAGTTTCAAATTAAAAGTGCATATGACATCAGCCGTTAAAAAATTAGCAGAAAAAGTTAAAAAACTAATGAAAAACGTTAAAACTAACAAGTTTTGAAATTTTATGGTGATAATATAAATTTTAACAAGCTTTAAAAACTTTTTGTAATTAAACTCTCCTTCTCTGTCGAATGCTGGTGAGAAGATTAGACAGTAGAAACAGAAGTGAGAGTGGTGACGAGGCTGGAGTCCTAATGACAGAGACAACAACAAAGGTTAAAGCTTTGATAGTGAAAATTATACTTTTTTTAACAAAAAAATCTTAAAAATTTTGATTTTTTTGAAAGATGTATAATAATCCAAAGATTTCAAAATCTACTATTTTTACCATTCTCCATTATTTTCTAACTAGCAGTGATATGTATGGCTTATTTTAAAATATTAGTAGAAGATTGACAAAATAAAAATAATAATGTCATATTCACTTCCTACAAAAAATTTGATATTTATGCTTTTATCTGAATAATGTAGCTTTGGTTCATCACTCGCTTGGAACTTGGAAGTCGGTCGGGAGCAACACTCCACTCTCCGGTCTCTCCTCGGGCTTTAGGAGAGGGTTTAGCAGAAGCCCCTTCTCCTGCTTTGTGAACTACTTGATTCCTAACTTCTGTCACCTGCTTTTGATTTTTATCGCCAAAAAAGGATTAAATTGTGTGGGACGAGACCCTTAAAGTCTTTCTTGCTCTTCGATCTGATTTCCGTTCTTTTTGTTCATCCGACTATTGAAATTAAATGGTAGCTTTCTGTGGTGTGTATAAGCAGGGACTACTAGACAATGGCTTTGCAGAGTCCAATTCGTTTCAGGTGTTTCTTGCCGCCTTCACGAACTTCGAAACCAAATTTCAGTTGGTCTTCTAGCTCCAGAACGGAAAGTTTCAGCCTTTCCTGCATCTCTCACAGGTTACATTTGTGGGTGCGTTTCCATCCATCAAATGTCTCATCTTTTATTTTCTTGTGGCAAATTTATGATGTCTATGATTTCTTCTCGATGAGCAGAGGGGTATTCATGAAAGAAGTGGGGTCAGAACATTTGGATTAGTAGATGAAATTGGGAGGAAGGCGATAGAACCGGAGTTGATTGATATTGATGGGGATGATGAGGATGATTACTCCTCGGCGACAAAGGTCAAAGCAGATGATGACTATCTTGCTGACGATGAAGAGAGGCGTGAGTGGAGGGAAAAGATTAGGGAGGTGATTAGCAAGTACCCTGATTTTCAGGAGGAGGATGACCCTGTTGAGAAGAAGAATAAAATGCAAAGGCTTTTGGCTGATTATCCTCTAGTTGTGGATGACGAGGATCCTGATTGGCCTGAAGATGCTGATGGAAGAGGTTTCAATTTTGATCAATTTTTTGATGAGATTACTATAAAGAATGTCAAGAAGAATGATGATGCTGACGATGACAACTATGATAGTGAGGATGAAATTGTATGGCAAGATGATAATTATATTCGTCCGATCAAGGACATTAAAGCAGCAGACTGGGAAGAGACGGTCGTTAAAGACATCAGTCCTCTGGTTATTCTCGTCCACAATAGATATAAAAGGTTTACATTTTCACTATATTGCCATGTCTATAGGAAAAGGTTGCTACTTCTTTGATTCCCATGGCGTTGGTTTTGGTTTGAAGTCATTGTAATTGATGCTGTTGGTTCAGACCCAAGGAAAATGAGAGGTGCAGGGATGAATTGGAGAAAGCAGTACATATCATATGGAATTGCAGGCTTCCTTCTCCAAGGGTATGCAAAGTAGTTTCAGTTGTTCCAAATACTAATCCCTTGTCAAATACTTACAAATCCCTCAGATATGGTTTTTCTCTTTTCTGCTTGGATCAAGCAGTGTGTTGCAGTTGATGCTGTTGTCGAGGATGATTTGGTGTCCGCCCTAGATGTGTCCATCTTTCCGGAGCTTATATTCACAAAAGCTGGCAAGATACTATACCGTGAGAAAGGTATTTGTTTTTTACTGGCTAATGCAAGAGTTTCATCTTTTCTGTTATTGAATCTCACCACTTGTGCAGCCATTCGGTCTGCAGATGAGCTGTCAAAAATCATGGCCTTCTTCTACTATGGAGGTGTCAAGCCCCCAAGTTTGAGTAGCTGCAGTGATAGTCAAGAACTGATTCCATCAGTTCCTGCGAACAGCAGTAACTGCTATAGAAATGCTGGCCTAAGAATGTGATTCAATGTGGTGTAACTGTTAGTGTTGTTTATGACAATTATCTTGGCAGGTTCTGTAGCCCAATTTTGAACTCTGTTAATTGTGCTTCTATATTGTAAATGATGAACAGAGCTGTATGTGCTACTTGAGCTGAAATCAAAAGATGGTCTTTCTTTTTGGCTACCAAGTGGGCGCAAGCCTGAACCCAAGTATCTCGGTAACCAGTCTCTTTCATAACTATATTATTTCGCACCTGTGGAGTCTTATAAATACATTGAAGCAATGCACCTTCTAATGGAGATGAGATAATTTCCAGGCAACTGTTTGAATATTGAGACAGTTGTTGTGTAGCCAGATTTCATCCCTCTCTAATGCACAAATGCAGCCATCGGAACTTTTTTAGCAGCGATATAGTGAGAGATAAAAAGCAGCCATGGCATTGAAGTTACGGAGATGATTGATGGCTACCTGGGTTTAACATAAAGTGATAGAACCAGGATTTTTGACTCAGGGAAAGGGTTCAAGGCCAGGTGGCAACTAAGGAGGCGAGGCTAAGTGCGAGCAGTGCAATGGTGCCGTGGAGTGGAGGACGCAAGTGATCACGGTTGAGAGGTGTCTGGGGATTTTGGGGTTCTGCAAGAAAATGGTGAGAGGAAGGAGTGAGGCCAAAAACGCACATTGCTCTATTTAGGGAAGAGGTGCGCTTCATTTGCTCAGGTGAGAATTATGCACACAGTCCCTTAATTTTTATCCACATGCCACACTGTCCCTGTTTTTATATTCTTCCATTATATCTGGGGGTAAAATTGCACACCTGATCCCTAACTCCTGAAAAAGTAACCTGGTTAGTACCTCTATTTTAAACATTTTCAAAATTCTCGGGGCACAGAGTAATTCCACACTGTTTAACATACGGGGACACCCTAGCTTGAAGTCACATATTTGGTGTTTCATTTTCAAATCACAGAAGTAAAATCGTTCTGCCGAGTTTCTATTACCATGTATAGGTCAGCGATTCAGGAGGCCTCGGATATTACAGCATCTTGTTGAGACTAAACAATAAACAAGAGGGCCAACAAGTCAACTCAGAAGTTGCTTTCTCTGGGACTAGTAGGAATGAAGAAGAAAAACAACCGGTCCTCATTCTTCCAAACATTATCAATAAGCAGGAGCAGTGCAGGGCCTAGAGAGAGGTTTATACCCTGGAATGTGCTTGTGCTTATGCTCAGCTCCTCATAAAGTTAGTTCAAGCTCAAACTTCCCTGATGTTGCCCGATTATGGAGGAAGTGCGGAATGTTTTCTGTTGTTGGTCATCTAACTCTGCTTCTCTAATTTCAGCAGTTAGATGACCATCAACGGACACGTTCTTGGTTCTTCACTTCTCTTTCTTTTCCTCTTCCCTGATTAAGCTTCAGCTAAAAGCTAAACCAAAAGCCGAAGCGGGAGATATTTAAAAGCTACAGCTTCTGCATGTGTAGCTCTTACCTGTCTATTGCCGGTCTTCGATGGAAAGGTAGGAGCTAACATAAAACCTTATTCAAGGATCTGTTCAAACTTTGAGATCGATTTGAGAAATAAAAATTAAAAATATTAGTACCACTTTTGATGTGATGTATTTTAGCTGTGGCGCTTTGTGTGAAAATAATTTTGAAAAAGAACAAAAACAAAAAGACAAAAACAAAAATGTTGGAGCCGATTTGGTGAACCACTCGACGACTTCTCAGCTTCGCAGTTTTTTTGTCCATTTGGGTAAACGTGGGAAAGTCTAATTCAGGCTTCTTTGTGGTACAAAATAGTGTATGAATAAACGAGCATATCAAGCATTCCAACTTCAAAGGTGAAAGAAAAAATTAAAAACAGAGAAATTCAGATGGAACTAAAGCAGAATGCCAACAAACACAAGACCAGTCCTCTGTTCAGATGCATTATTTGCATATACAAAAACATGTCCAAACCCAAGAAGGGAGGCCAACTCTGTCATTTCTGCAAATAGAAGAGTATTGCAATAGAAAGAGAGCTAATGGAGGAACTTACCGCCGACCGAGCAAATTCAAGTGGATGACCTAAACAACTTGATCATCCTTAATTCGTTGATCAATCGATTGACAGATTATGTTACAGACCAGCTAAGCACCTGTCACAAGTCAAGGCCCTTTCTAAATTCTGTGGCTTCGAAACCTCACAAGCAGCTGCTTTTTAACTCTTACAGGAGAGGCAACACTTCCCTTACTAAACGCATCAACCATGGTGAAATCTCCAGCAGGCATGCGTCGATGGTGGTGAGTATTACTCTCTGCTTCAAACCCTTCAGCCTTCTCAATCTGGAACGAAGCATTTGGATTGCATTCAGCGTTGATATGGAAGTCTGACAGGTTGTAACCTTGAGCTGCACCAGAGGAAAGACACTCATATTTCCGACGAGTACTGTTCTTCCTCATCACCTTATAAACCAAAGGAATCAGGCCATCCATTCTTCGGCTTCTGCCTCTGAGCCTCCCTCTCTCTAACTAGTTTCTTCCTGCTGAAGACAAGAAAAGATGGGACTTGGAAATAGGAAATGGAAGACTTTTTTGTTCGGGTTTTGGTGGCAGCTGTTGTCACTAATATGTACCCTCCACAACTTCTTTGCTTGTTGGAAACAGCTTAAAGTCCAAACACGTCATTGATTTTTTTTACTCTTAACAAGAATGATACTTTTATGTGTAGTTGTTGAAGTATTCAAGACCAAGACAAATATAAAGAGAGAAATAGCAACAATCATCCTTGTCCACGAAAAATTAAAATCTGTAAATCCGGAGAAAACTCTCCCATTAGAAATAATATGGTATGAATATAGTATTTTCATATATGGTATGAATATAGTATTTTCATACTTCTTTATATCAGGGACGTAAATAGTTGTTATTTTTAAATAAAAATGTTATTCTTCTTGCGGTGAAAGAACTAATTAACGTGCAACGAAGTTGCTCATACAATAGAAAAGAAGTTCATGAATTATTACTATTATAATCTATGCCTACCATATGGTAATAAGTATTATTTAACCATTTGCAATAGGAAATCATACAACTAATTTCCACTATTGACACGGTCAACTTTGGGTATAGGCATTTTTCTGGTCATTAAATAAAGAATTTTATGGATTAGTTACTTGGGTAACGTTTAAATTGCACTCCTGTTTCAAACAACTGGATTGGATTCTGTCAATTTTAACAGTCACTTATGCACAGGAATCTTACATAAATAAATGAAATAGATGAAGATTATGCGCGACATACAATCTACCTACCTCTAGATAATGTTAAAGTAAACAAAGTTTAGTTGAAATGTCAGGGCTGAAGTATAATTTAGAAGGGTGCTATACAGATTCAATCTCCAGTTGCCACCTACCACTCTACAGAAACATAACCATTGGCTACCTTCAAAAACTAGCATGCTTGAGTGTTCTAACCAAACTAACTAAAATGGCTAACCCCTGGAGATATTGTGTTTCTTCATCTCAATGTAAGTAAGTTCTCTATTTCTCTATATTCTAGAAGGCATTAGTTTTTCTTGTTTTGGACTTCTTTTAGTTCATTCTTTTTCTTAAAGAAATTAATTGTAAGAGAATCATTTGAGCGGTGCTTTCTTGACAGCATAAACTAACATAAAAATTTACATATCCCTAGTGTCTAGGGGGTCCAAAAATTCATGCAATCTATAGCATGGAGACAGAAGAAGTAGGCATCAAGTGTAAAACAAACATAAACTAAGAAGATTCAGGAAACAAATAAACATGAACTGGTAGAATGATCCTCTTACGGTGTTTGTTGATCACCATCAATGACCTCTCACAACAAGGTGAGGTGACTCTTTTGGTGGAACAAGGGAGTGGCAACTATCTACACTTCAAACAAATTATTCTTGTAGCAAAGGCTCCAATCTGAATCATCTGAACGGAGCAGGCTGCCTCCATCTGTGCTAATGGACTCCGCGCATGAATATGTTGTAGCACAAAGCACTTCTTTTTCTTTCCCTTTATTAACCAATTCACCATCCAGAAATGCAGAAGATTTTAAAGCACTGGTTAAAACTGGATCGTTCACCATGTCAACTTTGGTATCAGGGATTCGGCAGGAAAGCTGAGGCTCACTACTGCAGATATTTAAGTCTTCCTCCTCATCAGATATACACCTACAACTATCAAATTCATCCATCTCAAAAATGCGACTAATTAATCCTTCTCTCCAAGATATTCTCATGTGAGATTCTGATATGTTCTCTGAAGAAGATGTAGAATTAGATAAGTATAAAGACCGATCATCCAAAACTTTTTGAAAGTGAGAAAGATCGATAGACTTGGAAGATGGAGCCAGAGAATCAAACTGAAAACTCAAACTGCCTGGATCACATGCTGAAAAATGGCTGTCGGGAGACAGGCTGTGCGTTTGAGCAACTTGTGTCATAGAATGGAGCTCAGAGTCAAAGCGGTGTCTCCTGCTACTATGTGCAGCATGGTTTGACAGACCAGCACATCTTTCCAAGCTTGAGCAAGACTCGGGTGTTTGCATAACATTTTCACTAGCCAGTGAATTAGTTGAGTGAGGAGATTGTTCTCTACCAACATTCCCAGCCTTGCCACTTGGTGTGACTTTTGGAGAATGAGAGAAAACAAAGTCCCCTAACGGAGGATCCAGATATTCCTGAAACTCTGATAGTTCAACTGGAGAAAGCAAGTAACTACTTTTCCTTCTCCTGTCCCTCCTAGCACTCGTATTATCAGTAGTACAAGAGCTGTTACTTCCTATGTTACACATATCCAGTGAAAAGGCGAGCGCAGAACAAGGTGAAGATGGAGAGTGGAGTGCTTTAATAGAACCCCCAGAATTCTCCTTCTCATCCTGGGGATCTTCGCGACAAGGAGACAAAAGCCAATACATGGAAGCTTCAACAGGTGTAGGGAGCATGGAAACGCCTGAATTCTCTACATTATCAACTCTCTGGAAACCATCAAAACCCTTGGGCAAATCATTGTCATCTCCAATGGTAAGTATTCCTCTAGGCCTACATTTTCTCTTATCCGAAACCCCAGAGACGACATGGCCAACCGCATAACAAGACGGCGTGGCAGCTTTGGCATTCGACCCACATTGGATCTCCGGGGAGAGAGACGATTGAATCGGTGGAGTTTTAGTATTACTACCATTCCCAGTCGATTTCCCACCACTGACCTCATTATTGCTACCCACAACAAGCTTAGCTGCAGTTGCAGGGGTGGAAACAGACTGCGTTTCCTTCATCTGTTCATTGACGTTTAAAGGAATGGAATGCGAGCAAGTTCGGTCAGCTTTCAAGCACGATTGCGGCTTCGCAGCTCGTTTCAGAAACGAACTCTTGCCGCTTATCAAATGTTGGGGTCTTGGCCGAGAAATGGGAGCAGATTTGGGGGTTTTGGAGAGAGCTCTGTTAGGGTTATTAGCAGAAGAAGAGTGAGAGAGGAAGAACCTGAGACAGCCTTTCGGAGCTTCGACGGAGACCGAAGAAGAAGAGGAAGAGGCATTTATGGTGGTGCTATTTCTGCTGGTGTGGTCAGGCAGCGGAGTTCTGCGGCCCTGAAGTTGCGCCTTCTTCAGCTTCGCCGTCACTTCCTTGTTCGCCGACGACGACGATGATTTGTTCATTTTGCCGGCATTAACTTCCGGTGGGACAGAGGGTAACGGGTTTTATGACTTTGTGCTGCGTGTTTTGACTTTTTACTGGGAGATCTGTGATTTGAATTGAAGCACATGGAGATGGAGTGGAGGGGGAGGTAGGGGTTACAATTGTCTACTTTCGGGCCTCGTCTTCCGATGAATTGCTTTCAATGCCATTTTCCACTTCCGGTTTCTGGGCCTAGAGTCTGCGGCCTTGGCCCATGCCGTACGGATGACATATTCAAATTCAAAGTAATTATATGTATGCTCCATCTGTCTCATATTCTTTATATCATTTAATTTTTTACTTAGTTTAATTTGAATTTATTTATATTAATATTTATTTTAAAAAAATTAAAAAAATATATATGTAAAAACTATCTTGATTTATCATTCTTATATAAAAGTTATTTATCTATATATTAAAATGTTGAAAATAAAAAATTATAGATTAATTGCTAAAAAATAAATGGTGCAAAGAATATGGGACGGAGAGAATATATTTTTCATAACCCAAAACCCACTGGTCTTAAGGGTGCTAGCAAACCGGTTTTACTCAAGCCAAAACCCTCATCATTTAATCAGTGATAAGCTAGATAAAAACAGCCAGCCCCACAGCTACTGCTCCGGACAATTCAGAGTACTCAAGCTCATATGGTCCAGGCCATTCAACATTAGCAAGCTATTACGCCGACTAAGCCTTACTGAATTGACACAATCCCACAAGCTGTAAGTTAAAGGCGAGAGAGTGGGGAGTTGAACCCGAGACATCGAGCTAATGGAAACAACAATTTAACCCTTGTGCTGCGGCCATGGGGGGAAAAAGTAATTATATTTGATTTTGAGCAACCTCACTTTTTTTTTTTTCCTGGACAGGCATATTTTATCTTTATTTTGTTGGAAGTTTTTTTTAGCCCAAAGAATGAAGAAGCTTTATTAACAAACTCAATGAGGCTTATATGGAGCCAAGCAGCTAAAGGAAAAGAAATACTCCCTCCGTCCCAATTTCTTTGATCCATTTGACTTTTTTTATTAGTTTGACTTAATTTTTTTTTATATTATTATTTGTTCAAAAAAATTAAAAAATATATATTTAGAAACTATAAGTCTTGATTTATCATTTACATATAATTTTTTTATTTATATGCTAAAATGTCTAAAATAAAAAATTATAGATTAATTGCTAAAAAGTGAATGGTGCAAAGAATTTGGGATAGAGGGAGTACTAATTTATCCACTCAAAAAATCTTAGCTCCTATACCATTACATCAATATAAGAATCTGCATTTTGGGAGATATGGTAAACTACAAAATGCAAACTTGTAATTCGAAGACTAAACAACTGTTTTAAGTGTTTTAATCTTCCAAGGGATTTTTTCTCTTTAATACCCTACGATTAACAGTTTAGAATCTATTTTAACTTCAACTTCCGCTAATTTCAACTAAGAAGCTCCTTTCAAATCTTCTCAGATCACAAGTGCTTTTGCTACCAAAGAACCATTGACTGCAAGCCCCTTAGCAATATAAGATTTCTTAAATAACTTCTTATCATTATCTTTATTTCAATTTTTACAGTTTAAATATCAAAAGTCCTTGATATTTTATGGATTTTATAATATAATTGCACATGCTAATGTACAAATAAATTTAAAGGGAAAACCTTAAAAACAAAGCATTTGTTAAAAAGGAGAAGATTGACATGGTATGATTGAATATAGTGTTTCGTAGGAGTTAGAAAGTACAACTATTTTTAGTCAATCATCATATATTTTAGGCCTAAACCACTTTTGGTCCCTCGAATTATAATGACTCATGCATTTTAGTCTCTATCATATGACTTAGTCAATTTGATCCTTCAAAATATGAAAAAGTAGGACACTTACCCTGTTAACTCGGTAACTTAGTCAACTTGAGGTTAAAACTGTTAGATTTTTAAAGGTTTAATGACCGAATTGTAAACATCTAAACTCTTATCTGCTAAATCACAAAAATACATAATTTGAGGCACTGAAGACAATTAAACCTAAATTCCCCACCAGCACCTCTTTCACCGAATCACTGCCACCTCCAGCCTCCTCAGTCCTCGCTGCCATCCCCAAATCCATACCCACCTCCGCCCTCCAAGTCTCCCCCTCCTCCGCCCTCCAGTGTCCTCCCCACCGCCTCCGTCCCTTTGTCCCTTCTTTCCACGGTCCCAACTGTTTCTCCTCTGTCCCTCCTCATCGGCACGACGCACGACCTCCCCCCACCTCCTCTGTGCCACTTCCCTCCCTCCATTTCTTACTTTCCGCAGCTTGTTGGGGTCCGCGCAACAGGTAATAACTTCGGGAGTAAGATGATTAGTAAAAATTGCACCAGAAAAATTACGTGGTTCACCCTTAATTTTAGGGCTACGTCCACGGGACAAACTCCAAGATTTTCTTCCACTATAAAAATAGTAGGCTTACAGAGAGAGAATCTTCTCTAGACAATATCTCTAGAGGTATGAGATAAACCCAAAATAGTGGCACTCAAGTGTTTCTTAAATACCAAAAAATTATCTCACTATTTTGTCACTCCCTAAAAATAAATCTCTCTCTCTCTCTCTCTCTCTCTCTCTCTCTCTATTTTTCTTTTTCTCTGAACAAATGAGCAAGCTTCTCTCAGTGTTGTGAAGGAGAAGAAAGCATGGCTATTTATAGGAGAAATAGCCGCGTTGCACCTCCGCGTTGCTAGCTGTTTCTCTTCTGTTTTCCAATTTTTGTTGCTTTAATTGCAGCTGTTTCTATTTTGTCACCCGCTTTGTTGACTTAGGAGAAAAGAAGACAAAAGAAAGATAAAGGAGAGAGAAAGAAAGAAAAGAAGAAAAGAAAGAGCCGATCACATGGGGGGGAAGAAAAGTCAACACAGCCATGGCTCTCCTCGTCGGGAAAACTCTAGGCGCCTCAAGTAGAAGGTCAAGGACATCTCCCAAGCCGACTTCAGCCGCCTCAAGATTGAGCTCGCTGAAATCGAAGTGTCGGATCTCATGCCCTGCCTGCCGCACCAAGTTCGGCCCCAGTCAGCCCTTCAAAGGCGCTAAGATCACTGGTTCTCTCCACATGACCATCCAGACCGCTATCTTGATCAAGACCCACACTGGTCCTAGTGCCGAGGTTCGCTGATGCTCTTGCAACATCTTTTCCACCTAGGACCACGCCACTGCTGCCATTGCCCGTGACTCTACCGCCGTCTTTGACCTCTCTAATTAATTATATTTGTAACATTGTTAAACTTTCATTTTTTAGTAATTTTTTTTGAAAAAATTAAATTTATTTTGTAATTAATTATATTTTTGTAATTTAATTGTATATTTTTGGCAACATTTTTTTTTAACTTCTTAGATTTCATGTTTTGGGATTAGATTTGTACATGTTAAAGTATAGGGTATAAAACAGAAAAATTTAGAAGATGGCTTATTAGGCATGTATCTTTCTATTTTTTTATGGGTTAGTCAAGTAATGGATTTTTTGTCAAAGGGCAAAGTGCCCTACAATTTATAGTTGGGGGACCAAATTATACCGCATCAAATTGCAGGGACTCTTCTGACCGAGTCACTATAATTTGAGGGACAAAAAATGATTTAAGCCTATAATTTAATTCTTTATGTTTGATACTAATAAATTGTAATATTCAATTATCTATGTTTGGCTAGACACCTATTTTAGTGAAGAGGCTTGTTTCAACATTTTAGTCACTACTTGACAGAGTTTTTAATATGGAGGACTTTGAAATGAATATTCTCGTAAAAAGAAGACTCTAAAATGAACGAAAAATGTAATTATAGGTTTAAAAATAAATGAGGATGACATAATATAGTTTCAAAACATTGATCCAACAGCTATAGGTCTGATTAAACCTTAGGGGCTTTTGGTAATTTTAAAGGGGCGACTATAAGTTGTGTAAAATTGGAAACAAACTTGAACAATCCCTATTAATTTGGGTAGAAATTAAGGCAAAAGGGAGCAGATTGCCCACTAAAATTTTTGTGATAGCGGGCATTAACCACTATAATTTTTTTACACTTAAATTCATCATTAATATTTATGATTTAGTGATATCTAACACTATTTGTTCTGAATATGTGAAAATTAGATACTTAGAAAATTAACGGAGAAATAAAAAGCCACCTAATTGCCATCATCCTAGTCAAATTACAGAATTTCTTCCCAAACTATATTCTTTGATGCTCAAAGTTCCCCAAATTAAAAATAATAACAATCCTTCCCAAACTAAATTCTTTGATCTTGGGCTCAATAGTGTTGTGGATTCAGCAAACACAACGGGTACCAGACTCCACTATCTAAAGAGATCAAACATATACCTGAAAGAACTTCAAAGAAGCTCATTACAGCTACCAGAAGCAATATGGTCAGCTCTTCAGACCAACTCTGAGTTCCAGTTTGGGTTTTTGGTGGATCCTCTAGCAATGATGATAAGGGACACCGAATATAATCTGGCAGAGATCTGGTAGCACTCAATGATTGATTTTAGGGTGCAAAAAGCTCTTTTTAGGGTCCAGTTTGGGTTAATTCAGTGGTACCAATTAGGATATCTTGCCCAATGATCTGGTGGGTTTGGAGTAGAAATCGGGTCAGTTGATGGCAGGCAACAGCACAGCGCCAACGATGAAGGGGATTGATATCGCGTCAATCACTCTACCCAACTTCCGTTTTCCCCTTGATTGCTCTTCTGATGCCAAAAGAAGATTTCCGCGCCATCCTCATCATAGACCCTACTACCCTTACCTGACACTGCCATCACCCACTACATCATCATCGTCTCCATGGCCATCCCCTCCATCAATATCTGACACGGCTGTCCTTGGCTTCTGCCCATGAGACCTGTGAAAGCTGGTCTCACAGTGAATTGCAATTGGCTAGTTGTATATGCGTGCGAATTAAAACTCTGTGATGCTAGTTGATTAACTTAGAATATTTAGGATGCATGCTCTTCATGCTTTGACTTAGATTAACAAAAACCATAAAACATTGATTTGGTGAAGAGATTGCCATAGAAAATAAGTTCAAATAGCCAAAGCATACCAAAATCAACATTTATGTAAGTTTACTATACATAACAATTGTGTGGGAGCATTCATACGCAAAGTAGACTAATACCCTCACCTAAGAGCAACCATAGGTCTAGAACTCTTCAAAACATAGACAATGGAGACAGCTAAGAGTACTATATATACAAGCCTCAACTGAGATCTTCTTAAACTAACTCCTACCTTGGATACAAGTCCCAGTGGCGAGTCATAAAAGTCCTTGTCCAAGTGCTATTAGGCTCCGCAGCCAAAGGAAAACTCTAGTTAGTACTGTTATTTAACCAACAAGTTACCTATGTAGGCTAGAATCATAAAGATTCTAAAGTACAATACCTGCACAAAAGCTAACTACCGCAATAACCTCCAACGGTTACCCGGTCTAACAACTTCAGAATCTGCACAACATAACTAGGGAGTGAGAACTTAAACATTCTCAGTAAGGGTCTTCATTGTACCTGCAAGAAAATTACTAAGGACTCTACATATGATAACATATGTAACCTGCTGTGAGCTCTTATAGCTTGAGGGTCTGATATCTATGCACATATAACTAGGTCCCTTGAGACCTCTCCTCACCTAGTCCTTGAACCACAAGGCATAGCCCTGTCCTTTAGTAAGCCTAGCTTGCCAGCTTAACTAGTGATAAATCACAAATTGAACCTCTCCCGTTTATGTTGTACAGGGGAATTATGATGGGGCTATTGTAGATTAAGCTATAAAGATCTTATAGACTAGGTGCACTAAGGTTTCACCTTATAACCTCGTGGTTAACGGCATGGCTAGGTCGCCAAGGGTTCTAAACCTTTCACCCAAGTTAGTGGTATTTAGTTGTGATCTTTAGTAAACTAGTTTTCTTGCTTATGGTACAAATTACCATAAAAATTTTATAAAACTCAATAAAACTCTTAGGTACCCCTAGAATACTTAGACTCTAAGGTACCCTTAGAATCCCATTAGGTCTCCCCTCGACCTTCCTAGCAAAAATTGAAAAATTCAATCAACTTGCCAGTGGCGACGCATCGTCAACTATGACGACTCGTCGCCACAGTTGATAATGTTCTGCCAACTTTTTTTTTGTATTGGCGACATGTCATGGACAATGGTACCAAACTGGCAACGTCTCGCTAATCTACAATCTGCAAAATTTTCACAGATTTTGCTGTTATGAATTTTAGACACTTACCAAACATATCAACCATGCTTGGTTAGCCTCCAAACTTCGCATACATGTAAAACATGTTGCATAGATCACAACTAACTATTACAAGCCAATTTATGATACATTATAACATCATTCCAATCATCACAAACCTTATAGTCCACCATGATTCAACATTGTTCATTAACTAATGCTATTGCTAGAATTACTCAAATTCTTCAAGCAAACTCATTCCAATAGCATTAATTGAACTTAAAAACACAACTCCTTTACCTCAACTTCAAGTAACAAGCAAGAATCAAGTACTCTTCCAATCCACTAAGCTCACCAAAACACCACCTAAGTTCCAAGCAAAACATAGGCACCCAACATCAAATTCTTGCTTCCTAACCAAAACCCAAGCTCTTAACTAACCAATAAACATGAATTCAATCAAGAACACATTGGTTACCTCGTACTAAAAACAAGGGATGGGAGAAAACATGCTTCCAAGCTCCAAAATCATGGTTTTATACTTGAAATGAGCTCCCAATGGCCTATATACTTATGATGGCTTCTCTTTTCACCAAGAAACTTTGATTTCAAGCTCAATTTGATGGAAAAATGAGGGTGGAGAGAATGAACTCGGGTTTATGGTAGCCACCATTCACTTTACCCTTTTATAACCCTTGCTTAACACAAAAGCCACCAAAGCATTAGACTTGATACACTTAAGCCCCAATCCTTTGGTAACCTTAGCTATCCTTGATTAATCCTTGTTTCTTTCAACAAGTTTGGGTTCAAGTTGAAAGTTAAGTTATAAAATTTCATTTTAACCACTCGGGACTTAACTCGGCTATTCAGGATGCAAAGTTACCATTTTGCCCCTGAACCTTATTTATTACCTTAACTTTTTTGGAACTTAGTGAATTTTGCTAAAATTTTCTATTCTTATTATGTAAACTTGAATTAAGGTTCCAAACTTAACTTAGAGTATTTTACCTTCTTCAAGCATGTTTCCCACTAGTAGGGCCATAACAATATCCCTCTCCACCAACTCGCTCACCTCCAATGAAGATTTCTGCAACACCTTCATCATTGGGGCATTGTCGTGAGCATATCAATTTCCCACCAAATCACCATCGCGATTGAATAATTCCCCCAAATCCCTCAGCAATTTTTCACCATTCCTCTCCAAATAGAAGCCTGCTTGCACAAGGTTGATGATTTCGTTCATCGTCTAGCGAAGCCCAAAGAGAAATTCACGCAACCAAGAATTCTGCTATATTACTTTGGTAAAACTATCTAATTGGTCCTCCAAATTCTTTCATTTAAGTTTTTTGAGCATTTACACTTTCATTTTTACAGACCACTCACATATAAATGCCACACCTGTTGCCAAATCATAAAAAACATTCCATCTCTTCATACAACTTAGATAAAAGTAACGGCAGTGTCCAATATCCACTAATAATGTTACATTAATGGACGATTTAACTGTAAACAAACTATAATGGATGCTCTGCTTATGTTAAAATGCTTAGTGGGAGATTTGCCCATTTTGCCAAAAATTAAAAACGGTTTGTAGGTTGGTTCTACTACTGAAAACCTTAATAATTTTCAAGTTCGTTTTGATTCCATATAGAACTATCCCAAAATAGAATTGAACCGAAAATATATACTTAAATATATTATAAAATTTATGTTATCACATATTTACCTATTGTATTCATTTATTAAAAAAATATAATATAGAGTGAATTTGTTGTTTAAACACAAAACCTAATGCTAACTTTTTTTTTGTTGGACTAATGTGTTGCTCTTTCAAATTGTACTAATTATATGTGTATCCAAATTTTGATTTGATTATGGGTTGTATTAAATATCTGCTAATGGTGAACTGTGAATGATTCAAATATTTATTTTACTCTTCACTTGCCATTTTGGATAAGATTTTATTAAATTTTATATTTGTGTTCTTATAGATATTCAAAGTCAAAAAGAACCGATAACCAAAACTAGAAGAACCAAACACGGGTCTAGTTCATTCCAGTTTTCTAACTGGGCAAAGATTGCTTGGAATTATGGGTATTTCAGTACGGGTCGGTCCCAATGAAAAATTATCTCAACCGGGAACTATGTTCTCCCCTAATTAGAACTTCTCACATTCACAAGGTGTAAATCCACTCACTAATGAAAACTGTTAAAGATAACAGAAATTTTAGACAAATATATATATTAGAACTACACATACAATCATGTCAAAGAAAATGTATCTTAAATTTAGATAGGATGATGATTTTAATCATAAACAAATCCATCTCAAAACTTTAGATAAATACATTTTAGAACTAGAAAAATAAATTTTAGAAATAGACATGCAATCAAATGAAGCAAATGTACCTAAAATTTAAACAAAATGATCTCAACCTTGGACAAATGCATGTTAAAACTAGATAAATGTATATTAGAATTAGATAAATGAATCTTATAAATAGATATACATTCAAGCTAAACAAATATACCTCAAATCTAGATAAATGTTTATCATAACTACGCAAATTTATACTAGAACTAAACAAATGAATATCAAAACTTGATATATAATTAAAATGAGAATTTTTTTTTTTGCTAAGCAAAAAATTATATCACAAATCCAGTCAAGACACTCTCAATTATAGATAAATGTATTTTAAAACTATATAAATACATCTCATAAATAAATAAACAATAAAAAAATAAATGTATCTAAAATTTAGATAAATACTATTCATTCTAGCCAAATGCATATTAGAGTCAAATGAGAGCATATTTTGGATAAGGGTGAAAAACTTTTAACCCTAACCTAAAAGCCGACCCTATTTTCGGGTTAGGAGGAAAAATAAGCGACATTCAGATTGACTTAAACTTAACCTAATTTTTAATAATGAAAACTGGGTTCCCTAACTATTTTTTAGCTCAATCCCTAACTATTTCCCAATGCCCAACCCAAGCCTACCACATAATTAACTATTCTAATCCTAACCCTAGCACACTTCCTTCCCCTCTCTTGTTCGCTTCCTGCTAGTTGCTCTCTGTTGTCCTTTACCACCCTCCCACCACCCTTGCCCGTCACATCGTCCTTACTCCTTTGCGCTATCCCTCGTCATCATTTGCCCCCGGCCTCGTTCACCCATTTCATCGTCCTTTGTCAATTCACTGGCAACTAGTCATTTGCAAGTCATCGTTAGGAGTGAAAATTTCAGGTTTTGGGTCGGGTTTAGGGCGAAACAAAAAAAAAATGGTCTCGCTCACAATTCAAAAATAGTAACCTAAACTGACCTTAATCTGAAAATATAAAGTTGGCTTTCGGGTTTACCTGATATCCCACCATTGACTGCCGCCGCTTCGTCTCTGATGCGTTGATTGTCATCTCCTCCGCCATCTTTTTATTGGTTGACTTTGATATGAAGCAGTGAAGCCACAGCAAACAGATGACGCCAACTTGCGAACAGTGGTGAATTTGTGAACAGCGAATGGAGGGATATTTTGGGAACTAGATAAATATATTTTAAAATTATACTGATCAGTATAGATGGATGTAAGTTAAAAAAATGTTAGGTTGGAAGGAGGAACAGGATACATAGTCCCAACCCCACCCGCAATTTTCAGCGCACGTGGTGACTCTGTAATTTGTAGCACGAAGCCGAAGGGCAACGCAAGAGTCAGGCAAGAAAGATTGATAGAAATTGAACTCAAGGTCAATACGGCTGGATGAATCACTGTGAATTCGTACATATTTCGGACGCAGCGAGAAAGACAGATCACTAGAAAGTATCAAATCAAGATCAAGAATCTCGAAGGCATGGCAGCAGGGGCGCGGAAGAAGATCATCATCGACACGGACCCAGGAATTGGTAAGCTCTTCAAATCTTCTCTCGCCATCTGGGTATACCACTTGATAAGCATATGATAACAATCTGATAATTTAATTTCCTGTCTGCGTGAATCGAAATTTGACCCAATTCGCTATTTAGATGACGCGATGGCGATTTTCCTGGCGCTGAGATCACCTGAAGTCGAGGTCATCGGCCTCACTACCATATACGGCAACGTCTACACAGCTTTGGCCACCAGAAATGCCTTGCATTTGGTATTCTTTCAACACCCAGTTCCTTGTTTTAAATACTTACAAGTTGGAGACTTGAACGGCTAATTTAACCCGAATCTCTCTTCTTGTGGAGCTTTGTGTGGGTTTAGCTAGAGATTGCGGGCAGGACTGACATTCCAGTTGCTGAAGGATCTCATGTCACTATCACAGTAAGTGTTGCTCCCTCCATGGATCTTTAATGGTTCTAAGCTACTGGATGACAAACTTCAAAATCAGCTTGCTGTTGCACATAATTTTATGAAAACGGGGTATTTGTTATACTGTTCCTCTATGGATTCATCTGGTTGAGACTATTCCTTATATTTGGCATAACGTTACCATTAGCCTCATGGTGTAAGATAGGAATAAAGCTGTACTCTGATACAGTTTTGTGATGCATAAATTGATCGCGGCTCCTTATCCCTGAGCAGAATGGTACAAAACTTCGCATTGCTGATTTCGTTCATGGTGTTGACGGGCTTGGCAACCAAAATTTTCCTCCACCAAATGGAAAGGCTATTGACAAGTCAGCTGCAGCTTTTCTTGTTGAGCAAGCAAACCTTTACCCTGGCAAGGTTACTGTGGTTGCACTAGGTCCACTAACCAATCTTGCACTGGTCAGCTTCATATTCATTTTTTTATGCCTTTTCTGTTATCCTATAACATGTTTGTACCCCGTAATTTTCATGGTTGAATCTTTTGTTGCTTTTCCATAGGCTGTGAAACTTGATCCTACGTTTGCTCAAAAAATTGGGCAAATTGTTCTTCTTGGTGGTGCATTTTCTGTAAATGGGAATGTAAATCCAGCAGCGGAGGCCAATGTATGTTTTCTGCATCTATATTGTTGCTTCTTTATTTTCTTAATAATAACAATAGCAACAATAGCAAAACTAATGACAATGCTAAGTACTCCGTCTGTCCCATAGTTAGTGACACTTTTCGAAAGAACTTCTGCTTCGAAAAAAAATAACACTGTTATACTTCTAGGAATCTTCTTCCAATTTTTAAATCCTTAATATGCCTATGTGGCATTACATCTTTAACTTTTACAAAAATGTTGTTGTTGTTGTTCAATAACAACTGAAACACAAATAGGATTTGTATTGTCAGTCCCTGCATCTGTTATCCATTTTTATCTTTTATCTTTTTGTTGGTTAAAAAGTTATGATTGCTGGAGTATGTTTCCTTTCTTTTCTTCTGTTGTCCAAGCCACTAGTGTTGGAACACTTTGGGGGTTGAAACCCACAAAAAGATTCCACCCAGGACCCATTAGCTCAGAATTGGCTTTTTCTTTATCTTGGAGTATAATTTTCAAATAGGCATATCGTTCTTTGAGTTTGATTCCTTTCTGCAAGCTGACTGGTTGCCTCGCTTCCCCTTCCCATGTAGGGGGAAGTAGAAAGAGATTGCAGTTGATGCGTTCTCAATTGCTTTCAAGCTAATGTCCTGATCTTACTCCTTCTCGACTTCTCTCTCCTACTTTTCTTCTGATTCTTGAAATGGATGGCCAGATCTTTGGTGATCCAGATGCTGCTGATATTGTATTCACATGTGGAGCTGATATTTTGGCTGTGGGTATTAACGTTACTCATCAAGTAATTTGGACAGGTGCATGCCCATTAACTAATCGACTGTTTTGGCATTTTCCATCAACCCTTGTCTGTTATTATAGAATCTCATTGGTGTTTTGCAATCTTCAATAGTTTAGTTAGTTGATTTTATGCAGAATCACGTTGGTGTTTCACAACCCTTATCCTCAATGTTATTTGTATTTGGATTCTGTGAGAATATAGTTACTCTTTGTTTGCATTGGAAGTAACATGTGACTGAAAATCTTTGTTTTTACGTAGTTAGTCTCTTTGTCTTGAAAGTAACATGCCTGAAAATATAATGAATGAATGGTGGTTTGGAATTGGATAAAATAATGGTGGCATAGTTTAATGGCCATTGAGCTTTGTCTTGGCTGTTTATCTGTGGGATAGCTTGAGAGAGGCTAAAACATGGGTCTGTTCGTGAAGCTTTTTATTCTCGTCAGTAACATGGCTTAATAAAATATGGTTTTGTCATCACTATCTTGGTAAAACTTCTTTAGCGCGCATGTTTGTATATATGTGATGATCTTTTTCTTTTTCTTTTTCCTTTTCCTTTTTCCTTTTGCGCAGATGTTGATCAGGAAAAGATGGAAAAATCAAATGGAGCATTTGCTCAGTACCTGTGCAAGATTTTAGGGGTGTACTTTGATTATCATCATGAAGCATACAACATTAAAGGTGTGCATGTCTCAACTGATGTTATGTTTCCGAGAGCAAACCGTTCAAAAAATAGCTTAATGATGCTTCGAGTCATTTGACTGACTAGTGATCATTTCCTTGTTGCTGTAGGTGTCTACCTTCATGATCCAACAGTTGTCCTTGCAGCTATTGACCCATCACTTATGACATACACAGAGGGGGTCGTCCGGGTGCAAACCAATGGCATCACAAGAGGGCGCACCATATTGTATAACAAGCAGAAGAGGTGAGATCGGATGTTTTCTTTTTCCTGTCAGCTTGAACTATACTAAGCCATACAATTAAGAAGCTTTTTCAGAAGATTTTTCCAACCGTGATGATTCAGGGCCTTTCTACTATGAATTATCGAACCAATTAAAAGGACTGCTACTGTTGGACACTTGAATGGACATAACCCTCGCACCCAAAAGGCATAAAATTTATCTGACCCTCTGACTCAAATTCAGAGATCTGCCAAAAGAAGGTTGTTGGACAAAAAAAGAAGGTTGTTGACCAACCCTACCCGAAACCAACTTCGATGCACAAATTACTTGTCATGTCTTCTAACTGGGTCAATTCCCCCCCCCCCCCCCTCTAAATTTGTTTGCTAATACGTGTTCTGAAAGAGTAGCAGTGTACCAAAACCATCTCCAGAGGCCGGGAAGTACTGATCAAATCATTTTGTGCAGATTCGCCGAAGTAACGGAGTGGTCTGATAAGCCAACAGTAAAGGTGGCAGTGACGGTTGATGCTCCTGCTGTGCTGAAATTGGTCATGGATCGGCTCATGGACTCATAATCCTGGATAAACGCCGTTTATATTTTCTACATTATGTACGATATTGCTGATGCATGGCTTGATGGTGATGACTGGTCCTTCTCCAGAAAGAAGCAGTATATGTAGTTATTTTGGAAATTGCAGTCTATTGAGATATCCTACTGTGGGTGATAGGCCTCAAATGAAGTCGTTAATTTTATTTTGTTTCTTTTTGGGGTACATCCGTTGGGCATGGGCTCTAGCCCGTCTTGGAACTTTTATTTTAGCTGCTCTGGAGGCCCATTCACTATTTACGTCATGGACTTAATGTTATATTATCTCTGTCACATATTTTTTGCACCATTTAATTTTTTAATATAATTTAACTTAAGCTTATTCATATTAGTATTTGTTAGAAAAAATTTTAAAAATATACATTTAGAAATTATATGTCTTGAAGTATCATTTTTATATAAATATTTTTTATTTGGGAGAATTTCAAAAACCCCCTGTTATTTAGTGAATACTTCACCTACCCCCTTTCTGTTTGAAAATTCTTCACTTTACCCCCTTAAGTTTAATAGATCCTTCACTTACCCCCTTCCATAATATTGAGGACCAAAATGCCCTTTTTCCAATTTTGTCAATGTTTATCTTTGAACAAATAATTTAAAATTTTTTTTTTTGGTAATCAGAAATTTAGAAAATATTGACAACATTTTTTATCATCTCATGTTAATTTAAATATGTACTATATAATCAGTTAATTAATATTAATAAATTAAAATTATAGTCTTTCTAGAATTGTAGATTTTTATAGTAATAAATCACATAAATACTAAAATGAATACTTAAAATAAAAATAAAATCTATTTATATGAACATTTATATACTGGTATATGAACATTAATGCTCTTGTCAAGTATGGACGCTGCATTTACTTAGTCTAATTGCCCAATAATTATTGTATAATTACTATAAAATTTAAATTATTAATTTTTCTTTACTTGAAGAAAGAAATTCTTTTTTCTATTATTGATGAACATTTCACTTAGGTGAAATTTCAAAAAGTTGACAATTATGATAGAAAGAAGGTTTAGAAACCTTACTACGTATTTAAGGCCAAGATTATTTTGCATTAGTGTTAATGTATTGTTGTATATTATTCTTATACAAAATTATCATTTACTTTATTTCAAAAAAAATTATTATTTACTCAAATTACCTATTTACCGAGATTTACATTTTAAGAAGTCCAAAACTGCCTGGAAAGTCACATAAATATTTTAAAATTATTTTTTAAACGTATTAAAGTGTAGGGTTTTAATAAATTAATATTTTTAGCAAAATAATCACTTTATATAAGAATGATGAAAAAATGATCTAATTCTAAGATTTACTTTAATTAACTTACCTATTGTTCATTTTATATACATATAATCGAAATAATTATTATATTATAGACATGCAAAACTTCCTTAAAAAATAAAAATGTATGATGTAATAAGTAAAAGTATCTAAATTAATATATAAAACTATCAATTATATGTTTCTGTAGAAATAATATAGTTTCACCTTTGAAATTATCTAACATAATGCTCTTGACAAATATTTACATTTATTGAATAATAGATGACACTCGTTATATTCAGCAAATAAGAGGGTAATAGTCGGTTATGAAACTGAGGGGCACAAGTATGAGTACCTTTTTAGCCTAACCTGTGAAGTTGCAACTAACCATTTTTCACAAATCGTCATATTGACTTTAACTTAATATTCTACTTAGTTTTTTTATATCCAGTTATACACTGATACTTAAATTAAGTTTTAGAATGTGCTTTATAACATTAACATATTTTCATGCTTTGAAATGAGAAAATGGAATACAAAGGAAAAAAAATTGGGGCATAGTCTAAGTATGTCATTGAAATAGCATGATATAAATATTTGCTAACATTTTGTCTTTCTTTTACAAATTGAAGTAATTATTATATTATAGACATGTAAAACTTCATAATTATTATATTATAGACATGTAAAACTTCATTAGAAAATAAAAGTGTATGAAGTAATAGGTAAAAATATCTAAATTAATATGAAACTATCAATTATATGTATATAAAATGGACAATATGTAAGTTAATTAAAGTAAATTTTAGAATTAGATCATTTTTGCATCATTCTTATATAAAGTGATTATTTGTCTAAAATTATTAATCTATTAAAATCCTACACTTTAATATGTTTAAAAAACAATTTTAGAATATTTTTATGACTCTCTAGGTAGTTTTAGACTTCTTAAAATGTAAAGCTCAGTAAATTAAAAATTTCATTAAATAATAATTTTTTGAAATAAAGTAAACAATAATTTTATATAAGAATAATGTACAACAATACATTAAAACTAATGCAAAATAATCTCGCCCTTAAATGCTTAGTAAGTTTTCTACACCATCTTTCTATTATAATTGCCGCCTTTTTGAAATTTCACCTAGGTGAAATGTTCATCAATAATAGAAAAAAGAATTTATTTCTTTAAGTAAAGAAAATTTAATAATTATACAATAATTATTGGGCAATTAGATTAAGTAAATGCAGTATCCACATTTGACAAGGACATTATTGTTCATATACTAGTATGTAAAAGTTCATATAAATAGATTTTATTTTTTTAAGTATTCATTTTAATATTTACATGATTTATTACTATAAAATTTACAATTCTATAAAGACTATAATTTTAATTTATTAATATTAATTAATTGACTAGATAGTACATATTTAAATTGATATGAGATGGTTAAAAGTGTTGTCAAAATTTTTCTAAATTTTTAATTACCAAAAGAAAAATTTTCTAAATTATTTGTCCAAAGATAAACATTGACAAAATTGGGAAAGAGGCATTTTGGTCCTCAATATTATGAAAGGGGGGTAAGTGAAGGATTTATTAAACTTTAGGGGGTAAAGTGGAGGATTTCCAAACAGGAGGGGGCAAGTGAAGTATTCACTAAACCTCAGGGGATTTTTTGAAGTTCTCCCTTTTTATTTATATACTAAAATGTTGAAAATAAAAAATTATAGATTAATTGCTAAAAAGTGAATAGTACAAAGAATATAGGAGGAAGGGAGTAGTTTTAAAAAAAATTATTTAAGAATAATCTTTAATTTTTGTTTTCAGCGGTTAATAAATTATTTAAAAACTCTAATAATAATTACAAAAGTTGTTTCCAGAAAAGTAATTTTTAAACTGGGCTAAAGTATTATAGGGTAAATCGCAACAATTATTATTACCATTCTAATTTGGTCTTTGATGTTATGACAACTTTCCCCTTTTATTCTTTTTTCTTGATGGACATTGTTGGCATGAAAATGCTAGTACTGGCTTGGGTGCATGGTTACAAATTTTCACAGCACATCCTTGGTTAATTTTTTTTTCAAAAAAAAGGCATCAATTTTTGCACCAAGAACTAGAAGATTTGTGAGTCTTAAAAAAAATCAGAGGAATTCAAGAACAAATAGAGGACCAAATTTTACATACAAGGGACAACTGTTGGTAGCTGTAGTCTTCAACCTCAGAACCATGAAAATCCATGACTCTGGTGGATATTGGATAGGGCAGTGGCGGAATTAGGATTTTCGGTTCGGGGGGGCGAGCCCGGAGGAGAGTCGACTAAACCCGGAGGAGAGGGACGGCATCGTGGCGAGGTAAAGCTGGAGATTGGGAGTAATTCGTACTAATTCAAAGATTAGGGTGCAACTCGTACAGGTTGAAAAATTTGAAGGACTAATAGTGCATTTGGGCCATGTTAGAATATCTGCTTAAGACTAGAGGGAATAATTACTCATTTGGTCACTTTTTTATTTAGCGCCTACCTTACTGCCCCCCATCTTCATATTCTTTCAATATTTCTGGGGGGCAAAAATACATTTCTAGTCTCTAATTTCTCTTAAATTAACCAATTAAGTACCTATATTTCAATTTTTTCAAAATTTTCGGGGGGGGCCGCCTGCTCCTACGTAGGTCCGCCCCTGGGATAGGGGTCATCTATATTTCCTATTTATGTTGGTTCTAAAGCCTACTTGGCATGAAAAATGTCTTATTATCTTCTAAACCAGTGGTAAAATGATATTTTTCCTTAATTCTAATGGTACGTACCAAGGAAATAAAGAAGATAACCTCCATCATAAAAAGAAAATAAAAGAAAATAACCAAAATGAGATGTTTTTAAAGCATTGAAGGCCAAATTGGTACGATTTAGAAGATAGTTACCAAAAACGGAGATATTTATGAGTCAGAGTCTCAGACTGAGAATTTGCTCCTCCTTTTCGCCTAGATTATCAATTTCGCCCCTTTCAGGTCCGATGAAAAGATCGCGTCGTTGGAGGGCATGGATTTGGAGAGATGGGAAAGATTGTGCCGGCGGAAGAAGTCGTCCAGTATTTTTTATTGCTGAAGAACGCAAGGGCTAATTTTTTTCCGGTCTCATCACAAGACTGAACGTAATTATGCCTTTTCCAGCGTCCAACACTTTTCCTTACACGTAGAAAGAATCTGATGCCTGCCTCTTTCCTTTGTTTGATCTGGGGTAAGTAGTTTAATTAGCCGAATTGGGTCTCACTTGAATTGGAGCAGAAACTCCTAGCCTAACGACCACGCAGGAGATAGAGAGACAGCGCGAAATGGTGGTTAGAGGAGTGATTCTGGAAGCCGCGGTGGTTCTGGGAAATGCCGACTGCTCTGCGTTTCCCGGAGACGTCCACGCTCTGCTCCGAAGACTCCGATTCTCGAACGTCAAAACGGTCTGTGTTTCTGCGTTGTCGATTGGGATAGTGTTCTTTTGGTTGATTTTCTTTGCTGACACGCGCGCTTGTCCTCGCAGGCTATTTCCTATGGAAGCGGCCTTCCACCTGACAAGGTTATTTCTCAGCTTTTTTCCTACAATATGTAGGTTCATAGCTGTTCTGTTATGCTTATAAGGAACTTGGTTCTCAGGTGACTTTCCTGAAGAAAATGGCGGACGAATATTCATATGATTGCCTTGCCTTGAGTGGGTCTTGTTCTGGGTCCGAGTCCTGTATTGTTGACTACATTCCCCAAACTTGGACTCAAATACCAGGGACCATATTATATCTCTGTCCTAACAGTCATCCCTCTCCTAAATTCAGCTGCCATTGCCTGCAACTCAATTCACCCCACGCTGCCCTACTTCCTGATATGGACTGTATTATTTACATTGACAAACTAGAGGAAATGCCCTGGACAATTTGCCGCATAAATAAAAAGGTCTGTATCAGTGATTTTCTTTCCGACATCTGGATTAGAAAAGCTCCCATATCACAACGGCCCATTTGTTTATCTTGAGCAGGCGTTGGGAAGAGATGTTGTGGCAGTTGGCTATATCATGAAGAATTCTCGTGAGGAAGATTTTGCCAAGGTTACTCAGCGTGATTATGTTGTAGATGATGTCTTCATGAATATCGTTGTTTGTATTGCATATGGCACCTCATACTTATTAAGTGACAATTTTTCAGAGGGGTGCACTGCCTATGTATCCAACTCCAAATGGGCTGATGTTCCTCCCCATTTCGTTTGAGCTCCCTCTCCAATCTCAGTTGAAACAAGTTGACGTGGTTCTCCATAAAGCAACTGATGAGATAGTCTCTGTTGAAATTAGCAGTTCTACTGAATGTGCCAACAAAATCACTTATACCAATGGTATGCAGGAAATACAAAGGTACTTTTACTTGGTGCATGTGTATTTTGACATGAGAGACTCTGGATGCCCCTTGCATACCAGCTTTCTATTTTTACTTGGTATTCTTATCTCTATTGATAGTGCGTAGCTTTCCTGTTGATAGGTTACATCTTTAAATTGCTAAAACAGCTTCCACCAGCTCATTATTAGCTCATATATGCGGTGACCATTTGCCTGTTTATGCCACCTGTGATTGTAATGGTCCATACATAAGTCGTGTTGACCACAAAACTGGAAGGCACTTGGTTCAACATTGCTAATGCCTTTGCAAGGAGTGACATTTCTCATTCAAACTAGAAGAAACTTTGTTCAGAATTGCCATATTATTATTATTATTATTATTTTCCTGGCCCTGTGATGTTAATTCCCGTCTGCAAACAAATTATTCTTAACAGAAAATATACAAGTTTCTTGATTGTCCACAGATTTTTGGTGTATCCATTTGAGTAAAGTGCTGATATTTTTCTTCTTTTTCTTTTGTAGGTACTTAGGCCATCATCAGCATTGCGTCACTGTTGACCCTCTTAGTAACATTTATCCTGTAATGGATCGAGTGAAAATCCAAGAAATTCTCAATGGACTGGATAATCTGAGTACTGAAGGCTGCTGTAGAATCCGAGGCCCTCGCTTTTTCAAGGTCTTTTTGCTTGAATGGTATTTATTTTATGCCTGTTGGTTATATTTGTAGCCAGCGATAATAACTTGATATGGCTAATTGATAGTTAGTTTGTTGCTCAAAAGCTCCATATCCATGACTGTTTCTATAGGTCTACAAGTTAGAATGTGAAAATTTTGTCATCTCCAGCAATGTGCTTCCCTACCCTCTTAAATCTTGCAATTGTTTCTTGTAAATTAGACTGCTGCTTCTCTGATTTAATCTTAGATTGCCTTCAAACATAAATATGCATCTATCAGACGGAAAAATTTTCTATAGTTAAGGTATTCATGACAAGGGTAGTTGATCAGGGGATGAAATATTGAGTTATTTGTGTTTTCATACATACCCAAGATTTTGGATGCTTATTTCATGTCTTAAATCTCACCCACTAATTCTTAGATATTTATTTTAACTGGAATGCTAAGAGTTACTGGTGATTAGAAAGTGAAGCAGAGTAAAAGGATAGGGAATCTCTGCTTGTAAAGGATATAATTTGGTTCCCACACGCTCTTCAACTGGTCAAAATGGGTATTGTAAATCTATTATTCTCTCCTAGAATGTACTTATGCGTTGAAATAAAATCTGTAGGTTAATAATTTTCGTGAGTCTGATATGGGACAAAGACTATCTGAAGCTAAACTATCTCTTCCTTGTATCGTGAAACCTCAAGTTGCCTGTGGTTTAGCGGATGCTCATAGTATGGTAAACATTTGCTCACGCTCAGGTTTTTGTCTTTTGATGTCTTTTTTTTTTAAAATTTTTTTTCTCCCCCTATATAAGTAGAAGCTGCTATGGATATAACAGGCAATTATATTTGAAGTTGAAGAATTTAAGGACATTGCTGTCCCCCTTCCTGCTCTTGTTCAGGTGAGCATGTGGTAATTTTCTTGATAATATTTGTGTAACTCCTTTTGCTTTTTCAGTCACCAGTATGTGTTTCATATGCTCAGCCCTCTCTCTTCAGTGTGAAATCCAGCTCCTCATTTCTTAATTTGGAAATGTTAACGTGTTCAATTTATGATAACTTTGTTCCATAATTTTCTTGTAGTTTTTATTTTTTCAGTGTGCGGCATTACATTGTTCGCAATATCAATCTGAAAGGATATTTGTTGCTTGTAGTTTTCTAAATCTGTTGTCTGACATGCAAAAGATCAGAAGGTATTTGTACTTCAAACAATCACCAATTACAATGCAAAAGGTGCATATCGCAAGAGTTTTGGCTGCTTGTAGTTCTCTAAGTCTGTTGAATGATATGCAAAAGATCATAAGTTATTTGTATTTCATACAACCACCAATTACAATGTGAAAGGTGCATATCACAAGAGTTTTGGAAAAAAGATGATTGTATTGATCTGAATAAGAGTATATATAGTTGTACATTGAAATGAGAACGCACAGCCCTTGGATATATACACTCAGGTGTGCGCTGTGGCTGAAGTAGAGGACTCTGGACATTTACAAAACAATAAAACATAAAGACTTTTAGGTATCCTATTATATATAAATCACTGCCATTTCATATAACCACCAGCAACTTTGTTAAAAGAATAGCTAATAAATATTTTTTTTATAAACAATGAAAACAAATTGCTCCATATAACAATTCAAACCTATGCTAGCATGAGATTGGGAGAGAGGCTTAAGTAACAAATATTATCAACTGTTTAGGTTATTGATAAATCATTTATTGATTAAAATTCATGCTTACACTTTTTTTTTCCTGTTTTGATTTTAGTTAAACTTGTATGTAGCATTTCGGCACTTGGACATAAAATCATTAAGGAATAGATTTTTGAAAAATTTTATGTGTTAGTCTAAGTTTCTAAAAACAATCAATCTACTTATTTATATAATTAATCTTTGAGTTTAAGATTTATTGCCTAGAAAAATTATGGGCATTATAGCTTGTGAGCATTTAAATGCAGTGGTAGCTCCATTTATACTTGTGCGATTACTGCAACATGTGATATTGTTTGCCAGATTAATTAGAACTTCATTTGTGTTTTACCTCTTCTGCTTCTTTGATGGATAGCTTTATGAAATAAAAATGTAAACCAGAAATCCTCACTGTTTAAGAACATGGTGATTGGCTTTACCTGTGACATGCAAGAATCTAACTCTAGCAACTCCTGAATTTGGAGGGAGTATAAAATAAACAGGGAGAAAATCTTAGAACCATGATTTGGAACTTGATCTTCTGATCTTTGCTGTCTGTTAGATTTGATCAGTATGTTTCGTCTGAAGTTGTCATCTTTGGAGTTGCAGGAATATGTGAATCACTCTTCCACTATTTTCAAGGTCTATGTCCTTGGTAAGGAAGTTTTTTATGCAACAAAGAAATCCACACCAAATGCTGATAGTTTAATCAAATTAACTGAAAGAACTGGCTTGAGACCTTTACTTTTTGACAGGTAACATATGATTTATTGGCTCTTTCTCTATCTTTCTCCGCCATTACCTTGGCTTCTATGAAATGTTATGGACTACATTTTGGGGTTTTTTATTGATTAAGTTCGTGTAACAAACTCTTCTTGGATGCATATTTCCACAGCTTAAGATCTCTGCCTGCCAGTAATGAATCCAAGCAACATGACGATCAAGATATAAACATGGATATTGGACTGGTTAAAGATGCAGCCAATTGGCTTTCAAGGACACTTGACCTCACTATCTTTGGCTTTGATGTTGTTGTAAGAGCCTTGCATACTGCATAAACAGTTTATATTGTTCAATATAGCGCAGTTCTGCTAGATGGCTATCCACTTCCATCCCATGTGACACCAATTTTTTCCCTGGTGCTTTTAGATCCAGGAAGGTTCAGGCGATCATGTAATTGTGGACGTTAACTACCTGCCATCATTCAAGGAAGTTCCAGATAATGTCGCCATTCCTGCCTTCTGGAATGCTATCAAGAACAAGTTTAGTTCAAGATCCATGGGTGATTAACTTAACCTTCCTCTTTTTGAGTCACAGCAGTTGTCAGTGGAGGAGGGAAGACTGGCGGAACAAAATATCTGAGTAGCAATTTCGCTTTAGGTGTCTGCCTTAGGAAAATGCAACGCCATGGCTGTGATGATTGATGTTTTTAAGTCCTTTTTCTGTTTCTTCATGTATGTGGAGCTAATGCCATGTTTTTACCTTGTAGCCTATAGGCTCAAAAAAACTCCTTTCATTCCTTATTGAAACAGGCTGAAATAACTGGATCTCGATCTTCTCCTGTCTACTTGTTTTAAGAAGCAAGTGAAGATCATTACGGTTTTCATTTCATTTTCTTGTTAGCTTAAAGGAAGGACGCTTTTTGCTGTTGCCTCGTTTATCGATGGTGTGGTTTGCCTTTGCTACTAGACTCAATATCATAAAAATTTTACGTATAAAAAATGCCTAATTATAGAATTAGCCCTCGAACTTGGCCAACTCGAGCGAGTTGATTCAAAACACAGCACTTATTACAAAATTAGCCCCCAAACTTTGAAAAGTTTTATAAGTTAGTCCATGAGCTACAGTATTAAACGGATGGTATTAGGGGCAGGATGATGTTGCTTTTTGTTAGCTGAGGTGGAGTTAGCTTTTTCATTTTTACTTTTCTCCAAAGCTGTTTTTCATTTCTTCATATCGAGCTTTGTCACCCTTTTCCATTTGAACTCTGGTCTGCAGCGGATGTGGAAATTACATCTAGATTGAACTCTAGTACTATGAAACTCGGGACTCTATCTCCCTCTTCCATTAAAAGCCACATGGGTCAGGTGAATTTGGCTGAACTTTTGGTTCCAGGAGCTGATCATTGAGACTTGCCATCGTCCCAAAAAATGACAAGCTCCGATGCTGTCTCGGCAAACGAAAGGGCTAATTACATCCTCCAATCCTTCCATCAATTCCCTTGACTCATCAAGTTTCCAATTCCTGTTGTATTTGTCGCCAATTTTGTCCCAATTGTTGAAGGTAACAGCAAGGATGCCATAACTCTCCGATTCACAGCTGCAGTCGCCATTGCCATCAGGTTCTGTCTGATTCGCCATCCTCCAATTGTTGTCACCGTCTCTGACTCGTCGTTCTCTAATCATTGATTCGTCTTCCTCCAATCTCTAATTTCACCATCACCGTCGCGTTCTCTCCGATTCACCATCCTCCAATCGCTGTCACCATCACCATCTCCGATTCGCCGTTCTCCAATTGCCAATTCGTCATCCTCCAATCTCCTATTTTGCCTCTAATTTCGCCATTGCCATCGTGTTCTCTCCGATTTGCCATCCTCCAATGGCCATCGTCGTCACCGTCTTCAATTTGCCATTCTCAATCTTTGATTCGTCATCCTCCAATCTTCGGTTTCACCTATATTTTCGACCACCTTCTGCCGCTTTGGTTCCATTTCGATTCCAGTCTCCTCCAACATCAGAAACATAGTGGCGATTCTTTCTCCTTCTTGTCGAAAAGCAAGGGTTCTTTATTTTGAAGAAATTAGGGATAAGGAGTTGTTTCGTGTCTCTTAATCAGCCAAGCTAAGACTTCAAAACCACTGTTTATTCCACCTCAGCAAACCATTAAACACCACCTAAGTGCAGCTTAACACCATCTATTTACTACAGTATAAAATTGATTGAAGTGCATAACTTTTGAAAGTTAAGGGGTCAAGTTTTAGTGAGTTCTGAGTTTTTGACCAGCTCGTTTGAGTTGGGCAAGCTCAAGGGCTATTCTTGTAGTTAGGCCTATAAAAAGGGGCGTGACACTTGTACTGTTTATTGAACAGCACCTATAACAGTGTATGTCTTTTTTTTTTTTTAATTTTTTTTAATTTTTTGCCTTTTCCACAATAAATGGACAAATCCCTCTTCCACTCCCTAAATATTTTATCTATACCATTTTGTCCATCGGAATATTTTATCTATACCACTTTGTCCAAAAGATGAATGGGTCTCTTTTAGTATTTATGAATTTTAATCCCAGTTTATGATATAAAATACCATTAATTAAGGATTAAGATTTCTACTGGTCTTAAATATAAAAAAATTCTTATATAATTTTTTAAATTTGAAAGTATTTGCGAATCTTAATTTTCAATTTAAGGTGCAAAATACTCCCTCCGTCCCGTTTTACTTGAAACATTTGACTGGGCACGGAGATTAAGGTGTATGTAATTTGTGTTAATTTTTTATGTAGTAAAAGTTTAAATAATGATTAAAAAAGGAAAGATTCTTTTTTGGGTTTTGTGCGGTGAGAGGTTGAGTGGAGATTAAAAAAAAAAGTCTTTATTGGATTTCGTGTAAAAGGATTATTTAATTGTTGAAACTTTCCAAAAGAGGAAACGTTTCAATCTTTTTGGGACTTCCCAAAAAAGAATATGTTTCAAGTAAACTGGGACGGAGGGAGTACCATTCACTGAGAATCAGGTTTCTACATACCTTAAAATTAAAAAACCTCTTACATAGTTTTTGAAGTTAATGGCATTTGCAGGTTTTAATTTCTAATTAATGGTATCAAATTTTCTTACTTAGGAATTAAGATTCATTACCCTATATGAAAAATATTATTATAAGATTAAGACAATTGCCTCTACACATTTACTCATTCTCATTACTCTATTATCATCAAAGCGTTCAATGATCCATCAAGTGACTGATTAAGACGTCAATAAAGATACAGTTTAAGTTAGGACTAACATGTGCCTAACAAAACCCGTGATGAAGTTTGAAATGAAACTGAAATACTAATATATGTCTTGAACATGTTGATTGGCTGTGCTCTGGTAGGAGTTTAACAGATCTCAAAAGCTCTTGCATTAACATCCCTAGATGAATGGTGCAAACCTTTAAATTTTTTATACTACTAAAAATTGCTTTAAATATTTGACATAGAAATTAAGAAAAATAAAAAAAAATATATTTTTTTTCACTTTTGTCCTACAAGTTTTGCATGTAAATAAAAAAACATGAAAAAAGTGAATATTGAAATAATAATTTGAAGGATAACATGGTAAAGTAATTTACTAATTATAAAAATATTGTAAAGATTTGTTACTATTAGAAATAAAATATGTTATAAATAATTTAGAATGAGGAGAGTATATAAGTATTGAGGGACTAAAGTTACTTAACTACATAATACATCCCCACAAGTAACCTACCTACTAGCTACTTATATTAAAGGGCGGGGTTCATTTTATGTTAATTTTTAATGTATTATTGTATATTAATTTTCTATAAAGTGATCATTTATCTAAGGTATCAACTTATTGAAAATTTTCACTTTAAGAAGTTGAAAAATAATCTTAAGTTTTATTCCCTTCGTCCCAAATTCTTTATATCATTCACTTTTCAGCAATTAATCTATAATTTTTTATTTTCAACATTTTAGTATATAAATGAAGAAACTGTATATTAGAATGATAAATTAAGACATATAGTTTGTAAATATATTTTTTTAAAATTTTTTCTAACAAGTACTAATATGAATAAATTCAAGTCAAACTATATGAAAAAGTCAAATGATGCAAAGAATATGGGACGGAGCTAATAATTTTTAACTTAACCAACCTAAAAAATTAATAAAAGATATTTTAGTTTCAAAAAACAATATTGTAAAACTACTTCACTAATATTTCAATAAATTGATAATTTTGATAAATATTTATTTTTATATACAAATAGTGTATAATAATGAATATTGAAAAGTGAAGTGGCAAAAAAAGAAATCCAGCGATCAAACCCTTATCTCTCTCTCTCTAACCAAGTTGTCAAACCCTCTTCCCTTTCTCAAAAGAGTTCCTCTAACCTTGTTCTAATTGGCCAAATTTGGCTAATTTTCTAGTTAGATTTGGTCATTCGTCATCAAATTTTATGCCTTTTCTTCAAATAATAATCAATTTCATCAATAAAATTTTCTCTTTATTTTTAGAAGATCTAGTTCTTTTCTCTTTGCCAGATGACGTAAAATTAAATGTTACAGATTGAAGAGGTGATAGCAAGAAGTTCCACTCGATGAGGTCGGCTGATCGATTCTCTTATAGTGGATTGAAAGTTAACATTCATTGGTTTGTTTATTAGTTCACCCAATTGAATGTTAGTTTTGTTTGTCTAATTTTATGTTAGTTAGTTTGTTGGTTTTGTATTTTTGTGAGTTATTTACTCAGATTGTATGTAAGCGTAATTTTTGTTAGTTATAAGAATTTTTCTTTTTTTGTTTACGATATCGCAGAGATGTTTACAAGTAAAAATGTAGAATCATTGGTCTATGTATCGGGTCTATATGATATTCTAGATTGTTATATTAATTGTAGATATCGTATGACTTTCCGTTATTAGTGTAATGAATACCATTACAAAAAAAAAAAAAAAAAAAAAAACGAAGCAACATGGGTGAGCTCCAAAAGCCTTGAAATGAGAAAGTGGGAGCTATGGTAGAAAACAAGAGAAAAGGAAAAGGATTGTGGTGTTTAGAATTCCGGTTTTGCCCCTGTATGTATAGGATAGGATAGGATAAAATAGGGTGGGGAAAAAGAAAGTTGGGATCGTGCATGGAGAAATCGGGTGTGGGTTCCGTTAGATGCCATGCGAGCGTGCATGGAATGGAATGGGTGGGCGCCCTTCAAGTGCTGAGTTGAGCCTGAGAATGTCCCGCCACAACCCCCGCTTCCTTCCCTTGACTCATCCAATCATCAGCCCTCCTAATTACCATAACCAAAACAACAACCCCACCATCATCACAATCCGAAATGCCAATTATTTGATCGTCACTGCTTCCCTCCCTTCCTCCCCCTCCTTCCCTTCCCTGGATACATGGACAATCACCCATCCTCCTCCAACATCGAGGACGACGACCGCCAGGCCCTCGCCGCCCTCAGCTCCGTCCCTCAGCCCCACCGCGCCAAGATCCAATCCTACTCCCAGCAGCTCCGAGCCCCCAAGCGCCGCCACCCTCCCCGCAACCACTCCCTCGACGACATCCCCAAGCCCATCCCCGACGACACTGACAACGACTCCGACGACGACTCCGACTTCTTCCAGTCCTACTCCTCCTCCACCCCTGACGACTTCCCCATCTCCCAGTCCATCCCTGAGTTCATCGGCTCAGGCGGCGGCTCCGGTGTCTTCCGCCTCCCCAAGCGCGGCGTCATCCACCCCACCCGCCCCCCCTGTCTCGAGCTCCGTCCCCACCCCCTCCGCGAGACCCAGGTCGGCAAGTTCCTCCGCACCATCGCCTGCACCGACTCCCAGCTCTGGGCCGGCCAGGAGAACGGCGTTCGCTTCTGGCGCTTCCAAGATGCCTACGAGCCTGGCCTCGGCGGCAAGGTCCGTCGGGGAGAGGAGGACGCCGCCCCTTTCCACGAGTCCTCCAACACTCCTCCCACCATGTGCTTCCTCGTCGATTGCGCCTCTAGGCTCGTCTGGAGCGGCCACAAGGACGGCAAGATTCGCTCATGGAAGATGGATCCATCGTCGCCGGATGTCACCGTTCATGCTCATTTCAAAGAAGGCCTCTCCTGGCAGGCCCACCGCGGCCCCATCATTTCCATGGTTATGAGCTCCTACGGTACGTAAACGTCTATTCGTGGACACATTCACCGATTCTTTCTCGCCTCCATTTCTAGCTGTCTTACATGCACCGGTTTACTTAAATATATTATTTGCATCTCGCCCATATATGAATAGGTGATCTATGGTCGGGGGGAGAGGGCGGTGTTATTAAGATTTGGCCATGGGAGAGCATTGAGAAATCTCTGTCCCTCAGAGCAGAGGAGAAGCACATGGCTGGTCTGCTGGTGGAGAGATCGTTCATTGACCTCAGGAGCCAAGTCTCTTCCAGTGGAAATTGTAGCCTGTCTTCTTCAGACATCAAGTGTTTGTTTTCCGACCACGTTCATGCCAGAATCTGGAGCGCTCAGCCCCTTTTCTTCTCCCTCTGGTATGTTCTTTCACCTACGCTCTAACCTTAATCAATTTGCCCCTCAAAATTGCACCTCGTTGAGATTGTTTTGTTCAGGGACGCTCGAACCAAGGAGCTGCTAAAAGTATTCAATATCGATGGCCAGATTGAAACTCGAATTGAAATACCATCAACAAACGATTTACAAGCAGAGGAAGGCGAGACCAATCCCAATCACAAGGCAAAATCTGGGTCCTCTAAGAAGGAGAAGTCCGGGTTTCTGCAGCGGTCACGCAATGCCTTGATGGGAGCTGCAGATGCTGTCCGCCGAGTTGCAAGTAGAGGGTCAGGCTCACTTGATGATAGTGCTAAGAGGACTGAAGCACTAGTTGTGACCCCAGACGGGATTGTCTGGAGTGGATGCACAAATGGTGTGCTAATACTATGGGATGGCAACGGGAACCGCTTGCAGGATGTCACTCACCACCCATGTGGTGTCCAATGCTTCTGTGTTTTTGGAGCTCGGATTTACATCGGATATGTGAGCGGGATGATGCAAGTGATGGATCTTGAAGGGCATCTAGTGGCGGGATGGATGGCTCATGATGGTCCAGTAATAAAGATGGCAGTTGGGAATGGTTACATCTTCAGCTTGGCCAGCCATGGTGGCATACGTGCCTGGAATGTCGCATCTCCAAGCCCACTTGACGGCATATTGAGGACGCATTTGGCAGAAAAGGAAGCAGTTTACTCAAGACGAGGGAATTTAAAGATTCTTATCGGTACATGGAATGTTGGCCAAGGAAGGGCCAGTCAGGAGGCACTCATGTGTTGGTTGAGCTCGGTTTCATCAGATGTTGGAATTGTGGTCATCGGGTTGCAAGAAGTAGAAATGGGGGCAGGCTTCCTTGCAATGTCTGCTGCTAAAGAATCTGTAAGCTCACACATGCTTGGTTTGTGTCGGATGAATGTGAATTCCATGCGTTATTTCCTTGATTCGATTCACTGCTTAATATTATGACAAATTGTATAGGTAGGGCTTGATGGGAGCTCTGTTGGAAACTGGTGGCTCGACACAATAGGGAAGGCCTTGGATGAAAACATGACATTTGAACGCATGGGCTCAAGGCAACTGGCTGGCTTGCTCATAGGTCTTTGGTAAGTATCCAGGATATTATGTTTTCAGGAAGCTTCTTAGCGATGTTGATTTTGTCATCTCTCAGAAGCAGTAACTATAAGGCTGTTGTTGCTGCTGTTTCTGTTCCTTAATCAGGGTAAGGAAGAACCTTAGGACACATGTTGGTGATGTGGATGCTGGAGCAGTTCCGTGTGGCTTTGGCAGAGCCATTGGCAACAAGGTTTGTCAAAATCTTCAGTAGATTGAAGACCCAAGAATTGTGATGGTTACATATATTACGAAGAAAAGCAAATAACCAGTCCAAAACTATTCCTCCCTTTGTGAATGTTATGCAGTATGTAGATTGACCGTTGCCTCTACTGATGCAGGGAGGTGTAGGCTTGAGAATCAGAGTCCTGGATCGGATAATCTGCTTCGTGAATTGCCACTTGGCTGCACATTTGGAAGCAGTGAATCGTAGAAATGCAGACTTTGATCACATTTTCAGAAATATGGCCTTTTCCCGCTCCTTGAATCAACTTAATAATGTAGCGGGTATGGTGCTATTTCTGCTTTTGTGTTGCTCTCTTGCCTTCTCCACATATTTATTTAGGCTGCTTTATTCTTCTGGCTTGCTGCTGGTGCTCTGTGTTGCAGCTAGCGTTTCCATTTCCGGTCAAATGCTTCGAAGTGCAAATGTATGTCCCTCTGGATAACCTTTTGACAACATCTGGTGCTCTTCCAATCCATTCATATCATAGCAGTAGTTAAGTTTCTTTTGCCCTTCTTCCAATATCTTGCTCGATCTGTAAGTTGGAATCTTTATGGTGCTTCAGCAGCAGGCCTCAAATTCCAACTCGGAAGAGTCAAAGACAGACTTAGCTGAAGCAGATATGGTCATATTTTTTGGAGATTTCAATTACCGGCTTTTTGGTATATCTTATGATGAAGCAAGGGACCTTGTCTCTCAAAGAAGCTTTGATTGGCTTAGAGAAAAAGACCAGCTCAGGGCAGAGATGAAAGCAGGCAAGGTTTTCCATGGAATGCGTGAAGCGATCATCACATTTCCTCCAACTTACAAATTCGAGAGAGGCCGACCAGGTTTAGGAGGTATAACTTGATGCTTTGATCTAACTTGAAAGATTCTCAACTAAAAGCTGATGGTGATTTTTAATGAACTCCTTGAGTTTCCTTTTCTAGGTTATGATTCTGGAGAAAAGAAGCGCATTCCTGCATGGTGTGACAGAGTAATATATCGTGACAACCGGTCTGGTCCAGTGTCCGACTGCAGTCTAGAATGTCCTATTCTCTCATCAGTTACAATGTACGCAAGCTTCACCACCCATCTGCTTTCGTTTCCTCATTTTGTTTCTACTCTGGACTTCGATCTAACTACCTAACATACAGGTATGAGGCTTGCATGGATGTGACTGAGAGTGATCACAAACCAGTCCGCTGTAAATTCCATATCAGAATTGCTCATGTTGAAAGATCATCCAGAAGGCAGGCATTTGGGGAAATAATGAAATCAGATAAAACAATAAGATCTATTCTCAATGAACTCCGGTATGTGCCTGAAACAGTCATCAGCACTAGCCAAATAGTCCTCCAAAACCAGGACACGGCAGTTCTACAGATAACCAACAAATGTACCAAGAGTGAAGCTATATTCAAAATTATCTGTCACGGCCAATCCAGCCATAAAGAAGATGGGGAGCCAGCTAACGATTATCATGCAAGGGGTTCCTTTGGCTTCCCTAGGTGGCTTGAGGTACTGATGCCCTTGCTCACATTCCAAGTCCGGAGTTGTTGGTAATAATTTGCCAGTTGTTCCCTGCTTATGTTCAAAGCTTACAGTCTAGTGTTGTGTGTAATTCAGGTTAACCCTGCAGCTGGCATAATCAAACCCGAGCAGTCCTTAGAGGTGCAGGTTCACCATGAAGAATTCCAGACAATGGAAGATCTACTTGATGGCATTCCTCAGAACTGGTTGTGTGAAGACGCCAGAGATAGGCTAGTGATTCTGAATGTTCTAGTTCGTAGTAGCACCTCAACCGAGACAACGACCCATGTAGTTCAGGTGCACCATAGCATCTCATCTAAAGGAGTTCGAATTGGCTTGAAGTCCAACAGCAACAAAAACCCACCCTCAGACACGGGCAGTTTCAAATCCCAGAGCAACAAGAACATAGCTTCAGATATAACTGGTTCGCACAAGAAATAACAGTTGAAGCTAGATTGGATGAGAGGTTAGCATACAACAAACGTGTTTGCAGGAAGGTACCGAGGTAAAAAACCAGATTCAGCTCTGCTAACCAATAGCCCAGCTAACTCAATGTAAATATGCACAGCCATCTTCATTGGGACAGACTCGAGTGTTTTTTCTTTCCACCTGAGCCTGCCTACCATAGTTGCAGATTGCCGCTTGTACTCGATTCATTCAAGTTCAAACCCTTCTGTCTGAAGTAGACTGTACTATTGTCGACTAGGGAAGTTACTTGTTCAACTTTGTTGGGAGGGAAAGGAAGATTGCTTAGCTCTCTAAGTGATCTGAAAGCCTGTAATTATTTGAAAACCACTCTATCTGCTTTATGAAAATAGACGGATTTCTAGGAATGTTCTATGGACCTTCAGCACCTTTCATTTCTCAACACTAATAAGCTAACAGCATCAATGACTGATCTTTTGTCTGCACATGGACAAAACTCAAAAGAATGGAAAACAATGACAAGCTAAAAAATAGCATCATGTCAGAAATCGCTATTCTGGATTCATTATCAGCAGCATACTTTGTCACAACATACGAGTACAAGACATTAACTTAAAACATTGTTGTGTACTTCAAACACCTGACCTTCGGCTGACTTGTTGCCCTTGCAGAATCAAGTCTAAATCCAACTCAAATATCACAACTGAGGAAAACGGATAGATGTTTCAGCCTTCAAGTGAAAGAACATCTAAAGCACCTGTGACATGAAAGTCATGCATCCATATGCCTTCTTCGACCAATGTTAGCACCCTCATCCCACTATCAAATGAACATATCAGCCCATCTGCATACTGGAGCTTAAATAGTTAAATACCTGGTCCTTGGGTCAAATTATTGCCAGAGTAATAATCAAGGGGCCATGCTGAAGTACCTATGTGTTTCTCCATGTCTTAAAGGGCATACATAGGCCTCTTATATTCGCCATTCAGAATCTCCTGATCTGAAGGAGCATGTGACATAGATAATGAAAGCGACCGACTCTCGCCCCTCTTGATTCTTCTTGATTCCTCCATTCGGTGTAGAATGACACAATAACCCATTGCCCCTATAGTTGTGAGCATGATCACACTACCGATCAGCGTTGCATATATAGCAAGCCATGTAGAATGCTTTCCAACAACCACGTAGGTAAGAGAAATAAATGCTGCAGATATGAAGAGACAAGCCAGCCACATGAGCTTGTTTATTACAAAAACAAGCTGCTTCTTTGCCTTCTGTTCAATCACTACCAAAGAGGTCTGGACAACAACAACAGCCAGCGAGATGAATAGTGCAAGGCTATCAAACACAAAAAAAATGATGAATGCAGCATTCTTTGCAATGTGAGCTTGCCCAAGTGTAAACCCTGGTGTTGTTTCCTGAACATATTGTCCAGGCACAGTGAAGATGGCAGCGAAAGCAACAGTAGCTATGAGAACTGCAACAACAGTTGCAGAGGTTATAGCATTGTTAAGTCCGCTAATGTGAAGCTTCTTTAGTTTCTTTGCGATCTTTTGGACCCTGACACCAGTTTGTCGGGTTTGCTTTAGTTGCGACTGGACATCATGTTTTATGTCACTGACAGTCTGCTTAAGATGCTTTGCTGCATTTGGTGGTTTTCCTAGGTCCTTGGCATTGGTTGCTCCAGCCTCTTTTAAGATGGAGATGAGTTCAGAACTTCCGATTTTCTCTGCTATGTCCAGTGGGCTTTCTCCATCCTTGTTTACCACATTGACGTTAATGCCCTCAGTTGATAACAAACAAAGCAACATCTGTCACAAACAAATTCACATAAATAAATGACTAAACAAAAGTAGAAGAAATTCTGTGAAAATTTTTAAAACCACAGAGTAATTAAACTCTCAAGATATTCAACTTACATCTAGCAATATGTAAAATAATTTTCAAGATATCTCCCAACAGCAAAGTTCACCCTTAACTATTCTAGCAGTATTATGTTCTAAGGCATTAGCCGTCTCATAGTCAATCTCTAAGAATGCAAAAATAAGACTAAATACTGTGCCAGTTCTATAAATAAAGGATTCTAACCAGTGGGTTCACTAATGAGCTTACAGCTGTCACTAATAGTCAATTGCAGTTATGCAAGGAGATGGTGTTAGGTTTGAGCCTAGGGATCAAAATGCTTAGCAGAAAGAAAATCTTGGAAAATCTTCAGAACTTTGGGTCTTAATGGGAAAAAGGACATAAGAAATTAATCTGACTGGCTCTGAAAAAAAATAGAAGTATTTCTTAGCTTTATTCATTAAAACAATAAGGGGTGCATATAAGCATTTGATGGAAGTAATAATTTAAAAGATTGTCAAGAAATGAACCATTTTTTATTATTGGCAAATGAATATATGATTCCCTTGTAAGAGAGTTGCATCATGAAATGCATTCAGTGTAAAACTTTGTCATTATGCTTTTTGCATGGATTTATAGTGCTAACGAACTTTAAACAGTTAATTGGCACCATAAACTTCATATCACCAACCGCAATGTAGTTGGTATATGATGATAATCAAATGGAAATATGCTTTTAAAAACTTATCGTTATTGGTATAACACGGAATAAGGATATAGAAAACCTTTAAGCTTATCATACACCTTGCATGAACTCAAGCAAAATTGATAAATTCATCATATAGCATGCTATTAACTAAAGTTTAATTTGAAGGTGTATCAGTAAAAAGAAAGGAAAATCAACTGCCAATGCACCTGAGTACGGCCCTTCTTTGTGGCAATATGCACTGCAGTGTTTCCCTTATTGTCTTCCAAACTCAAAACAGATGGGTCGGGCTTCAGCAGTTCCAGCACTACCCCTTCATTCTGACCTTTTACAGCCATGTGCAATGCAGTCTGGCCTTTTTTGTCTGTCCGAAAACCAGTTGTTGGATCCTTGTTAAGCAAAGATTTCACCACTTCCAAGTGGCCCATTCTTGCCGCAGAATGAAGAACAGTTTTACCATTATTCCGAGCTATTTTCGCTAGGTTCGAATCTGTTTCTAGAAGTAGATTGACAACATCAATGTGGCCCTGAGCTGCAGCTGTGTGTAAAGCAGTTGTGCATTGTGAATCTGTAGTCATGTTCAAGTTGGGGTATATGTGCAAAAGCTCCTTCAACACATCTGCAATGAATTCTTTGTGATGAGAACTTCAAGAATGGAAACAAAATTGTCAGTTGAGAAGAGAGATACCCAAAATCCAATTAATCAATACATATATCCACATACATACATCTTCCATTTACAAGTTTTTTTCATTGAAGTTCACAATTCATACCACAAGAAACAATCAACTAAACAGCATGATGTACATCGATTGAATTTAATAGGATGTGGTATGAAGGAAAGAATGATGCTCTTAAATGAGAGCTTAACAATCAAAATGCAAAGCATGGCAATCCAAAAGAAATAATGGGGAAGGTATTCGATAACAAGAATGCACAGCATGTGAAGTGAGGTCATTCTTCAACTATCAAAGTTTAAACATTATTTAAGGTTTATAATTGGTACTAAAGCAGTTTCAGGATGTGTTGGAATTTAGAATTCAAAAATCAATCAAATGTTCTGCAACAAAGACTGAGGGCTTACCAAGGTGGCCTTGTTTTGCAGCAACGTGGAAGGGGTCATATCCATTCCTCGCTGCAAAGGATGCAGTCTCCAGGTCCATATGTTTCAACAGGTCTGCAACAACCATAGAGTAACCGTTCTCTGCAGCAACATAAAGGGGAGTCTCCCCTTCCTGGTTTTGGCTGGACACAAGTCTTCTAGCTTCTTGATCATCACAATTCCCGAGAATCTCCCTCACCCTACTCAAGTTCCCAGTTCGTGCAGCCAAATGAAGCGGCGAGTCACCTTTCTTTCCAGGTGAATCCCTATACTTCCTCTTGTCACTGGTGCCACCCATAAAGCTCAACTGCCTCTCCATCACCGCCCGGAAACTCTTCTGCTTCTCCATAAACCCGCGAAAGCTCTTCTGCTTCTCCATCGCCGGCGGCTTCTCAAACGTGACGCCATGAAAACTGGGATGTCTTTCGATCCCTCGCCGCTGTTTGAAACTTGACTGCTGCTGCAACACCCCCTTGGCAGTCGGCTCTTTCTCAATCGTCACTTCCCGAGAGCTCAACTGTTTCTCCATGACAGGAACACGAGGACTTGGCTCTATCTCCATTTCTGTGCGCAGAATCGAATTGAATCTTAAACTATCTCCAAAAACCTAGAAATCTTTTTCTCATCAGGTAACAGCTAAAATCCTTTATCTGAGAGCTTAACTGAGGCTGAGAGAGCACAACCAATTTCTAATTCCCCTTGAAGAAGACAAACTAGAGCAATAACGAAGCAAAAAGATCATCCGTAAGGATGTAAATGTGGAATTCGGAACCTCCAATTGAAAGCAAGGAAAAAAAAAGCCCAAATCAAAAGACAGCAACTTTGGATTGACAATCCATGGAAGACCCTAAATTGATCGTGGCATAACAATTGCTGTGGATGGTGAAGATGGGTAAATATCGAAACACCTTGACTTGGGGAAGAAAACCCAAAAATGATGAACAGAACAGAGAGGTACGTGGTGGTGGCCGGGTGTATGATGGGAGTGAGAAATAGCAGCGACCTCGTTCTTTCTTTCAAATTCAATGATTGTTCACCTTTTCTGTTTAATTTCGTTTTTAATTTACTCCATTAAACTCCATATTTGGGCCATACGATAGAAAAATGGAGATGTTTCTGCCGTTTTTGTTTTGGGTTTGGGCGGAATACGCAAGTGATCTTATCCGCACTTGCGACTTTACTTGCCACAACTGGAACTGTGTGTCGTATCTGCGAAGAGGTGGGGCACAGGGGTATTGCGTTCGACCTGAGATAGATACTTTGACCTTCCTACTAGCACGATGGCTCCACTCGGTTGGCAAAACGCACGCCTTCTTCGTGCAAAATGGATCCACTCGGACGGCGAAACGCACGCAAGTTCAACAACTCCTTCTAAAGAATCTCAACTAGTAATTAAATAAAAAAAAACTAGTAATTAAAAATTTAATACAAACTGAATTAAAAAAATTTAAGTATAAAAAAATGATTAAAAATATGTTAAGTTGGTAATTCATGTAGAATTTATTAAAATTAAATATTTTAACAATTGTTAAGGCCTAATTACCCATTACACCCTAAACGATGCTGACTCATACACTTCCCCCCAAACTTCAAACCAAATCCCTAAACTATCCCGACTTAGACACTTTGCCCCTTTTGTTCAATAACTCGGTTACACACAAACACGTGACCGACTTTTCCATCTAATCAGCATTCCCAAAAAACTAATAAAAAGAGTGATCACAGGACTAGGCACCTCAGTTCTTGACTTCCCTATTTTGAATTGCTAATCATCACCCAAGCCATCATCTACAGCTAATGAACATATTCAAAAAGACTCCGTTTAATTCTCCCAACCTCAACAACCCCTTCCCTAGAAACCCAAATCTTAGCCCCCTCCATCTCCTCCTTTCTCTCCTCTCCTCTCCTCTCCATCCTTAATCTCCTTTGTTCTCTCCTCTCCTTTCTGATTGATTTTACAAATATGGGCTAGGGATTTCAGAGATGATGTTGACAAGTAACAATGACATTTATACCAGATTGGGCACATCCAGAATGCTGTGCCGAAAACATTGATTCTAACATCATGAAGGGTTGATGGAGCTTCTGGCATGCAGATCTAGCGATTGGTGGACTCACTGTTGATGATTAGGATTGGTGCTGGAAAGTTTCAGCGTAGCCGACGAAGACCCTGGCTAGAGGCAGTGGCAAGAAGGTCACAAGACTGGAGGCAGTAGTAGAAGTAGCGGCAAATCCTGCTATTGGTTGGAGGCGTAGCAGAGGAGGCTGCAGGGCTAGGTTGAGGACGAGGGCTTGGGTGGTGAGAGCTAAAGTCCTAGGCGCAAATGATTGAATTAAAATACTTAGATGGCTATATTTAATTGCAATTTAAGTTCCAATTTTATGGGTTTGAGCAATTGTAGATCTAAAGTTTTTTTTTTTAGTTAGAAAGGAAATAAACAATAAAGAACAAATTACACAGAACAAGATTACCTAATAGCCTTCAAGGTTAGTTTGAAGTTTTAAATTGTGCAATAGATGAAATTTCTGTTATCAAATAAATGAAAAACGTGTCATGTGACAGAGTGAGTGGATCGAATGACCAAAGTCTACAGATGTTGATAGTTTAGAGATCGAAGTGTACCAATTTGATGTTCAAGGGCAACATGTTCGAGCAACATATTTTCAAGGCTGTAATTGCTAATTAGGTCATCGTTTAATGCACTAGTTTATTGATTCACATGTATATCAACTTATATCAAATTTGTTTTAACTTAAGTAAATTTAATTCAAAATATCTATTTTTTAATTTTTTTTGGCCCTAAATTAATTTTATTTGAAAGTTAATATTATATATGTGTAATAATTCATTCAAAATAAAATTTTTATATCATAACCAAATTTTTATGAATCTCTCCTTTTAATACCTATAAAAGAAAAAATTATAAAAAAGATGATATTATCATAAAAATTTTACAATTAATAGATTATTACACCTAAATAATATTGAATTTCAAAAAATATTGGTTCCGGATAAAAATGATAATAAAAATAAAAATAAGTCATTTTAGATTAACTTGATTTAAATTAAAATAAATTAGGTGTAACCAAGTATATATTATTTATTAAAATATATACTATAACTTTTGTACGAGAAAATATATGAATTTTAATTCTATTGAAGTGTATTTTTTTCATTTTTATTATCTTTCAATAATAAAATTATAATCTGACTACCACAATAATAATAATGAATACATATATGATAAAGTTGATAATTACGCCAACAGTCTAGTGAATACACTATTAATCAATAAAACTCCTCACAATACACATGTACTTACATAGTTATGTAATGTTTTATCAGGTATATTAAGAAAATTTATTTATCAAAACTTTAAGAGGCTTAACATTAGTATTTGTTCTAACATAATTTGTTTTGAACCTACGTGGATTAATATAGAGGGACAGTGGCTTTTAAGGGAAGGGTGCGGGGTGCCCGCCAATGCTGGCCGGTGCGTTGGAGTTGCCTGAAAGGGTTGCCCACAGGCACAGTGCGCAGTCTCCAGGCCCACATCAGTGACATCACAGCCACCCTCAAACAAAAGCCGGGTTTGTAAGAAATCTTAAATTGTGTAGTGGAAAAATTAATGAACTAATCTCTAGACATGATTAATCAAATGAACCAAAAATTTTAGAAATTTTTTTGATTTATGCTTATTTAATTTTTAGTTTTTTTAATGGGAGACATAGACTCATATTTATAGACTAGACTAGGAACCTAGCAAAATACAAATTTGCTACATTAATATTCCATCTATTATGAAATTTACCATAATAGCATATATCCTTCCCAAACTAAAATATCTGACTAAATTTTTTATGGTAAAAACTCCTTAATTGTCACACACACACACACACACACACACACACACATATATATATATAATAGTAGTGCTAATAGTAGTAGTAGTAGTAGTAGTAGTAATTTATAAAACCAAAATAGCATGTGAGCTACACTTTAAGAGATTTTTTACATTCTTCTACTTAGTCCATACGACACTTACCAAGGTGATATGACTTATAGTTTTTACACTATTTAATCAATAATAGCTCTATATATGGATCATAACAGTCATACACTTAATCGAGTACTTCATTCCATGTTTCACAATATATATTACCATTCAATGAATACTTTAAGAAAAAAAACAATTTCTCCAAAAAAGTTCAACTTTATGTATCCTCATGGATACAAAACATGATACTCAATGTGCAAATAAATCATGTTTTCCAAGAAACTTTATAGATAAATTTGTTCCAAAATAAAACAACAAGACAAACTTAATGTGCAACACTGAATTAGCAAAGTCCTATGCACTTTACATGGTCCACATACGGATTTGCTAACAAAGCTTTAGTCATGGGATCTGGTAACATCAATGAAGTATTAATATGCTTAATGATCAACTATTGTATTGCTACTAAGATTATCAAAGTGGGTTTTTATCTAGAATTGTTTTGGACAGTTTTAGAGTTTTAAAAAGTTGTAGAGTCATAAAATTCTACAAAAAAAAGTTTCTAGGAAAAGGTGAAAAATATAATCATCTAAATTATTTCAAAAATTTCATATTACATAATCTTTTCACTCACTGATACTTTACTACCATAAAAAATGTCATGGCATAAAACATATAATACAAAAAAGAAAATAAGTTTTCAAATTCAAAATTCATAAAAGAAAAATTAAAAACATTTTAATTATCTAATAGAACACGCAAAACATTATGACCAATGACAGTATCAATATTATCATCTTCCAAATTCATATCTCCATCTTCTTCTTTTATCGTTTTATTATTTGATAGGTTAAACTCATTTATGAAAATATTTGTACCACCATTGACATTTTCTTCATCTATGTCTACATCTACATAAATTTAATAACCAGGATTATCAAAGTCATAGTGAAGGAGAATAATTAAGCGACATTGAGAGCCAGACAAAAAAAACAACAGATGATTTGTGTTTTTTCAATTATCTTTAATTTTTTTTATTTTAACTCTAAATGAGTTGAATTTGATTATATAAAGATTGAATTGAATAATAAATTAATATATTTTTGTGTATTATTTTTAGCCCAATTTCAGCAAATCTGACATAATAACATAGAAACGTAATGTCGTAAAATTTTTAATTTTTTAAGACTAAATTTGGAATTCTACCCCTTTCTACCTACATATAAGTTTCTACTAAGACTTGAAACATTTTCTGTTTCCAAAGTTGTAGAAACATAAGTTTCTAATACTCAAGTCGGGATTTTAATAACCATGGCTGCCATTTTCTCTTTCACAACCAAATACTTTATCTCTATATACTTACTTTGGCTTCCACTTTTGTCATTATTTGCAAAAAACACTGTAGCCAAATTATAACAACATATCTTTATAGGCCTTGATATAGAATCGATAACCTTAAGGCCTGAGATAAAGTTCTTTAGCCATATAGCTGGTATCATAGCTTTATAGCATGCAATTTCTGCCTCTGTGGTGGATGATGATGTAATGGACTATTTTACACTCTTCCACGATATAGCTCCTCTAACAAGAAGAAATATATACTCAGAAGTAGACTTTAGTGTATTCTTACATCCATCGAAATCAAAATTTGAATATCCAACCAACTTCAAATGGTCGGAATGCTCATAAATCAGCATGTAATCTTTAGTTCCCTTTAAATATCGGATGACTTTTTTAGTAACTTTCCAGTGATCCTTTCCAAGATTGTTTAGGTACCTACCAGGCATTTCTACTGCAAATGCCAAATCAGGTTTAGTACATATATACGCATACATCAAACTCCCAACAACACTTGCAGAAGGGATCGATTCCATCTCCACTATCTCTAATGCATTTTGTGAACACTGATTCTGACTGAATTGATCCCCTTTAACAATAGGAGCTAGTGATGGAGAAGAATTTTCTATAAAGAATCTATCCAAAACTTTATCAATGTAGGCCTTTTGAGATAGTCCTAAATTCCTTCTAGGTCTATTCTTGTGAATCCTATGTCGTTGACATAAGAAGCCTCACCTAAATCCTTCATTCAAAATTTTTTAGAAAGAAACCTCTTCACATCATAAAGTAGGTCCAAATCATTAGTTGCAAGTAAAATGTTGTCTATATATTAAATCAGAAATATAATTTTGACCTTAAGGTACATACAATGATCTATGATGTTTTTTTGTAAAACCATAAGAGGTTATGACAATATAGAATTTTAAATACCATTAGTGAAGGCTTACTTCAACCTATATATTGATTTTTTGAGTTTGCAAATCAAGTGTCTTTCTTGCTCAAGACAAAACCCTTTAGGATGAGTCATGTATACTTTTTCCTCTAAAGATCCATTTAAAAATGTTGTTTTCACATCCATTTGGTGTAACTCAAGGTAAAAAATGAGTTGCTAAGGCCATGATTATCCTGAATGAATCTTTCTTAGAGTTCAGAGATGAGGTTTCATGATAATCAATGTCTTTCTTTGAGTGTACCATTTAGTAACAAGTTTGGCTTTATATCATTTCACTAGGGACATCAACGAGTTGGGTTTAAGCTGACTATAGCTAATCTCAAACCTTCCCCTTAAGCAATTAAGGTTTAGTAGTACTCGCTACCTAGAGTGACGGGTACTACCCAGCAACTCATTCTAAAGCATATATTTAATTTTTTTTAACTTTCTTTTTATATATTTATATATATTCTCAAAAGAATGTGTATGGTCACAATTAATTAATACTTAAAAAATCATAAACTAAAGTAATATAAGGTAATTTATGTTAAATTATAAATTTATTTTTGAAATAAAATTATATTTTGAATATAAATATATTAATTTAAGAAGAATGTAGGTATGGTTAGATATGATAAGTTAAACTCATATTCTTCCAATGGCTTTGAGGTTATGGTTAGGTTTAAGTTTGGGTAGCCAGGTTTGCGGAGGGTAGAGGCAGTTAGCGTATTTTTTTATATCCCTACATTTGACATGACACCCAAGGCATTTCTTTTAGTCTTATAAACCCATTTACAGCCAATGGCTACAAATCCTCCAGGTAACTCAATAAGGTCCCAAACTTTGTTCTTAGCCATTGAATTCATCTTTTCTTTCATGACATTAAGCCAAAAGGAGGAATCTTTGCCACTCATGGCATATGAAAACAATTCTGGATTGTCTTTATGTCCAATATTACAATCGGACTCTTGAAGATATATAAAAAAATCATCAGAAATTGCCGGTTTCTTTACCCTTTTAGATCTCTTTAAACCTACCACTTCAATTGGATTTTCCTTATTTTGGTGGTTAAGTTCTTGTGGGTGTTCTTCTTCATGAGCCATTTTTTCGAGTTGCTTTTCAAGAATACTTGATTGATTGTTTTGAATAACAACCAAAATTTTTTGATTCCACAACAACTTAGATAACTCGTTTTGTTCTTCAAATTCAACCTTATAAAGAACAATACTTCCACTAGTTTTAGGATCCTCAAGGGACTTAGCATTTCTGAACTCAACAATTCTAGAGGTATGTAAAGGACAACAAAACTTGTATCTCTTGGAGTTTACTGCATAGCCAATGAAATAATAGCTAGTTATCCTTGAATCTAATTTCTTCATATAAGGATTATAAATCCTTTTAAATCTAATTTCTTCATATGAAGATTATAAATCCTTACTTACCATACATGCATATGGTTCAAACTAGGTTTTCATTCATTCTATAACTCAAAAGGTGTTTTAGGAACAACCTCGAATAAAACCGTATTTAAAATATACAGAGCGGTTTTCAAAGCTTTACTCCAAATGGATTTTGATAGATCAATGTTACTAATCATTCCCTTTGCCATGTCTATAAGATTACAATTCCTTCTTTTCAGCTACACCATTTTGTTATGGTGTGTCAGGCATCATATATTAAGCAATAATACCTTATTGCTCAAGAAAATTTGAGAATAGACTTGACATTTATTTATTTTCTGTGTACCTTCCAAAGTACTCGTCTCCTCTATCAAATCTAATAATTTTAATCTTTCTCTCTTTTTAGTTCTCAACTTCTACGTTATAAGACTTAAAAATATTAAATGCTTCAACCTTATAAAAAAGCAAATAGAGATACATAAATCTTGTATGGTTACCAATAAATGAGATAAAATATCTCTGACTATTAAAACAAGGCAAAGTAAATGGTTCATAAATGTCTGTGTTTATAATTTTTAAGGTTTCTAAGCTCTTCCTAGCACTTTTACCGGTCTTGTTGGTTCCTTTTCTCCTTATACATCAACACAAGTGCCAAAGTAGAATCGAGAGTTTTTAAAACTCTATCATTCACTAAACCGTTTGATTCACTCAATAAAAATATGTCTCAATCTTCTATGCCATAAAGATGAGGAATTCTCATTAACCATGCTCATCTTTATGCCAACATCTATGTACACGACTAAATAGCTATTCTCAAATGTAGGATCAAGATCAAACTTGTATAAAACCATCAATTAAATTTTTATTCTTTGAAATAATAAAATTTGAGTCTTAAAACAAAAATTCATATCCATCCAAAACAAGTTTAGAAATTGAAATTAAGTTTCTAGAAAATGATGGAATATAAAACACCCTTTGAAAGTCCAAATTGAAACCAGATTTCAAAATAAGTCAAAAAGTTCCCACAGCTTCAACTTTAGAACAATTTCAAAGGCCCACATAGATGTTTTGTTCATTTCCTTGTGGCTTTCTAAGATCTAGAAAGCCCTACTTGGTGTTAAACACATGGATTGTAAAACTATAATCAATTTACCATGTATTACTAGAATATCAACAAAAAATCATTCATGACACATAAATGAGATGAAATTACCTTTTTTACGAGCCACTTATTGTACTTAAGGCAGTCTACCTTTAAATGTCCGTTTTTCCTTCAAAAGAAACAATCTTTTTTCCTTAGATGGGTGTATTCTTTTCATGGAGGACATTTTTATCATTGGGATTTTTCTTGCCATGAGTAACCAAATGAGCATTTTCCATTCTTTCAAGCTTTAACCTTTCTTCTTTTTGAACACATAAGGTCAGAATTTCATTTATTGACTATTTTACCTTATCTGTGTTGTAGGAAATTTTGAAGGGATCATACTCACTAGAAAAAGAGTTCAAGATAAAATACACCAAGAATAACTCAAAAATTTTAACCTCTAGAGACTTCAATTGAGCTGCAATGTCCCTCATCTCCATAATGTGCTAGCACACACCTTTAGAACCTATCAAAGGTTTTGCTTGAAAGCCTTTTCATAAGGGTGCTAGCCAATGTATTATCCAAATGAACAAATTGTTCCTCAATGGCTTTCACATGATCCTTGATATTTGGATTTTCTGGAATGCAACCCCTAATGCTTTTACTTATGTGGGAATTTATGAGCACTAAGCTCAGGCGATTAAATCGCTACCATCGACCATTTAGGTCTTCTCCTACGGCATACTTGGTTCTGTAGGAGCTTCTGGTGCATCCATACAAAAGGCAAAATCCAAATCCATGCACCCCAAAGTAAAAAGGATATCCTACTTCCAGTTAGAAAAATTGTTAACGCAAACCACCAAAATACGTGATGTATCAAAAGCAGTAGGAATAGCTGTAATAAATATTCACTTTAGTTCTATGAAAGATATAAAATCCATATGACAGTAAAATCCAACCTTCTTATAGGTAGAGGTTGCAACTGCATGAAAACTTCTATTCTTTATTTAATAAGACTAGTAACAAAACATTAAGAACAAAATTTCTCCACACCTATGGGCATTGGAAAAATTTATCCATAACATTCAATTAATTATCTTACTTCAACTAATACACAAATCAAACAACCTCCCTGTGCAGTTGAGTCATTATTTCCATGCATTAGTTGTAATTTAATATCATATACTTATGAGATTCTATAAAATTTCTCTTTAAGATTTAAGATGCACTTATAGCTATTTCTAAATCATGTACACCAAATGAACTTGAATGACATTAAAACTTTTATTTGGATCAATATTAGATATCCAAAACATTAGCATAATTTACTTGATCTATTAACATGCAAACAATAACCTTAAAGCATGTATTAAACAAATAGATCAATCCAACAACATCAGCTATGAATATATTGTCAAGCACATGAACAATAAAATTTTCTAGAACAAGATCATGCTCTCGGCTTGGTATGCAATAAGCATAAATACGTATACAACTAGCTCCCTAATTGCAAACTTCATACCAGATTGCCAGTCATGGACGCAAATCCAATGACAATAAAATAGGCACAAAATTGAAACAAATATACCAATGAGAACTTCACGTGTGAACAGGGAGACAAAGCACTCCGGTGATGAAAAATCATCAAGTAAAGGCAAGGGAAACTTGATAAATACGATAATGCACCATGATGACTTAATTGGGTAATAAAAACCAACTGCACTACTAAAACTTGGGCATTTTGCTACGTACACTTCTAATAGAAGTGCATTGATAATTTTAAATTTTCAACGTATAGATATTAGTAAATATGTATTGATAAATCACTATTTAAAAATTTATTTATGAATGTGCAAAATTTATACTGTTTGTAATTTTCAATACAAACATATTGGTAATATACCATACCGGCAATTACCAACAATCATATGCCAAATTTGTTTTTCAACAGCCTAACGCGTGTTGATATTTACCGGTGTACATATGTGTTGGTTATATTTCTAATGTTACAAATCGTTAGTAAATCTTTTAGAAGTGTAAAAAAAGAAGCCATTAAAAACTACAATTTATTTTTTTTTAAAAAAAATATACAAATAAAAATAAAATAATCAATATTAAAATTATATGTTATATTTATTAAATTTATATGTTATACTGAGTAAAATTATATGACAAAAGCTTTATTAGTACAAAAAATGCACATAATTTTATACAAAATTTCAATAATAAAAAATTCCATAAAATTAACTAAATATTTCAAAAATTCATAAAAAATTACTAAAATTTAAACAAAAGTTTACTAAAGATAGTAAAAAATTATAAATCACATAAAAATTTAAGAAATGTAGAATAAATTCAGAAATTGAAAAAATTAAAAATATCACAAAAATTAACCAAAATTCACTAAATTTTAAAAAAAAAAAGCCTTACTAATTTTTTTAAAAAAAAAACCAAAATTAATAAAAAATTAAAATTCACGCAAAATTCAAAATCTTAAGTGGGGAAACTACAGATCGGCAAGATTGAACACCAGACACTTCAGATCGGCAATAATTCAAAAATAAAAATTAGGAACAAATTAACAATTAACAAAATTCAGAAAAATTAACAATGAACATTGAACAATTAACAATTAACAATTAATAAATAAGAAAAAAAAATTCATAAAAACCAAAAATCCAAAATTTGGCAACAAATAAAAAATTAACCAGAATCAGATTTGCTTCACAAATTCAGATATACACCGAAAAGTAGATCGGTGAGGGATGGCGAAGTTGACGGCCAGAAACAACCGGCGACGCATGGAGCGAGGCCGTCCAAGAAGCGTCGGGCCAGGGAGTAGACGTCGGCTAAAGAGGAAGGAGGACGTTAAGACCAAGACAGGACGCTAGAGAGAGTCGAATGAAGAAAACCGAGGACAGACAGCAGGCCACCGAGGAGACGCGACGTAAACAGAGGAGAGAGGAGGACGGAGGAGATTTGGCGGCGAATCGAAGGAGGGCAATCGGAGGCGAAGTGAGCAAGGGCAAAGGGAGGCAGAAGAGAGAGGAGGGCGAAGGGAAGAGAGACGAGGACGGAAGAGAACGTTGAGCGACGCGGAGGGCGAAGGGAGGTAGAGGGCCAAAAGAGGAAGATGGAGGGTAGAGAAAGCTGGGGGCGAGGGAGATGGAGGGTAGAGGATGCAGGCTTTTATCTGAGTTAAGTTAGGGTTTTATGTGCTTTTAGGCTTTTGTGGCTTATTATATGTCTGTATCACATATTTAATTTATATATATGATATATTTTAAGTACATATTTTTATATATAATATATTATATTAGTATTATTATTATTATTATTATTTATTATAAGTGTATGATAATATATATTTTAAATTATAATTATTATTTGTAAAAATATTTTAAAAATTTTAAAACTTTATTTTCTAAAATATATAATTTTATATATGATTAATATCATTATACATTAATATATATATATATATATATATATATATATATATATATAATAATAATAATAATAATATGATATATAATTTTTATGAATGGATTACACATCGGTAATTATCAATGAGTAAGTTACTAACAGTCAAATGCGTTGATAATTTATTAATGGTTTGATATGTTGGTAACTTACCAATGGTTTGATGAGTTGAGCCATTGGTAAATTACCAATACTTTTAACCATTAATAAATTTTAAATTTTCACCGACAGTCTAATGTTTTAATAATTACGAACGTGCTTGTTTGTTATTTACCCATTAGGAAACCAATTTTTTTTTTAGTAGTGCGTGTCGGTGAGTAACACAAAACCAATAAACAAGGGAAAAAAATTTTAAGCCATAAATACGTGTATCTCCATAAGAAAATCAATTATTAAGATTTCCTATTTCCAGCCGAAGCACATGTCTCCAATTTTAAGAATAAAAGGGTAGAAAGGCCGAATCCAATTTTGCAATAGGGAAGCATGCAATCGGTCGAATATATGAAGACTGATTCAGTTCGAGTAAGCATGATGGAGATGTTATTTCAACAAAAAATAATAATATTTATTAATAATAAATATTTTTAAGATACTAGTCATTTGTTTTATTAGTGTCTTTTAACTCTCATTTGCTTACCTTTTAAAACTTATAAATTTAGAAATTAAGAGTCCAACGGCTAAGAGTTTAATGGTTTGATTATGGCTCTTAAACATGAATTTGTATATATATATATATATATATGTTTTGCTTTATCTTCATTTGAGATATATATTCTTGGCCTCTCCACCTCTCCAATTTTTTAGATTGATTCATAAAAATTATTTTTTATATATCTCCAAATTATATTGGGTAAAAAAATGTGTGGGTAGAGCTTCACTTCACAACGGTGCATGTGTATGTAAAGTTACAACAAGATGGTTGGGCAGCCTGACCGAGACCGCTGCACCAGTATAGCACGAAATGTCCAAAAGAGAGTGGGTAGACTCACGATTCATTCCAATTATTCTTGATATATAGGTGATATTTTTCTTAGTCTCTACAAATTTTATTCTCTATTATTTACTAATTTTATATTACTTAACTGTCTATTTTCGTGCCATTGGTGAGATAAAAATTTGGCCTAAATTCTATATTTTATTATTTATGAATTTTCTAATGGTTTTACAGTGCAGGGACAACAATTTTTGGACGTTATGTCTGATTTGAAAAATGTGTAAAAAATGATTTTGTATTCACATTTATATCGAGCCGTATTACACTTGATCATGTTTTAAATTTACTCAGTGAATTTTCTAATCTTATAGAAATAATTGCCTATGATAGCTTCTAATTACATTTTGATTTAGATATATTCACTGTATTTGGAACCAATATTTTTTAGTGGCTAATTAGTTTTTATGAAAATGTAGACTGAATGATTTATCATTGCGCTTGGAGCATGTGATATTGTTTATGCATGAAAAAAAAAATGCTTTTAGTTAATAGTTACTCAAATTTGTTGTCAAGAGCTTTTATGGTTTACTGCAAATATTTTCATTGCTTTCAACTGGTGGAAAAAAAAATTTGAATATATTTTACCAAGTTTTGTGAGAAAGAAAAAAATGAGATCAATTTATTTTACCTTGTGAATCCATTTTTCTAGTTGGATTTATTACTAAAATCAAGGTTAAATCATTAAAATTTTGATCTAAATTGTTGGCTAAGTTTATATAAGCGTTGAAAAAGAAAAGAAAAATAAATTGATTTCTTCTTTTGCCCACAATCAATTTGTGTTTGATATCATATTGACTGGTGCTGTTATCAAATTTTTTATATTTGGTACATGAAAGAAAAAATATATATATTTCATGACTGGATTGAATTTGAAAAATGCACACTAGATTGAACTTTATATGAGATGCAATAAAAGGTTGTATGCTTTATTCTACGTGCAAAATGGAACATTTTTTTTTTGAAAAAAAAAAGAAATTTTTTTGATTCGTGACAACTATATATGGGTTTTGAAAGATGAGTTACTATGATTTTTGCATCAAAACAAAATAATTGGATATTTCTTTAATTTCATAAGATAAAATTATTTGAAGGAAAGACTAGTCACCTACTATATGTATCAAATATTTCATGATGATTTTTACGGTTATTGTATAGAGATTTTTATAACCTTTTTCTGTCATTGGTTTGCTTATTCGATATGAGGAGGAAATTTATTTTGAATCTCATGTGTGTTTAGTTTGGTATAAAAACAAATGAGTTGATGAATTTGTGAAAACAGAAATTCCAAAGTTTGGAATAAACTTGTTTGGTGCCACCAACAATTTTTCAAAAGAAGGAGAAAACAAAATTTTGTTGGAGTAAAGGAAGTGAAAATTATTTGAAAAAAAAAAAGTTCCTGAAATCTCATTGTTTTGGATCTATCCTAGTTGCCTTTTGAAAGTTATGAAAAAGTTTTTGAAATCTCCTTATTTATTGATTTGCTGCCTTCAATAGCTGAAAATATCTCTTTTGAGAAAGAGAATAATTTATTGACTTACACCTCAAAAATTGAAAAAGGCTCATTGAAAAACAAAAACTTGTTGCCTTGGATTTTGGTTATGGGAATTAAAAAAAAAATTGCCTGCCTCAGATTCAAGTTGTGGGAACATAAATTTTGGTGCCTCGGGAAAAAAATTTGTGAGAAAAAATTGATTAAAGATTTAGACTATATATAAGTCTAAATCAGGGCATCAATGTGGCGATCATGAGTTTAAATCAAGGCATCAATGTGGCGACCATGAAATACTATTGTGGGATATTGTATGACATACTCATGTCCCAAGTAAAAGTGAAAAAGAGATGGACCTCGATTTATGCTCAATTGAGAAATGCCCACAATGTGAAGGAAAAATACAAAGAAAAAAAAAGATGGACCCCCTAGTTATGCTATTTGAGAAATGCACACTAACCCAAACAAATATGCAAAATAAAATGGACCTCAATTCACTTGTGTGCATACTCATGGAAGCATATACAAGTATCCCATAAAATGGGAAATCATGAAAGTGTGCATTATCATTGAAGCATATCAAAATACCCATGAGATGGGGAATCACAAATTTGAATATATGATAAATTTATGGCCACATGATGTAGGTTGGTTGAAAATAAAATTGTGGGAAATGGAATTTGAGCTCAATGCTTATCACCACCTACAATCATTGATATCATTGCTAGCAACGTGTGGCATGTGGTCAATACACCATAACCTTTGTTATTTATTTCTTGATCGAAGTCAAAGGTTAAAAGGGTTACATCAAGGGGGATGGGTTAAGCCCAAATTGAATGGAACTTCCTATGAGGATACCCAACCTAAAAATTAGAGATCTTAAGGCTTTGGTTTTGAATGGGAAAAACGAACCGTAGAGAAGCCGTTAAGAGATGCATCATTTTAGAGATTTATTTTTCGCTCTCATCCCTATGGTGTAGATGCATCTATCCTGTAATGATTAAGGGTTGAGTGTTTATTCTTAATGAGAATCTGTAGCTTTTTATTGAGTGGGGTGTTAGAGTTACAGGAGCACCCTTGGTGGATTTTCACCTATATGAGCGTTAGAGTAAGGCCGCACCGTGCGCTATTATTAAAATCGCTCATGAAAAAAATCAGGATATGCACATGACCATTAATAGTGCAAGCTTATAAGCTTAATGGACACCTAGTTTATTATGTGTGTTAGGTAAACTTGTACCCACAAACAACCATAGTTCAAGGTCGCATCACTATTGGTTATGAAACAAGGGAGCTGACTCACTAAATAAAGGTTCAAGGTATCATCACCTTTACCATGCATAATAAACTGTCCTTATCCAACTATATATCATTTTGGGTTTTATTGAAATGGAGAGAGAATTGTTGGAGATTTTATTTCAATAAAAAATAATAATACGTATTAATAATAAATATTTTTAAGATACTAGCCGTTTGTCTCATTAGTGCCTTTTAACTCTCATTTACTTACCTTTTAAAGCTTATAAATGTAGAAATTAAGAGTCCAAACGGCTAAGAGTTTAATGGTTTGATTATGGCTCTTAAACATGGATGTATATATATATATATATATATATATGCTTTGTTTTATCTTCATTTGAGATACACATTCTTGGCCTTTCCACCTCTCCAATTTTTTAGATTGATTCATAAAAATTATTTTTTATATATCTCCAAATTATATTGGGTAAAGAAAGGTGTGGGTAGAGCTTTACTTCACAATAGTGCATATGTATGTGAAGTTATAACAAGATGGTTGGGCAATTATATCTTGAGGGCGGCGTGACCGAGACCTCTACACCGGTATGGCACAAAACGTCCAAAAGAGAGTGGGTAAACTTACAACTCATCCCAATTATTCTTGATATATAGGTGATATTTTTCTTATTCTTTACAAATTTTATTCTGTATTATCTACTAATTTTATATTACTTAATTGTTTATTTTTGTGCCACTGGTGAGATAAAAATTTGGTGTAAATTCTATATTTTATTATTTGTGAATTTTCTAATAGTTTTACAGTGCAGGAACAACAAAGCATTCAACCGATTTCACCAAACAATCAAGCACGGGGGCAGGCTTTAATACACAATGTAAAAAATTTTACAATAGTGCAATAGAAAAATTAATGAAACTAACCTCCAGCCATGATTGATCGAGTAAATCCTAAAACATTGAGCCGTGAAAAATGAAGAGAGTTGAAAGAGTTTTCTAATGTATGCTTGTTTGCTTTTTAGTCTATCTCTGATAAGAGATATAAGCTCATATTTATAGATTATACCAAGAATCATAACCAAATAGGAATCTGTTACATTAATTCCATCTATCATGGCAGATATTCTTTTCAAACTAAAATATTTGACTAAATTCTTTATAGTAAAAACTTATTAATTATAACCTTTATTTTAGTAAATTATTATATATGTAAAATAATAATAATAATAATAATAATTTAAAAAACTAAAATGATATGTAGGTCACACTTTAATAAATTTTTTACAGGGTTGACTTGAGCCTGTGGGTGTGGGGTGGGGCTACCAGGCTGCAGGGGTGTCTAAGCTTTTGAAAACTCTCCAATACCTAGCTTAGCTATTATACCAACAAGACAACTACAAAAAAAATTTCACAAACCCACAGACTCCCTTTTCTTGCTTCATGTTTTCTTTCTTCCTAACTCTTCCTTTTTTTTTTTCCCCAGTATTATCTTTTAGAAGTTACAAGAATTAGGAGATATTTATATCTAAAAGAGAGAGACATATATACTTTTCATGACTCAAAAAACATGAACCATCATTTAGGTAATAATGTGGAGAGGTGATGAGGTTAGAATTCGAACCTTGAACCTCCCTATCAGTTAATTTTATTAGACTCGGGTTAGAGATCAACCCAAAGAGATGACTAGGTGATGGGTCAACCAGTTCAACCAGATGGGTCAATAGCAACGCAAATCAACCTTCACTCACAAACATCCTTTTACCCTGCCAAGGATGTCATATTGTTGCTGTAGACATAAAAATTTTATTGGGTAAAAAAAAATAAATTAAACTTGAATAAAAAGTCTAACCCATTTCACAATAGATGTCTAAAATTCTGAAGTTCATTTAATTTGAAGATTGCAGATCTAATAAGTATAACTTTTTTACGCCAAAAAATACACAATGGGAGGCCCCTAATAAAGACCATTATGCTACTTAATCCAAAAACCAATTTTGGGTAAATAGAATTCAAAAGTTGGAAGCCCAAAATTAAAATCAAAAGAAACGCACAAGGTGGGGGAACAAAGTTTCTAGTTGTAGCAATGTGTTTTTGGGAGTCGCTACTAATCGGTTTCACCTAGGTCGATTGGACACCTAAAAATGGTCTACGAGAGTTCAAGTGTTCGGGAGTATGGTTACGCTAAAACAATTTTGTTATAGCGCCCAAAAAATGACACCTTAGTTTGATTTTTATTTTGTTTTGCTTGTTTTAAATAATTTCAGTTAATATCCAAACCATGGATTCTAACCAAACCACCCGAATATGGACTTTTAAACCTTCCTATTTGATTTTATTTTGATATTTCCAAACCATAGATCCTATCGGATCACCCGGATGTGGAACCTAAAAAACTTAACCTATCCTTATTTATCTTTATTTATCTTTTAAATATTTTAGTTGATTATCAATCTAAACCATGAATCCTATCGAATCAGCCGAATATGGATCTTGAAATTTACTATCGTCATAAATTCATCCTAGGTTTTTGTTGGACCCATGCGGTATAAAATTTCCCAAGTGTGATTTTTTTAGATGCATTATGTAAATCAAAATAAAAATAAGATGAAAGCTATTTTAAGAAAACTTAAAAGGAAATAAAAGAGAGACAGAGAGATAAAATAAAAATAAATAAATATCCTAAGTTACATCATTATGTGAATTTAATGGTTCAATCTAATGCATGGTCAAAAAATCAAATAAATGGAGAAACAAAGAAAAACAAACAACAAAAGCTTGTTGTGAATGACTGATCTACAAAATAAAAGAAAAGTTAGGGAATTAGTGAACAAAATAAGAGATTAGGAGGGCTAAAGAAGAGTTTTACCAAAGGTGAAGTCGGGTCAGGTCGCGGGTCTGGAAGCGGATCTTCACTCTTCCTCTTTGATTTGACGTTCTTCGGCAACAAGAGAAGGATGGCGGGGCTTGGACTTCAGCGGCGACGATGTGGGCAGATTCCGGAGGGTCGGACGGCATGCAGCAGTGGCGTCTGGTGGCCAATCAAAGAGGAAGACGGTGGCGACGGTTGGAAAACGCGAGCTCTTCTCCTCAGTTTGATGCGTCGGCAGTGATTCGAAAGTGAGACGATGGGGATTGTTGGCCGAGGACAACCGGAGGCTGCGGGGCTGACGGCTGTGCGTCGGGCAAGGGGAACGTAATTGCCAAGGGTCGCGACGACAGGTGGAGAAGCTAGGGTTTTGGGATGAAGGGTTGCAAAAGAACCAGGGGATAAAGCGGCAGTTTTCTCTTTTTTTAGTTAGAAGCTTTGGGTTTCGAGTTTCTCCCCTTTCTCTCGAAATCTGGACCCATATTTATATTAATGGGACTTTAAAACGTGATTAATACTGTTTTTCAGAGTTTAAACTTCATCCAAATCAGATTTCAAAAAGTTTAGTCCAATTAGGATATAATCTGATGAAATTACTATTTTAAGTCCAATAAAACTCTCAATCTGCTGATCTGGCCCTAAATTCTGTACGAATTTCAATTTGACTCAAAACTTTCAGAAATTGTCAGATTAGCCCAAAACTTTGCAAAAATCCACAGACTTTCCTAGAATTCCATAAAATCACCAGATTTAGCTCAAACTCTCTAAAATTGACAGATTTGCCCCAAACTTTTGAATTTTGCTCAAAACTTTCTAAAAATCCCTAGTTTCTTCCCAAACTTTTTCTTTTTACCCAAATTGACCCTACAAGACTTTTAGGACTCTAAATTAGTACCTAAACTAAATTAACTCCTATTTCTATCCTAGATGATCACTTAGAAAAAAATAACAACATAACCTAAATATGACCAGACCCACTGATTATGCAGAACCCTAAAATGACCTAAACTTCTAACAAATGACCAAATAGTCCCTAAAAATGCAAAATGCCCCCAAAACTAATTTTCTTAATCTAAAACTTAGACAAAAGTTAGTGCCCGGACAAAATTGGGTGTCAACACTAGCATATTCGAGAATGTTCCTTTAGTTTTCTAGTATATTCTAGAATGTTCCTTTAATGATCTTTCTAAATTAAATAATTAAGATAATTAAAGGAAGATAATTATCAAATTAATTTTTTCTTAAGATAAATATAATAGATAATTAAGTGATAATTATCATATGTAATTTTCTTGAACCAAACCACGTATTCTTCACATGTATAAATAACTCCCCAAGCTAAAGGGGAACAAGAAGAAAAATTGGAGAAGAAGTAAAAGTAGAGAGAAGAAAAATTTCTTTACAAGAAGCTTTTTTCAACTCTTTAAGCCAATCAAGCACAAATGCCCAGTGTGAGGAGAAATCAAATTCAAGGAAGATCAAATCTCAGTTAATATATTTTTTATGTAATGATATTAATCACTTATTAGATGTTTTTCTTATTTAATAATTAGAGACCAGAGTTAAGATGATTAAAACTAAAATCTGGTCTCTAAACTTTCATAAAATGGGTAAATTTACCATTCAAATTTATATATAAAGGAGTGTATTTTTGTCACTGAACTTTGTTTGCAGGTAAATTTATCACTAATATTTTTTTTAAATATGCAAAATTGTCATCAATCTTTTCTATTGAGGGCAAATCTTTCATTGGTCATTAAAATTGTTGACAATATTGCAGATGATGCACTAACATTGGTACTAGGCCTTGACACAAACTAATTTGGGTTTTCACACAAGTATGCCTTGGATTGAGGGGCATGGAGACCTATAGAAAATTCTCCAACACTCAAGTTAGTAGGATTTCTAGTAAAAGTATACCAAGGAAAACAATTCCATGCCTAGTAAATGATAATGAATGCCTTTATATAGGATTTTAGGGTTGTGTACGTTATAAGCTTATGGTCGTTGAATGGGGTGGCTACTTTTAAGATCATTAGATCTTGGGCACTTGTACTTTTTAGGTCCATTCCCAGAAGGTATAAAGCTTATTGGGCCTGATCGAGCTTGATTTGGCCTAAACTTTTGATGGGCTTTATAACCCGAAAGCAATATGGAGCATAAATCCTTGGATTTGGGTATTACCAGTTGCAAACTTGAAAAAAAGAGAAAAATGCAAGTTTCAATTCTAAGTTTTTTTATTTAATACCTTAGCCTCTAAGTTTTTGAATATATTATTTCCACCATTATCTTGGCTCCAGTAAGCCTCTATGCCCTTTGCCACCCTTTACCTTTTTCGTCACCGATGTTACCTCAATTCCTCTAAACATTTCGGCAATGCTGGTTAGAGCAAATCTTGATTAAATAGGATTAGGTTAATGCAAGTAGAGCTAAATCTAAAGGTGCTATACTTCTAGAATAAATGATTGATGGTAGCAGCAGTGGAGAGTTGTTCGGCAACAATGAGAAAGTTGAAAACAAGAAGGCTTAGCAATGAAGGATGTGTGATCAAACACAGCATTTTGACTCGTTCGGGTGTTGTGAAATGTTTGGGTATCTAAGGGTTATGACAAAAACTTTCATGGACTAGTTTAAAGGTTGTATCATGGAATATTTCCTGAATAAATGAAATATTCTTAACATTTAACGACTAGTAGCAAAATTGCCCAAAGTGAAAATGTTAATAGCAAGTTTGTCCATAGAAAAGGTCCAGTGACAAAATTACTCTCCGCATAAACTTTATTGGCAAATTTGGCCCTTTTTCCTCTAAACTTCAAAAAATTTGTTGATTGGTCTACAAACAAAATTTGTTCCAACTTGCACCTTGAAATTTTTCTGTGGCTCTTCATTTTCCTTGCAGCCAAAGTTATTTATTTTTTGCCTCAGTTGTCTTCATTTGCACTCATAAGATAACCATGAGATATTTGATGCCGAAGAAAAGAAATGGCAGGGCCAAAATCCACCCAATATATTTGATGCTTAATTAAAAATTGCCCCCTAAAGTTTATGTGAAATTACATTTTACCTTTATTCTTTTAGAAATATACACTTTGTCAGTTCAACAGGATCTTCTGAAATCTTAATTGTAATATTACTATAGCTATTTTTTAATAATTTTATTTTTTGTGATATTTTTTTTATAGTTAATAGATACTTTAAGTTATCAGTTTTTTCTTTTTGTAAATAAAAAATAATATTTTTAATTGTCAATTAATTGTAAAAAAGTACTATATAGATTAAAATTACTTAAAGATGAGTAATGTATAGTCTAAATTAATATTTCAGCAGTTGCTATCAAATTGTATTAAAAAGGAAGGGAAAAAGTATATATTTATGAAATAGAAGAAGACAAAGTGTAATTTTACATAAATCGCAGGAGACAAATTGTAATATCCTTATCTTCATGGTACCAATTAGCAGAACTTGGGGTAAATCACGTATGTGGCCCATAACTTTTAATTATTATATCATTTTAGACTCTAACCTTGATTTTGTACATGAAAAATTCATAACCTCGTTTAAATGTTCCATTTTGGACTGTTTGTGGATTAAAAATGTTCATGTGGATGGGAGGATGGAAAATGCCAAATGGGATGCTAATGTGGATGTTTTGTTATGGTGGCATAATAAATCAATTGCTATGGATGACATGGAAAAGTAAAAAAAACAATTAAAAAATTAAAAAGGGAATAAAAAAAGCAAAAAAAAAAAAAGAATCAAATCGTCGTCTCCACTGAGGCTCTTTGTCATTCTCCTCGTTCACCTCCGGCATTCTTGTCCATTCGCCTCTGTTGTTCCCATACGTTCACCTCCATCATTCTCGCCATTCCTATCATTCCCCTATTAGCCTCCGTCGACCCCTCGTTTGCCTCTTTAGTCCTAAATGCTAGACTCTATTTCCTCTTTGATTCGTGCCATGTCCTGAGTCCTCTCTCTCAAATGCAGCCGCCCAAATTGCATAGTCGAACGCTCAGCTTAATTGCTGATTGGCCTTCATCTTCATGCGATTGGCCTTCGTCTTCGTTCGATTGCCTTTGCTTTCCTCCGATTGTTTGTTCACCATTTGTCTTTATCCGTTTGCCTTTGATTTCGTCTATCCACCTTCATTGACCTGTGTTGGAAATGATGAAGAAAAGGAGATAGAGAGGTGAGAGATTAATCAGGCAGTGGCATGAGCTTCTAGTGTACGGCATTGTTGTGGACTATCAGTAGCCAACGACTCGAAGCGTCAGCCAACAATAGCAATGCCTTAGGGGTGCCTGTAGCAGGTGGGGAAGTTTAGGGTTTATCGGGATGAAGATGGTGAGATAGAGGGCATAAAAGTTTTGGGTAAATTGCACCCGTGGCCCCTAACATTTTATTATTATCCTATTTTGGATCATAATCTCAAAACCTCATATAAGATGCCCTCAACCTTCATTTTTTTTGTTCCATTTTATATCTTTGATGGATGAAAATTGTTAAAATTGACGACATTAGCCACGTGGCATGCTAACGTAGGCAATTTGCCACAGTGGCATAATTATTAGCTACTAGTGATGAAGTGGCAAGGAAGAAAATAATAAAAAAAAACCTGCCGCTAGGCTTAGCCTTCTCTTTCTGTCACCGCTTCTAGCCTCTTCCTCCAATCGTGAATGGACGCAAATGGACCAGAGAGCGGACCTCAGTCTAGCTTTCCCCCACCGTTAATCTACCAATCGTTCATTGCCGAAGTTTTCGTAACTTCCAGTCTCTCCACAATTATCAAAATCCAAAATGCAATTCTGAGAAACTTTTGCTGTCTCACTCAGTAGTGCTGCTGTCACTACAAAAGGATGCTCCAGCAACTCATCGAAGTAACTGATGCATTGAAGCAATTCGAACTCGCGATCCTCCTAGGCGGGCTTACCTGTAAGCATCTTGATGACAGTGCATCCCAAAGACCAAACGTCACTTGCAGGCCCATGAGATTCCCGGCGAATGACCTCCGAGGCTATCCACAAAGGACTCTTTTGCGGCACAATTGGATCGTTCGGGGGCACTTTCCTCGCTTTTATCACCGACTTGAAGTCCATTTGCGTCGATTCGTGATTGGCAGAGGAGGTTGGAGGCAGCGGGGGAGAAAGGAGGCTGAGCCCAGCAACAGGGTTTTTTTTTTAATTTTATTATTTTTCTTTCTTCATATTTTTATTTTTTATTATTTTCTTCCATGCAACATTACCACCAGTAGCCGGTAATTATGCCATTGTGTCAAATCGCCCATGTTGGCATGCTACATGGCTAATTTTGTCAATTTTAACACTTTTCGTCCAGCAAAGGTTTAAAATGGAACAAAAAATTGAGGTTGAGGATGTCCCATACAAGGTTTTGAGGTTAAGGTCCAAAATAGAACAATAATAAAAAGTTAGAGGCTAAGGGTGTAATTTACCCAAAAATTTTGCTAATTAATTTATTGTGTCAGTGTGGCAAATCGTTGACACTCATGTGCTACATAACATTTTCTATCCATATTAAAGTTTTCCATCCACAAAAGTTTCAAAACAAAACATGTAAATAAGTTTAGGGATTTTTCATTTATAAAATCGAGGTTAAAGTAAAAAATGATACAATATTTAAAGATTAGGAGTCACAAATGCAATTTGCACGCGGAACTTGTCATGTTCCAAGAGGCGGGACCAACATGTCCAAGAAAATTAGAATGCTCCACCTCCATTATTGTCTGAAAAGTACTTCAACGTTGGTTTACATTATAGTAGCGGTTTTTGTTACTGATTTTATACAGTAAACGGTCATTAAACCGAAAATGAAATTAACCAAAGATTCACACGGCAACAAATTTTGCATGATATAACTTGGAAGTATCTACTCGAATTCAGAGACAACTTCTTGGCACCATCACGCCGCCACTTCTCCCTTGGGCGTTCTTGCAATATGACGTCGTAAACCCTTTGTGGTAAGTGAGCGTGATATTTCGGAGCTCAATCCCCGTGCAGGGGCTGCTCGCGCTGCAGCCGAAACTCACCGCCACCGGTGCCGCCGAGCTTCCTCTTATATTGCTGTACTGAACGCCGCTAATCTTCACGCCGGAGTTCTGCTGAGGGCAGCCGCTCCCGCTGGGGCAATACTTCTGATCGATGATTATGGGGTTGTACACATTCTGGATCAGGATGTTCCTGAAGAAAATATCCCTGGCGAAACCATTGCTGGGCCTTCCCCACGTCTTGATCCTGACGCCATTTTGAGTCCCCGTGAAGATGGCTCCGGAAACCGTCACGTTGGAGACGCCGTCCTCGTTGAAGCTCTGGCCGAGGCTCCCGATGCTGATGCCGTGGCCGGGGCCGCAGGCGATCCTCTCTATCCGGAAGTTGTGGGAGCCCTGTCCTATGGAGATACAGTCGTCGCCTGTCTTTATGGAGGACTTGGAGATGGTGACGCCGGTGGAGGATTGTGTGTGGATGCCGTCGGTGTTGGGGCTCCAGCTAGGGGCGTAAATTCGCACGTTTTGGATCCTAACGTTGTTGCTCCCATCCAACGTTATGTGCTTAATCTGACTGTTCTTGGAGGTCACTCCACTCACCAACACATCGGAGCAACCCATGAAAGATAGTGACTGAACTAACCAAAGAAACAAAAAATTAGTTGGATCGAGAACGAGCTACCAAAGAATTAAGTAAACTCGATCTTTTTATATAACAGTTAACAAACACAAATATATACCCTTGCTCCAGCAGGACAGTTCTTGCCGGAGATGCGGCAAGACCAGAAAGGGCCGGCTCTAGCGTCCAGAGTCCCGCCGGTGACAGTAATGCCTGCAACTTTATAAAACATGACCCAGGAGCCGGCATTACCGATAGTCCAGTAGTTGGATGGGGCCAGGAGGGTTCCGTCCATTCTGAATACGATCGTGTTGTTGCAGGGACCAGTGAACTGGACGGAACTTAGCAGATAGATGCCAGGAGGAACGTAGAGCGTGGCGGGAGTTGTGGAGGCACAGGCAGCGGACCAAGTCTTGTAGAATGCTTGGGTAGAGTCGGTGCGGGCGTCGGCCTTGGCCCCGAAGTTGGTGACACTGTAATACGCACGCGACCATCCATGGGCGGGTGTGATGATTATTGTCAAGAAGATGAAAGGAACCAAAGACGACCGTAGGACCTGATCAGCCATATGGAAATGCCCACTTCCTGGGAGGTTATATATGAGTAAGAGATATGCTAGTTCCTATATCTTGTCTTGAAATTGATATATATGTATATATGAAGTTTATGTTTCAGGTATAGGGTTTGATTTTAGATGAGGTTTTGTGGAGGGATTATATAGCTAATTATTACTTTGATTTCCCAAGGCATACGTATGTACTTGGCGTGAGTTGATAATTGCAAGGGTGGCGTTGCCATTGTGTCAAGTTCTTTACTAATTAATTTCAATAATTTTTTATGCATAATTAAACGTAATTTTTTTTACGTATAATAATTATCGATTATGTATATGGTCATTTGTATATATGGGATTTTCTGAAAGCAAATTAATGAAAACTAGTAGTAGCATGCAAATTATTTGTTTGAGACAAGGCAACCATATAATATATCTTCCTGTTAACTCTCTCCCCTCTCCAAACAAGTTTAGATCCAATCTAGTGATGTGGTTCTCAACAGTACTAAAAGACCAACGGGTTATTAATCAAATTAGCTTAAAATTTTGTGAGGAATTAATATTATATTTGGAATATAACATAACGACTCACAGGTGTAAACGGAAATTCTACAAGAAACGGATCCTAACTGGCTACAAATACAATATACAGGGACATGTGTGTCTCTGCCTTCTTGGAATCTAACCGGCCGACAAGGACGGGCATTTAATTGAAAACTTCGCTGCCTGGTCTAGTGTTGGAGATTAAAGTATGGGGATGCATCAATTTGGGGCAAACTTGCACCACAAGTCCTACAACTATTCCGTTTGTTACATTTTCATTCTTCAACTATACACCTAATGTTCCAATCTCCACCCTCAACTACTAAAAGTTGCGCCATCTAGATTCTAAGCTGTGGGTAACATTCAACGGTTGCCCCTGAACTACAGGGAACATTGAACTTTGCATTTTCTACTGAAATGCCATGTTTCCATTGGCCATGAAGTCTCCAGGAGATATTTTGGGCATGCAACTTTATCAATAGTATGTGAGCAACTACGCAACGTTAATTATATTTTTGGACCAAATCTTGCAACATTTAATTGCAAACGGTGTAGATTGGATGGTAACAATTGTTGAGGACCGATAATGTAAAACAATAGTTTAGGTCTGAAAGTGATTGGTGCATTTTGCTCCATGATTCCGCAAGGTTGTAGTACAATTGGGATGCTTAATGGGACTAATTTTTTTTTTTTTAGTGTGTCACATTCACAACAGAAATATAATTGGTGCATCATGTGACTATGTGCGGAAGCACATGGGATTTGCTTGAATTCATTAAGTTACGTGAGTTTATGTTGAGGGAAAAACTTGTTCTCTAAGTCGCTGATGTTGTTGGGCTCAAAATGGGCTTGCCACGTGATGCCTCTAATTTATGTGGTACATGTTTTCGGGTATTTTAAATACAAATTCAATCTTCTCTGTTCTACCAAAAAAAAAAAATACAAATTCGCAAGATTCCTAGAAGGCAATAGAGATAATTCAAGGGGTGTTTTTCTTTAAGCTTCAAGTACGCTTAAACTTTTTGTTTTGTTTTGTTTTTGTTTTCCAATGCTCTGGTGAATTGCCACAGAAATATAAGACTTCGAACGTTATAACCCACCGGTGGTTAAAGTTAGAAAAGTTTGCTCCCAGATGCACACATACGGAAATGGATTGGGCCGAAGTTTTGGTGAGGGCTGACAGGCCAATGTCGACCGAAACCGGTCAATTATGGACATGTAATGTAACAAGAGTTTGGACTTGGAGGCCCTATCACGTGGGGCTCGATCAAGGCAAATCCATATAGGCCTGCTAAGAGTGATCCATGACCTCAGTGTGAAATGATCATCCATTTCAAAAGAATTTAGGAGGCCCAAGCTAATGGGCCTATATATGGCTTCGCCTATCACGTGGGGCTCGATCAAGGCAAATCCATATAGGCCTGCTAAGAGTGATCCATGACCTCAGTGTGAAATGAGCATCCATTTCAAAAGAATTTAGGACTAGGTCGTCATGTTAGAGAAGTTAACCTGCAGCGCAGGAGAAGGTTGATGAGATATAACTGGATCAGTAAGCTGTGCTTGTGCAAAACAGAAAATTTACTCTTTTTTCTGCACTCTAAAATATTAGAAATTTTACAAATAATAAAATATGAAATTTAGACCAAATTTAGGACTCAGAATTGATAAAAAAATTTATGATTTTGAAAATAAAATTAGTAAATGTTGTAGCATAAAGTAAGTTAAAAATAAGAAAATATCACCTATACCAGAGGCAAATCCATGTTGTGCATATGGGGGTCCTTTTTTTCAAAAAAAATATTAATAAGATATATATAATTTAGTAATTGGACTTCCTTTGAATTTTTTAATGATCTTTCATAAGTTTCATAACATTTATTGGAACAAAATAATGAGCATCTCTTGCTTTAATAAAGACAAAAAAATGAGTCTAGTCTCTCTTATTTACTAACAATTTTTTTTATGGAAAAAGTCGATACTAGCACCTGAACTTTCATACATTTTTTTACCCAAACCTTACACATTTTTTTTACTCTCTTTTATGTGTAAACATATGGAAAATTCAAATTAATGAGCTAGTTGGAAACAATATAAAATTAATGGCTAAAAAAGATATTTTTCTTTTACTTTCTACACAGCATGCACATCTTGCTCATCTTCTCCATAATTTATATATATTATAATTTTATAATTTTTGTTGTAGTTGCTCGACTAATGACAAAAAAAAATAGATGTTTAATTTGAGCATTTTTTAAATTTTATTCTAAAAAAAATTCCTCATTATGTTGTATATGAGTTTAAATTCTATGTTACATATGTAAATTTGGATGCTTTATTTTTAAATCTTAAATTTGATATTTCTATATGTTTATATACCTCCCATTGTAAAATTTCTGGATTCGTCACTAACCTATATATAAAAAATAAGTTGGGATAGGTTGAAGTCTACTAACTCTATTTTAGATTATATATGAGCATGTTGGAACAAAAACGTTAGAGGGAAAAATTCATAGTAATAAAATCCAAAATATCGTTAGCCGTTTGTATTGTGAATGTGTTTTGATTTACCGGTTACAAAAAGACAAAATCAATAGCACAAACCGCTCGATTATTGTTTTGTTTTCAGTCATCAAAAGGAATACATGAGTCCATTACTCATAAAACTAATATGTTTATCGAAATTAACTCCAACATTCACTATCATAAATCTTTTGTTACATTAATGGACTTTTCTTAATTATGTACTCATTTGGCTCACACTTTCTTTAAGTGTTTAAAAGTATTTATACACACACATAGAAACATAAAAAGAATATAAGAAATAATTGTTTTAATAAGATTATTTAAGCGAAAAATGGAAAGATAGAGTATTAAATTTTGAATAGTATAACGTTTACCTAAATAGAAAGGATGAGAAAATAATGAAAAATGGTAGTTTCCTTTTAAATCAAGACACGATGGTTTTGGTTATTCGTCTCCAAGATTCATCTTTAGTTAATATCTCAAGAAGGACACATGTTTAATACGTTAAGGTGAATTTACCCGTTTTCCATGAAAGTTTTATAGCTATAAACTCTTACTAAAAAAAGAACAAGAGAGACGCTAATTAACTTGCAAGTCCAACGTAATTATGTATGTAGTAGCTATAGTGTATATATAAAGACACACATATATCTATCTATACAGGCTGGTCATCATTAATGGGGAGCATACACCCGTCACCGCCATGCCGGGACCAACATGTCATGGAGCCATAGCTAATTACCAACCAAAAACATGCATGTGTGTGTGTGTATATAGTATGTGTTTAGGATTTAGGGATGGATTTCAAATGGAGCAATTTGCTTTAAGGTTGTCGTATAATTTATAGGGTCCTTCTATGGTGGAGAAGCATATTTCCTTCTCCATAGATAGAATGGCAATATTGGCCATTGGATTAAAAAAGATATGACCTGCATAAAAGGTAAAATAAAAAAAAATGAGATAAAAAATTAGTAATTGCTATTGAAGGAGAAAAAAATAAAAGGAAATCAGAGAACACATATGCTGAACAAAAAAAGGGTGTTAGAGTTTGAAAAGAACTAAGTGATTTGGTTACATTAATTCATATTAGTTTACCTTAAATTAAAGTATTAACTGTGTCTTTTATCACACACTGTTCACATGCATCTATTCTATTTAAGCAAAACAACAAAACATGAGTTTGTGGATACAATTGGGGCTAGGTTTTTTCACAGTAGAACATTAGTAGCGATACGTTACCTTTATATAGCAATCTCTTATATGTTCATGATAATTTCATGTCAATGAATAACATTTTTGTGCATAACATTTTTTTAGTTTGGAACAATGATTTCTAGATATGATATAGCTTTTTATATGTATATGTATTTTTGTATTTGTTAGCCTAGTTTTAATTACTGGTTATGTTTTCTAAAAATGAAGGACATTGATAATATTGGAGTGACACCCAAGGGAATTGTGTTACATGAGCAAATTTCTGAATTTGTTGACCATGTAGAAATGAAGGGTGAAAATGAAGCAAATGATGTGACTATGAGACAGTGTTAGAGTAGATTTTTGTGAGTATATATATCTAATATTTTTTTCTATTTTTTCTTGTACTTTATCATAGTCATAAAGTAAGTAGAAAAAAATTATGATAAAGCTCAATGGAGGTTGAACGGATAAAAATGGAGTTGAGGTTAAAGAACAAAGTGTTTGATATGAAAGTTGCCAGTCAAATGTTTTTGTAAATTCTTTTATGTTTTTTATGGTGTAGTACATAAAATTTATGGTGTAGTTGAATCTATGCAGGTCAAAGGAGATATTGGGCAGTGGTGGAAAAATATGTTGAAAGTAGTGCAGATGAAGTGTGTAGACAAAAGTAATAGTCCAAAAAAGAGTCGAAAGTCAAAGCGGTTAAGTATAAAGTGTAAGCCACGATCATTTTTTACGATTGTGAAGGGTTTTGGGAAAGAAAAAAATTGATGGTGCTAAAGAAATAGGATTTGGAAGTTTGCTTGATATAAGCGTAGAAAAGGTGATGGCTGACCTGGCATGTTGGATAATTGATCATTTCGGCACAAGTAGGTGCTATATGGAAATTGAAGGTACTTTCTACCAAATTTCATCTACTAATTTTAAGGAGGTGATGGGTATAGATGATGGAGAAAAGGATATTAATATTGAGAGTTCGATGGACTTACTTAACGAATTAGTTAGTTATTATTGGAAGGATAGTGGGGACAAGTTTGTGATTGATCATCATGTTGTTAAGATGGACATTAAAGAGGGTGAACTATGTGAAAATTTTAAGAGGTCGTTTGTGTTGTTTGCTTTGATGAATATGATTTGCTGCTCTAGTCGCCAATATTTGAGAAAAGATTTTTGAAAGGTTGTAGTTAGTGTTGAAAATATTTATAGAAAAAAAGTGGGCTACATTTGGTTTATCTATGTTGGTTGATGCAATAAAGAAGTACAAAGAAAATGTGCCAAAACAAGTAGGTGGATGTTTGTTATTATTGCAGGTACGTGAGTAAATAGTGTCATAATTTTTGAAAGTGTTCTTTTATAGGTTATATTTCTTGACACATTTTTTTTGTTTATTTGTGTAGTTGTTTTACCTATTTAAAAGTGAATGCAAACCAGTCTACAAGTCAAATATTCATCCTTTGGTGTACTTTATTGAGAAGAAAGTAAATAAATGCTTCAAAAGACTGACATTAAAAAAGGATGGGAAGGTGTGTGATTAGTAATATTTTTGGATAACTAGTTGTATTACATGGTAATATAATGTTGTATTGGATTGATGTTTAAGTAATTAGTGGATGTAACATGACATTGATGAAGATAATGTTGAGGGTAAGGAGGATTATAGAAATGCAGTACCAAAGGAGAGTGAAACTACAGATGTGCATGGTAAAAAAGATAACAAAGGTGAATCACCAGTAGCGCCAATATCTATGGAGCAATATGAGAAGCTAATGCGGGAAATGAGTGAACAAAATGCTGATATTAGAGTAATAAAAAGCATGTGGTGGCATTGAATGACACATAGAATGAGATGTGGAACAATATCACTCAGTTATTTATGAAGGTGCTTTCAAAGATTGACTTGTTAATGGAGGGGATTAAGGATCAGAATATGCAGTCATATCAAGAGCCATCAAGTGTTGATATTAAAGAGATGGGACATTGTGATGATGAAGGCCATAAATTTGAAGGAAGTGTGGACTTAAACTCAATGAAAGTTCAAAATGAAGAGGTCTTAGTAGAAGAGAATATGGAAACTGTCGGAGTTGATAATGTTCCAGTGAATAGGGAAGACAAAAATCCCATGGAGCGTGTCCTAGTCCATTCTCCTTTAAGTAATATTGCTAACCAAACTTATTCACCAAATGCACAGGTCCAAGTTGATGTATTAACCCCAATGCATAATTATGTGAATGTGGATGTCATATGGGTAGAAAATAAAAATGTTTCATCATCAAAAGGAAAAGAAAAGGAATCCAATAGTGTGCATTATACAGCAGTTGAAGTATGAGATAATGGTTGCATAAGGTGAATTAAGATAATGTAGGTAGTATGCTTACAATTTTGAACATTTGAGTATAATAAATTTATGCAGGAAAGGAAGATGAAGCTAGATGATGTTTATTGTATTCCTAGGTAAGCACAGGAACGAAAGCCTAGCAAGTTTCAACAGAGTCCGTACACTTCATTTTATGATAGGGAAAAAAAGAAAATATTATTTAAAGCAGGCATATTTACTCTTGAGCAATCTGTGACCATGTGATAATTGAAGCTGATACAGTACATCATAAACAACCAGCCCGCTAAGTTTGTATTCTTTATTCTTTTATTCGATTTAGAATAAAAATACGTTAATAAAAAGTTTATTTTTGGCATATATTCAAATATTGAATAGTATGATTGTATATTTTACAGTGAGGTGATTGCAAGTTTGGAATTTGGAAGCATAATAGGATATGACCTTTAGAGTTTGCTTCTAAACAAAAAGTTACTTGATTCGGTTATAGATTTTTTTCTGAGATGTTGGCTGATATAGACCAAAAAAGCTCATTCAAATTAACTTTTAGTTGGTTTTTCCCATGTTGTTTTTCGGTAAATTTTGAAATGTTTTACAAAGTTACCATGTCATATCTTATTATTTGAGGTATCTAATACTTTTTATTGATGTTATGGAATTAGAAAATGACATTTTCTAAAGAGCAAGATTACGGTGACTATTTGAGGATGTGATTCCATGATTGCTTTATTATGAGTTCATTTGAAAGTTGCATAAAGGTACAACATGAACTTAAGACATGACATTTTCTTGGTATAGAATAACCAAGTATTTGTGTGATATAACATGTTGTCATATGTACTTTATTTTGTTAGTTCTAGCGACAATATATGCCTCTGTCTTGTTGGTTTGTTGCATGTATATAGATTTATCTCCCTGTGTTGGATTGTGATGTAGAGCACTTCTATCTCATGATTGCAAATATGTTATTACATCAATGGGAGGTATGTGATTTACTTGGACCAAATGGACCAATGGATAAGTACAAGAAAGATGCACAATACTTGGTATGTATTGTGAATTATAAAGAGTAAATTGTCTTATGTATAGTTTTTGTAAGGATATAAATATTTGATGTATAATAATCTCATGCAGGCATGTTTGGAAAAGGCTTAACTTCAAATGTATGGATTTTAGTGGGCGGACTGTGATTCAAACAACTACTTCAATGCAACCAAATGGGGTTGGTTGTAGTATATCTGTATGCAAGTTTATGGAAAAACCTTTTGAAGTGACATTGTTTGGTAAAAGGGTTGATTAGAGGAAATGAGAGTTTAGTGAGATAAGGGTAAAAATGTTACTTTAGATAGTGAATTATGGTGGCAATTTGAATCGGGAAGCCGTATACAAGAAAGCAAATAAGTGGTTTGAGCCTTTAAAGCAAAATGTAGCACTGACGATATTGGATGTTGGTTTAGCTGATGGTCAAGTTCAAAGGGAAATGAGTCCAAAAAAATGAGGAAAATAAAATAAGAGAGAGAAGATAGTTGGTGAAGAAATAAGAGTCAAACAATCAAGAGGTCAAGTTAAGGGCAAGGGAAAGAAGTCAGTTTACTGACATGTAAAGAAATAACTGGTATGTAATTTAAAGTTGCTGAGATGTAAAAATGAGGATTTTAGGATGTAAATTTTTTGTATGTAAAAAAATAACTGGTATGTAAATTTATAGGTATCTGGTATATAAAATGAGGGCAATGGAATGGAAATAGGGATATACCAAGACAACATATTTACCTTCCGAGTGAGGTACTTTTGCATATCAAATTACAATTCATAATAACCGATTTTTAAAGAAATAACCATTATATAACATGATGCTCTCAGTATGTAAAACAAGGGGCATTGGGATGAAAATAATTGGCATGTAAAAAAAATAACTAGTATTTAATTTAAGAATTCCGGTATGAAAAAATTAGAATATTGGGATGTAAATTTTTAGTATGTAAAAAAATAGCTAGTATATAATTTCAAAGATACTTGGTATGTGAAATGAGTATAATGGAATAAAAAAAAAACAAATACCAAGAAATCTTATCTACATGCTAAATGAGGTACTTTTACATACATTCATAATAGCCGAGATGTAAAAAAATAGCCGTCATGTTACACGAGGCCCCTGGTATATAAAATAATAGTACTGAAATAAAAATGACTGATATGAAAGGAAATAGCTGATATGTAATGTAATCTTGATGGTATGTATATTATATGATGCTTCTGGTATTGTGAAAATTAAGCAATTATTCTTTTTTAATGTGGGTCGTATGTTTCATATTATTATGGGCATGGTATTAAAATTAGGTGACTGGTATATAAGTATTAAAAGGTGGTATATGATTTTTAAATCTTCTTATAATTTTCCTAACTCCCCTCAACATGTTGAACTTAAGCCCTTTGTTTATTGTCTTCTTCAATTACAACGTAAGGTTCACCCTTTCATCTTCTGATCGTCTCCTTCACTGCAGTCTCATAGTAGATGCTACCAGTTAAAGTAAGTTTTTTCTATGCTCTTTCATCTTCATTATCGGAATGGAGATTTAAGGTTTTCCCTCTTCCTTGCTATTGACAATAGGTTTAGTAAGAAGATATGGATGAGAAATGCCATGTAACCATGCCCTTCAAGGCATCTCTGCCTGCAAGTTATCTGAAGAAATACAAACCTTCAAAGCCATTCAACCACTTTGAGGCTGTATATGTTAACTCGAATAGTCATATATCTCATTTAGGATACAAGGTAAGCCATTGTTTTGTACGATAGTATTATGAGTTACGGTTTGTAGGCTTGGTGTTTGACAAATTGTTTAAGTGAACCAAACTTTAAGTTACATGATAATTTCATTACAAAATGTCGTGAAAATGTCGTGATTTTCACTAAGTATGTGAATACCTCAGAGTTGAAGATGGTGTATCACTAAGTTATTAGATTGCATGATTTTAGCTGTTGGTGATAATGTTTATAAACAAGCTCCAAATAAGCTGATAACAAAGCCAATCATAAGGCAAAGCTTGAGTTTGTTCAATTTATGTGCTTGTTAAGTTTACATGTCATATATCTATTCATGGACCGATTTTCACGTGGGAGTGTAGCAGGTTATGGGGGGCACTGGCAAGTGTGGTAAGTAAATGACTTGTTCAACTATATGTTGCTTGGTATGTTGGAGGTTGTTTTGACTTGTCATGTCATGTCCATGTTTCATGTTTCTACATGCATTTAAAAGCAATTTTCTAGATAATAATCTCTTAGTTTCAAAATTATAGATACCGTCATTGCTCATCCAGGTTAATGCTTTTAATTGATTGTTAATGTTGATAGGCCTAACTAAAAACCCCTGTTAAACCAATGAAAATGCCATTTTAATAAATGGAAACGCCATAGGTGGAACTAAAAATACCGTACTTTTAACTGAGTCTATTTTTCTTATCTAGGAAAGTGTCACTGTACCTCTAAAAATCACAAGATACAATTTCATAGGTTTGGGTTTGTGAGTATGTAAAATCTATTAGGCTAAATGATAAGGTCTATGATCAATGTGAACACTACCCTTGAGCGAAAATGTGGTGCGAAAGGTTCCAACCAGGGCTAAAGCGTAATCTAAGTGACTGGATTGAAACATTTGATAATCTTCAGGAAACAAAAATTGATTGGGACCCTTGGCTTGGTTCTTGCCGGTCTTTATAACTGAAGAGAAGCTTAGAGCGAGACAACTATCGTTGTTTGCTTAAGTCCCTTATTGGCTGAGCCTAGTATCTACCTGAACGGGTGTCACGTTAAGTCTTTAGTCTGGATTCTCTACTTGTACCATTTTTCCCACCAAAGGAGATGTACATTGAGAAGCACCCACATTCAAACTTGGAGAAAGCACTTACAGGTATTGCATTACAAACTTGGCATACATTTCATTACTGATTTTTTTTCTTTTGCTAGAGATAGTTATAGTGTATTAAGGAGGGGTTCTTTCTTAATTTGACCGTAGTGAAAGTGATTACTTTGCATGGTGCTAAAGAATTCAAAAGAAATTATTTGTTGCGTCCTCTTCCACAATCCCAACTATACCAAAGGATGTATTTGTTTTATCATACCTAATGAATTTGTCACTTTTCCCTCTTTAGAAACAAATTCAAAGATCATATTGCCAATTCTAAATATGATGCCTCGATTCCTACCGCTTCCTCTAAATATTGCAGAGGTAGAAATTGTTTTACTTTTACATCAATTACAAAATTATTTAACAATTTAGAAACTAATATTTACTAGTTTGTTTCTTGTCTTAGGTCCTTTGAACAACAGTTAAGAAGCTCATTTGCATGGTTGAAGGACTTAAAAAGCTTGCATATGACCAAATGTTACTTGCATCATCCAAGTATAAAAGCCTTTAATGGGAGGTGATGCTCCTAGTTAGGATTAGTTATATAAGCATTGCTATTTTATAACTAATGAAACTTTAATCTATTGCAGCTCACTGATACTAGGAGGAAGCTTCTGTCAACTACAGATACAGCTAATCGAACAAGTGTGCAAAGGGTAAACAAGGACATCTCTAATGCATCCGGTAGCAAAGATTTTACATATTCAAACGAAGAAACCGATGACAATGATATTGAAAATAGAGAAATTGGGGGGCATGAATGCACAAATGAAGATGATAATGAATCAGCTGGTCAAAGTGAAGACTCAGACCAAGAATCAGACAATGATACCTCGATGCATCTAGAAGGAATGATTCTACAGATTCAGATGATGAAACAATTGAGCATGATGACGAGTCTGCTGGTGAAAATGAAGCTCTAGTCGAAGAAGGATTGAAGAAACTTCAATCTAAGAGGAGGCTTCAAAACCCACTTATCACCTACAAGAAGTATTAATAGTGATGTGTTTACCAAAATTCCCATTGCCCTCAAGACCTAGGATAGTTATCTCATTTTTGTGAAAACATAATTGTTAGTCTTAGGCGTACTTTGCCTGGTGCAAATGACTTATTGAACTATTAGATTAGTTTAACTTATGCCATCATATCCATGTTCCCTGTCATGAGACCTCTTAGTTTTTATTAACATTTAAAAGTAATGATATGTAGCATCTTCATTTAATTTCATATTCATAAATGTTGATCTTGTTCATCTAGGTTAGTGTTTTTAATCAGTTTTAAACCTTAGAACATTTAGGATAAACCCCCAATAATACGATTAAAATGTCATTTTAATACAAGGAAATGCCATAACTGAAACTGAAACTAAAACTGAAAATGTCATTCTATCTACTTAGATTGTTGTCTTTGAAAATGTTTATGGACCTACTAAAATCACATACTTAGATGCAACTTAATATAACTTTGTGATCTGGCTCTATCATCAACTTTACTAAATCCAATAGAATCCATATGTAAATTAAAAAATAGTACTAATATAAGAGCATACTTTATTTATCCATGATGCCAACCCCGTAATTGGCCCTTTTGGCTATCCATTATAACACTGCTCTCTGCACCTATTGAACATGATTGACTATGCAACAAGTCTTGTGACATTATAAGCTCCTAGTATGATCCATAATTTAAGCTATATGGTTGCAAAAGACTTAAGCTTCTATTGTATTGTGTTCCCTCATTCCCTTCACTTGGTTCACTTGTATGTGCTTGTCCACCACTACTTCCATGCATATCATATCAAAAATTCTTTGATTTCTCTATCTAAGGCTAGGTTCCATACAAGTACACCTATTATGCCTAACTTCTTTACATTTAAAGCAAATGACAACCCTTTTTTCTTTATTGTTATTCAGTGTCTTTGATGATGTCAGCCTACCCTTTGACCTCACAACTAGATCCTTCACCACATTCTTCATGCTAGCTTTTGTTCCATTTTGTTTCACACGATCTTCCCCTTATTTTCTACCAGGTGACACATACATTTTCACATTATGCACAATAGAACGCATTTGTTTCCGTATGTCCTCAAACACCTGTCATTCATCAAAATTGAAAGACCAAACACAGAATTTATTAAGGCCTAAAGTTCATGATACCTTGTGGTATAAATTGCTTTCTCTGAGTCCCCAACTTTCTTGGTAGGTAGCACACACTATCCTTAGCTTTCACAGTCCATCTTTTTAATATCAAACCAACTAGAATCTCCTACATTTTTTTCTATTTTTATAACCCAAAACATATGCCTACATGGAATCCCTACACCAAATATCACATAATAGTATATAACTACGTAAACATATAGATCGAACTAACTGTTATAAGCAAGATAATGGTACAAGAATGTTCCATTGCCATATAACATACTTTTATAGGTGAACAATTTGCAAAAACAACCAAGCATACCATCTACAAATGATAAGTTCACCTTTCAGGTCAAAGCAGCTCTGCCTACCTTTTTCAATAGATAGGTTTTTCCATCAACATGTTCCTCGCATAAAGTCATGAAGAAACTTATATCTCTTTTCATCTCATCCTGCACGTAAATGAACATTTTCCTTGTGTATATAGAAGTAGCATGACATTCAATCGCAAACAAATGGGTGGACATCAGTGGTGTACTATCTCTACATTCAAAATCATCTTTGGCTTCTTATTCCCTGAACTTGTCAATCAAACTCATATAAATGCAACTTATGCCCAAGAAAATGCATCTACACACCATGCATCCCCTCTGACCTTTGAGAACTAGTCATACCAGCAAAAAAATAGTCTTTCAAATATGTCATTGCCCACATTTTCCTCTTCCTGCATATATCCTGACACCATTCATTCCCCACAATTTAAATTCTGTCATTGCTCTCCCCTACTTAGCCTTAAACTTCTGTGGGTCTTCAATACCATTTATACACTGAGAAAATTTTCCAACAAATCTATTGTCACCCACATTACTTTTACAATTATGCTCAACATGCCAGATGCATAACCAATGCTTTGCTTATGGAAACACTTCTGCTATAGTAGCTTTTATCGATGGGCAACTATCAATAACAATAGATACTGGTGTCTTGCCACCAATGTAGAGAATGAATCTTTCTAGCAACCACTTGTATGCGTTGTCTAATCCACTTGATCGAAGTGCAACTCCAAATATTATGGTCTTGAAGTGATGATTCACTCCAAGGATAAGAACGTAAGACATTATGTACTCATTGCTCTTGTATGTGGAATCAAATATAATAGCATCACCCATATAAGGAAAATCCCTCATCATGTCACCATTTGCCCAAAATATATGACACAATTTGTTTTCTTCATCAACTGCATAACGAAAAAACAACTCTAGATCAAATTCTACCTTACTTCGCATATGTGCAATTACAGTTCCCGCATCACTACCTATAATCTATTCTTTCCCATCACTATCGATAAAGTTATACAAGTCTTTTGACATATGCCCATCAAACTAATGGCCACTTGATCGAGTCACCATATAGTTCATGATTTGACTAGTTTTCATGCTAACTCTTTTCATTTTTCTCACTTGTTCTTTATGCACCTCATTTATATGTCTGTGGGAACGCATGAGATGAACATCTTCTTTCGTGGCAAGTGTATGATTGTGCTCCTATTGACAATCAATCACCATATACTTCTTTAGCGTGTCATCATAATTAACTCTAAAAGAAGCCTCACATCCACATCTAGCCTTTTTTTGCCATTTTCTTTTTCTTCCTGTCTTCTCAACATTCTGTTAACTTCGCCAACCACTCTTAAAACACAACCATTTACGTCAATATGTAACTTCATTTACATGAACCTTCTTATCACTTTTCATAATCCCAAATCCTATTAACTCTGCATGCTTCAAATAAAATTTGTCAGCTGTGTCAATGCTATCAAATTCAAATCCCATCAAATCTTCTATCTTTCATTCCTCAATTGGCTTACTAATTTTATTTGTAATACTTTTCTGATCAAAATCCTCATTCTCCATGACATTTCACTCACTTGTTGCTTCAACTTCGGTTGCCATTAATACACCCTAAATTGATAGAAACTTAACATTACTACATTAAAGCACAAAAAATAAGAGTTCTACTTACTAAATAAAACATCTTTTTATTTTTGCCTACTACTTCTTGTAAGCATTCAAATACGAACATACATGGTGATCACATTTAAAAACTATACAATTGCTATTATATAACTTGAAATAGCTATAATAATAATAATGACGATTCTATAATTTGAACGGACAATTTTTTTTCCTAACATACCATTATTATTGACTTTTTTTCAAATACCTTGCCTGCATTTACACCCTGGTGATGAACATTTAATCTAATTAAAACACTCAGGTATTCTCACCCTAAAATCCTAACAAAACCTTACACTCAAGATATTACGCCCTTAAAATTCTTACACTCATACCCTTAATCTTAATTAAAAACTCTTATCTCAAGATGTTAATGCGTAACATACACAGAAAAGTTCTTAGAGAATAAAAGGGAGTCATACCTCAAATCAGCACACTTAATCTTATACTTTACAACCTCTTATAGCTTATAAGTGTGAACTTACAAGAAATCACTAATTTTTAAAAATTTTTACACTTGTACCCTTAATCTTTCACGTTAAACAAAAAAGCCCTTATTAAATTTGTTCCTAGCATTTTTGCATATATCTAGTTGCAGATCATATTACTAATTTTTATATTGATATTACTATTACAGTTATATAAATTTTTAGTTAGTCATTAATTAATTATTGGCGTAGTTTTTCCATATATTTTTCTCAAATAAAATTTTATGACCTTATAGTGACATTATATACACAAAAACAACAACTTTCACTATCCATGTGACTTTTTCATATTCAAGAACAATTATATCATTCATTAGATTTTGACCTTATAATGACATTTCATTGGATAATAAAAACGTTATCTTCATCGAATAAGACATTTTCACAATAAATAACAACAATATCTACTTTTTATTGGAATCTCTAAATCTTAAATTTATAAATTCCCTTACCAACTCTACCTGCTTTATTCTTTCTCTTAATATTACTTTTTTGCAACATATTAGACATTAATTTTCTTTCTTATTTCATATTTTTATCATTTCCTACTCAAACTAAATGATGTCATACCTTTGCTCTTCTTATGTGTGCTAATTATTCTAAATTTCATACTTCATTCACTTTTACATTTCTTTTACCTTGAATTCACATGTAATCTAAAGCTTAAATTACAATTACATTGTGTTTACATTATGAACTATATGTATTACCTAATATACTCCACTTAACTACTCTTATAGTGGCTTATACTTGTTGCTCACATATTCAATTACAGCGTGCTCGAATTCTACCAACTATGGAGCACTAATACTTTTCACTAATATATCATTCTGTTGTTCTTATGTATTACTCTTTTTCATTTATACATTATTATAAGATAATTAATGCGTATGTTGTATTTTCATACAAATTAATAACATTGATTTGGTCATTTTCTTATCTAGTTTTTCAATATATGATTTACTTTATAACTTCTACACCATTTAAATCTTTTCATCTATGTTTTATCATCATTCCAAATACTCACATATGCAATAAATATAGTCAAGTAGTGCAACATTTTTTTCTTATATTTTTATGTCTTTTTTTTTTAAACTTACAAATTCATATATGTACATATTTTTTAATAACACAACCTAAATTTAATTATCTATTCATATTGCTACTTTTCCTACATTTTATTATATTATTTAATAATTATTTAATAATTTATTATTTATTATTTAATTTTTGGATAAACTCCACCGGTCATCCCTAAACTACATTCAATGTTACTAATTCATTCCTAAACTATCAAATGTTGTTTAATTGTCCATAAATTATATCCAGTGTTGCTTAATCGTCATGCCGTCCATCACAATTGTTAAGAATGAACGGAAAAATGATATAGTTGCTGATGTGGCATAAAAAAATAAGGTGGTTGTTGATCTGATATCACTTTTCCTTCCATTTTTAACGGTGAGATGGACAACAAGATGATTATGTAACATGTTTTACATATATGTTAATTGTTTAACAAGTTACAATGAGATATGTGGCACTATTATAATAATTCTCCACATATGCATCATTTCCTTCCTTTTCTACCATAGAATTATCCTAATTTATTTATTAGTTTGTGTCTCGGCAGTTGTAGTAAATTAGAAATCGGTCCACTAGCTAGTTTAGGTCGGTTAGGCCGATAATACGCTACCTCCAATAGATAATTGTAAGGTAACAAATTGCAATTACGATAAAATCTAGTAAACATAATAATAGTTTTAAATAATTCATGATGAACTGAAACTATCTCATTCAGAGAAACTATAACAAAGAAAGATGCAGTGTTATTTTACTTTGTTGGAATTTTGAAGCAATTGAGCTTAAGCGTACGGTACGTGACGCATCTTTCGGTGCATGATTGATTTTGGTGAGATCGTTGGCCTCCTTCTTAGAAAATAGAACAAGTGTTCCGTAAAAATTCCTCCAATTTACCTAAAGAGGTCAAGAATTGCCTCATTTCATGGACTGATTCCTTTTTTTTTTTTTCAACATCGTAGTTTCATTCGTGAGCTGATAAATTGTAACCAAACCAAAGTCATCGGAATTAGGTCAAATCAAACCTTAGTCAAAATAAAAGGTTGTCCAACTACAGCTAAAATGTGTCCAAACCATCAAAAAACTCCAAATAAAGTGTTCAAACTTCAAACTCATTCCGATTATATTGAGAATATTGTAAATTGGTTCTTTTATTATTATTATTATTTACCTCTAGAACGGATACTTCTGTTTTATTTTTTATTAATTTCATGTTACCTCTTTGTGAAATGTTAATTTATTATTTATTACATCTAGAAATTTATACTTTTAGTATTTATTTTCTAATTAGAATTTTCATACCATTTTTTCTTTTCTGCAATTATTGCATCGTGCTGATTTTAGCTGCTTTGTAAACTAATGGTCATAATCTCCTGTACCCATGGTTTTCAAAACAATGCTCGTATCATCCTTCGCCATCTCTTAAATATATATTATTGTTATTTCCTAAAAAAATAATTGTTCTTTCTTAAATAACATTTTTATACGTTCATATACAACTTCCAAACAAAATTTATGCTATTTATCTAAGTACTATTACCTTGTTAATTTCTTACAAACATAATGGAAGTGCTAACCAGTGTGAACGGATCCGAGATTGATTTTCTTGTTAAACTTGATAACCAATAGATAGGTCAAGTGTAAACATTTGATATTAGCTACACTTTTATCTCCTCCAAATCATCACATTTTGGAGGAGACGACTAAAATTTATAAAGTGACAATTATTGTACATTTAAGTTAAAAATTTTAAAAAATTGATGTTAGACGGTGTCAAAAAAATTTATCATATTATGGGATGATAGCGTGTTTCCAAATCTCAAGAGTAAAACTGCTAAAACAAATCTCAAGAGAAAAATTGTGATTATGAGGAAAAAAAAAAGTAAAATAACATGGTCCTTCTACTACTACTATTATTTATTATTACTATTATTGTTGCTGTTGTAATTATTATTGTCGTTGTGTTTTTGTCTTTTTGAACTATCAAAAGATTTTATTCAAGTCAAATATGTGATCCAGTACATGCCAAACAATTAAATTGAATTACACAAACCACCTTTGCAGAGACAATCAAGTAAAAGAGTAAATGGAATTCCGAGTTGTCAAAATCCTAGCAGAATGCAGGAATTGGGGGATTGAGATAGTATCATTATCAAGGGCCTACAGGCTATAGCCCTCATGAAAATGAGGTCAACAAATAACGAATTTTCCACATGGCCCTTTTTTTCTTTTTTTTTTTTTCTTTTTGAATAAATTGGAAGGAGTAGGTAGCCTGAAACAGGGGAACTCGAAAACAGGGGAATTCTAAGGCACCGATGGCTCTGGCTGCGGCAACACAACTGATAAGAGCCCCTGCCTATGAGCAACAAACCTTACACATTTATTAAAATAGCGATACCAACAGCATATCAGTAGACATTTCTGTCACATATGCACATTGCATAGTTGAATGTTTAGATTGTTATATCAACTTCAAAGCTTTTTAACATTTTTCATCTTGTGTGCATAAAATTAAGAATCAAATACCATGATTTACCGCGAAGTAAACATCTTGTTATGGATAAATGATACATTTTACTGCAATATTTTGGACATTTTACATACCGACACTTTTTTGTGTGTTTTCTTTTTCATTTCCTCAAAGTGCAGTATATTGTGCAGTCCGCTTGCAGTATACGTGGTACACGTTTAGAATCAAAATTGATATTTTTTCTTACTTTCTTTTAAATAACATACATCAATATATCATACATACATATATAAAATGACCAAATATAATTGATTCATTTATTTTAAAATGAAGGACAAAATCTAATTCATAAATCTTAACATGATTGAGATTTAGAAAATGTTAAGATTATTTCCTTTTTATTTTTTACTTTTCCTTTTGTTTCAATACTTTCACGTGGACTTTCAAAATTGCTAGCATACTGCTAGTACAAAATAGAAAATGCACTATTCATACTGAAATAATTTGTTTTAATAATATTATTTAAATATACAAATATTGTATTTTATATATTTTTTTATTTATATTAGTTATTTATATTAGAAAAATTATGATAAAAATAATTAGAATACAAATAAAAAGCATAATAAAAAGCTATATTTAAATTTTTTCATCTTAAAATATATTTTAGTTTTTTTTAACAAAATCATAACAGTGTGTGATAGATATATCATTTGCGCCTTTGCGGTATACTTGTGATTTATAAAGTGCAACATACATAGTGGACTCGGTATTAAAAACCTTGCATAAGATAAATATTGAATTCACCAATAATGTAATTGTTTTTTACATTAAGGGCTAATTACTATTTCCAATGGTCTAGATGAAATTATATTTTATCAAAATTTGTTTAAAAAATTTATACTTTGTCCCCTCAGCTATGAAATAATGATTGTTTGACATTTAGGTAGATAAAAAAATTTGATGATTTAAACTATTAACTAGTTGTCAAAAATTATAAAATGGTTAGAATTTATTGAGAGAGAGAGAGAGATTGTATATTTTAAACTAGAATTTGAAAAGTTAATATAAGATGTTATATGAAAAATGTCACATTATGAAGGTAAAATTTATATTTTTTAAATAAAAAATGCTAAATTTAATTTCCTCGAATTCTAAAGAGGCAAAATATAATAAGCGCTTACATTAAAGAGTCCCAAAATGTTTCTCACTTTTTCTTTTTAAAGTTATGAAAATTGGAGCACCTAAGTATATCGTACATTCTTTTTCCGAGCTACCTATGGCTGTAACTAATAATACAATTGCTTTTGAATCATTGTGAAAATTCGGACACAATCAAACTAATTTTAGATTAAAAGTGTAATGCCCAGTCATGCACATCTTGGAAGCAACTTCACATATATGAACTGCTCAAGAGGGAGGCGCAAAAGTTTTAAAAAATTGTATAAATCGGTAGAACCGACGAATATTATTTTTTGACAAAAGATGCTTCATTACAATAAAAAGTGAGTTGAAGAACATTTTGCAAACCAACAATTGCTGAAGACTATAAGGAATAATAGAAACATAAAACCAGAAATAAAAAGGCTACTTGTTTATATAAAATTAAATGAAGGGAAAAGAATCAGCTAAAGTTAAACATTTTATGTAAATGATAATAAATTTGAAATAAAAAACTTATAAATAACTGGAATAAAGCTCAAATAAAGAAATACAAAATAGTCAATTAATAATAGATGATCCGAAAAAAAAAAATGGCAGATTAACCGCTAATAGTAGATTAACCAACATAAAGCCAATATAATGAATAGATAAAGAATTCTGACATCATCATATGGTCCATTGTTGGAGAACACATTATCATCGATATATGCCATTTTTTACTCTTAGTCCTCCGCCTGACCCACTAATACAAAAAATGAATCATCCAGGTCTGTTCGCTATAGAGCTTTCAGAGAAATAAAAAATGCTCGCTCCCGTTGATGGTGCTAAATGAGTTTTGTGAATGAAGTGGAAGAAGCAAAGGTAAAAATAAGAGATGATAGTGATTGATTAAGTGAAATAAAGATATAAATCATCTGACCATACTTGAATTGAAATCCAACTTCGATAAAAGGTGCAGAAAAAAGGAGGTGATGCAAAGAAAACATGGAGGGAGCGGGGATAAGGGTTTGCTTTACCTTTTATCCACAATGACAAATATTTTAAGATACAAATAAATATAAAAAGAGGGAAACATTTTAGAATTGGTGGAGTAATTGATATGTTCGTAATAATAAGGATTGTATACATACACACACATACATGCATATATGCATTTGTATCGGCATAATTGCATTTCTTCCGGGTCAACCATAAAATGAGGAAATTTGTATATACATGATACATCGCACATACTAGCTGCTATAATTATAAAACGGTCACAGATATGGATAATTAACAAAATAATTACAGGCCATGTGATGTGAACACAATTGGAGGACGATAGTTCTAATGCATACGATGAATGAGATGAAGTACTAGATAATGACCCGAAACATAATTGATTAGGTTAAGCGGAATGAACTCAGGAACACCTTAAGTAAGAGATTTATTGTTCAATTTAAAACTTTCTGTATTGGCAAAAAAAAAACTTATTAAAAAGAGGCCACTCTTTCATTCACATTTAGTGTTGTCTCAATGATATTAGTATTTATTCACTAACCAAATAATGTTGTATTGCAAAGGAGGATTATATGCTACATTAACGGGACCTGAATGAAAGGATAATATTGAAGATGCACATGGGAAGGGAACCATTAATTGAAAGTGTCAAGGTCAGCCACACAAATTTCACATGATTCAGGAATGAATTTGGCACGATCAACCCAGCATTTTCTTGCCCAACATTATTGACCCTTACAATGGGATTAACGTTATAGCTAATCATTTTTCCTCAACGCTACCTAGCATAGCACGTCCGTTGCAACCGTGATTATCGAGGAATTTAACATAATTGCACAAGAATTGGTTGATTCGGAAATACCTCAATCGATCTTTGTTCACGTATTCTTGATTCATAGATTTGCTAAGTACATAAGCGGATAAAATTGTACAAAATATCATATTTATTTGTCTCTCACGTGACTAAGAAAAGAGGTTAATAAAAAGGTTTATGTAGTCAGGGGCGTAGCTACGTTATGCTGGGGGGGGCTGTTGCCCCCCCGGGAATTTTGAAGAAACGTAAATATGGGGTATTAATTTGATGATTTTGTCAAAAGTTAAGGATTGTGTGTGCATTTTGCCCCCCCAAATATTGTGGAAAAATATAAAGATGGGGGGGCAATAAGGTAGGCTATGAAGAAAGTAGGGACCCAGTGAGTAGTTATTCCCTTTACATTAAGGGGTATTCTAACATGGCCTAAATGCACTATTAGTCCTCAAACGTTTCCAACTCGTATGATTTGCTCATTGATCTTTGAATTAGTGTGAATTAGTCCCAATTTATAGTTTTACCTAACCGCGACATCGTCTCTCTCCTCCGGGCTTCGCCGACTCTCCTCCGAGCTTGCCCCCCCGAACCAAAAATCCTGGATTCGCCACTGTATGTAGTGATAAGGTTTCTCCACCTATTGCTAAATGTTAATTGATTTTTAGGCTGGATGTTCTAATATGGTATTAGAGCTAGAGGTTTAACACTATCATAGGTTGTATATTTTAATACGTATCTTATGATTGGGGGATTATAGCCTGTTTTATAGAGACTCATTATATCAGTTTTGTTCATCTTTTATTTCAACTCATCATCATAAAATAAAAAATTACACTTTGACAATTGAGTTGGGTAGGGAAAACTTATATCATCATTTCATTGGTACCTAAGAAGCTTTTTAATTTTTTGTTTTATATTTTTGGCATTCGATCAAACTATAACATAAAGCATGTGAAGTCTTTATGGTCCTTGTTTAGGCATATTAAAGATTTTGGGAAACTTAGAATAATCTTTATATGGTTTGACCTAACTTATACTTTGCCCCTTTATTTTTTAAAGCCTACACCTTACTCTTTACTTCTTTACATTGCATTTGAAATCTTAGTTTAAACGTATAATAGTCATTTTCTAGTAATTTCAATCTCTTCAATATATTTTTTTTACAGTTAATAGAAATATTAAATTGTCAATTTTTCTTCTTTATAAATTTATTTTCCTCTTTGTGAATACAAATCAATATTAATTTTTAAATATTAATTAATTGAAAAAATAAAAAATTTTAAAATTATATAAAAATAATAACCAAATAATTTAAATTATGGTTTCAAATATTATTACTAGACAGTGTAAAAAAATAGGCATAAAAGCATAGGTTTTTTAAAATTAAAAAATAAAATAAAATGTAGGTTATGTAAAATCTCAAGTAATTTTTGAAAATTTCCTAACAGTGTACACAGGCCCTGGAGAAAGAATTCGGGTCATGGACGGGCAGTGAGGGAGCAGAATCTTGACACTTGGAAGCTCGAGAAGGTACCTTGCATCATTAGTACCCGAAACCGGTGGAAGCAATCATCATGAGACAAGTGTACTTTAATGGAAAATTAATTAAATGGCCATGGATGTATAAATTGAGTTTGCTAGTTTAATTACTTGCAGCACCCGACTTTCATTTATTCCGTTAATTTATGCGGAAAGGTGTGAGTTAAGTTTGGTCAAATGGATCCACATAGTTGTTGTAGGTTGGTAAAACATGCAACATTAATAGGTGATCGATTGAGATTGCTAATACTTATCATGGACAAATGAGATTGCTGGTACTTATGTCTGATATGGGTTGAATGATCGATAAGACAGGGCTAATGATATGAGCCATAAATCTCATATGACTTATAAAAGAACCTATATAAACACTTATATGTTCTTAGACACCTTTACATTAACAAGTTAGCTTTGAGGATTAGTCGACCCAAAGGGTATGTAAGTTGGCTTATATTGAAAGGCTCAATCACAAGGTTCCTATCACTTTGGTATCAAAGCCTAGGTTACAAGTTTAAGCCCTACTTCTGAGAAATAGAATCAAGGATGAACATCTCTTAAAGAGTGAGGGGATGATAGGTTCTAGGTTTGGAAAGTTGTAGCCTTGAGGGAGAGCGTAAATTGACTCATATTCAGATGTTTGGTATGAAATTCTCTTTAATTCTTTCAACTATTTCTTTAGTATTTGATAATTAATTCACATGTAATTAAACAACGGTATTATAAAATCCTATAAATTGACCTGAATTGCTCTTAATTTCTTGAAAAAAAAAAGATTAAAAAAGAGAAACTACTTTGCTAGCTTAGCTAGCCTGCCTACGATTTAACAGGGTTCGATGTATGTCATTATGCACGTTAACATATGCGTAAAACAAGTGATTGAGAAAAGCCACGGAAATAAAAAAAGAGAAAAGTAGAAGCAGAAGGACGCAACTGAAAACAGAGGCAATGATTTTGTGGGGGAAGCACAGGCAGAAAAAAGGCGCTGCGGCTGCCGATTTTCTCTGCGTATTCCACTGCATTTGTGACGTTCAATCGCAGCCCATCCGGTGCCAATACCCATCGCTTTTCTCTCTCCGTCCAAGCAAAAATATTACTTATACAATTTCATTAATATGAAAATCTTATAAAGATTAATTGTTAAAAAATTTTATTATATATGTAGTATTATCCTTTAAGGCAGACGATAAAATACTACTAGATTACACGTTGTACCCACAATTTGAATTTATTTACAGGTTTGCCACCAGAAGCTCTGTACACCTGCATCCCATCCATCTTCTCCCCCGATTCTGTCGCCTTCTCCACCTCCCTAGTGACCTGTTCTGATTCGATCAATGTCCATGGAAGTACTAGTCGAGAAGAATCGGAAGAGGAAAGAATTTGGTGAGGAAGCATCATCGTCTCTTAGGACATTTGACGATTATAAACGTTGTCGCATCTGCTAGTTGAGAAAGCTATTTCTACCAGAACTTACTCAGATTTGAGACCAAAACTGACAAAGCTGCTATTGAATGTGACAATTCGAGGGAGCGGCCGTCACTACAAGAGTAAGGAGGATTTCCTACAGTTGTTTCATACGCTAAAAATCATAGGATGAATAAATTGAAATAAAATCGTTGAATGAAGTGATGAGGCCAATTTTTCTGACGGTTTTAAGGCAAATATGTGTCATACACTTTTCCTGCAATAACTTTTCCTACGGTTTTTTATATGAAAAAGAAGTCATATGATTTTCTTGGAGAACTATTTCCTACGATTTTTTGACGAATAAAATAGTAGCAAATTGAATGGCTCAAAATTGTAAGAAATAAATACTTTTTTACAGATTTTTTACGATAAAAATTGTGTCTCAAAATCATAGGAACATAAATTGTGACAGTTTTTCTACGATTTGTAACCTAAACTCCAAACACAAACTTTAACTCTAAATCCCTAAATACAAACACTAACCCTAAACCCCGCCCCAAACCCTAACCCTAAATCTCTAAACACAAACCCTAACCATAAATCCCTAAATATACAAACTTTAACCCTAAACCTTGCCCCAAACCCTAACCCTAACCCTAACCCTAAACTGGCCTAAACCCTAAATATCAAAACACAAGTTTTTAAACCCTAACCTTAAATCCCTAAATACAAACCCTAACCCTAAACCCCACCCCCACCCCTAACCCTAAACTGGCCTAAACCCTAAATCTCTAAGCACAAGTCCTTAAACCTTAACCCTAACACAAGTCCTCAAACTTTAACCCTAACCGTAACACAAGTTCTCAAACACAAGTCCTTAAACCCTACCACAAAACACAAATTTTGTTAATCCTAAACCCTAAAACTTAAAACCCTATCCCTAAACCCCTTAAACCATATAAAATCCCTAGCCCTTAAGTACTCTAAACAGTTAAACCAGCTTAAATCCTATAACTCCAAACTCTAAACCTAATTAAAGATCTAATTCCTAACACACTATTCTTAACCTTAACTTTAACCTTGTAAACCCTACCCTTAAGTTATGTAACACCTTCAAGAGTGATTGAACATGAATATGTAGCTTCATTTACAAAGTTACTTAGTAACGATTTTGAAGATAATTTTGACGATGAAAGTCCATTACTTAGTGACGCTTCCGGAAATGATGAAGTGATTATTCATCAAATTACATGGTTCAATTACTGTATTTAGTAATTAAACTTCCTCATCATTTAAGGGCTTTCATATATATGTAAGTAGTAACTTATTTCATATTGAGCAGTTTTCATATTTAGTAAGTTTAATGATTTTGTTAGAGTATATATCAATTTCCAAATTTTGTTATTGTGCATGTGTGTGTGTGTGTGTGTGTCTAAATACACATTAAGTAAGTTTAATGATTTTGTTAAGTTTAATTGCACAAATTTTACAAATTTAGGAGGGTGAGAAATGAAGCTGGTCCAACAATTTATTCGCCCCAAAACTGTAAGAATTGTCCTATGCTTTTAATGCGCCTTATTTTTTAAAGGAAAAATTGTCACAAAACCATAGGAATATTTCCTATGCTTTTGCTTCTATTTTATTTCTACGTAAGAAAACCGTTGCACAGTTTGCCTCAACCTCCATTTCAACCTCTCATTTGACTCCATTCTGATCTATTCTATCTTCGTTTCTCAGATGCCTTGCCGCCAATGAACCCCATTTAATCCTAGCTCACTAGCACCATTGGTTTCCCCCTCTCATTCTAGCTTGCCACACCGCTAGTCATCTCCAACTCTCATCCTAGCAACTCGCTGCCTACTCATTCTCTCACCGCCATTTTCAGCTGCATTCTAGGTCCGTCGACGTTAATTTCATCTGCTCTCACACTCTTATTTCTTTGTTTGCTGAATTTTGGCTACTTGTTTGGTTTCGTTTGACAAATTAAGTTTATATGTATATGAGTATTAGTTGAAATTAGTGTTATTATTTAAAATTAGAAAATTAGTTAAATTAGCTATATTGTGAAAATTTGCTAAAGTATACAATTAGGTAAAATATGAAAAATAGCTAGAATATATGAAAATTAGCTACATTAGCTAATTTAGGTAAATTGTGAAAATTTAGGTAAAATATGAAATTTAGTCAAATTAGTTAAATTAGACCTAGACCCAGGTACCAAACACCTTGGTACTTAGACCTTACCCGCCATAAATGTATGGTGGATCTACCTCCACTTTCTATCACTTATTGGAGACTGATGATGTGTATTGCCCGAATATGAGCTCACTATCTGAGATGTCTCATTATCAGCCCATGGGTGCCAGCCAGGCTAACTGGGTTTACGACCCTAACGCATTCCTTGATCCATTTACTGTTGGTATGGTTGTTCATGCAGGCGGGCAGCAGTAGCAGCAGCAGTAGGGGATGGTGGATCACCCGTTCTCAAATGATGAGCAGCCAAAGGCTAGGACACCAGACCTTAGAAGGTGAGGTCCAAGGAATGCAGACTTACCTCTACTTCCATATCCACAGAGATGATTGTTCCTTGTGAGTTAACGTTACCGACTTCTACAATTCATTTATTGATAAATATATTTTTTTGCAATTATGTCAACTTTATATATCTCTTACTGGAATTTCATTTGTTACAGCCTTCTTACTAATGAGTCCGTTCGTTCCACACTAGCCTTCATTCACGGGAGGCTGTGGGATGAAACTTGTATCTTTTGGTCACATGCATCTCGATCTACATGCGTGGGAGTATGTTACCAAACTAGCAATAATTAATTTTGGTTAATTTTTTTATAGTAGTTTCTTTATGGACTAATATATTTTTTTATTTTATTATTGCAAAACTACTGTACATGGGATCTTAGGGCCTTCGGGCACATTCACAAGCTAGTGTTTGAATTCTGTTCACGGTCAATGCGAAATCGTTTGCATCACTGGAGGATGATCGTAATGAGAAAGGTTTTGAACTTCTACAACAACCCCAACTATAGTTTGCTATGGTCGCACGTTCTACCGCATTATAGTGACCACATAGGTCACCAGTTATGTGACCAATGGCAGCAAGAAAAATGGAAAAAGTTGTCCATGGTTGGTTAACATGCCAATAATGTAGCAGATGAGTCAGGGATTGTTCTGAAGCACACGATGGGCTCTATCTTAGGCGAAATGCACTGGGATCGTATGATAATAACTTTTCCATTCCATTAGCTTACATTACAATTTTCATAATACATTACCAATTACTTGATTTATTAACCACACATTAAATGCTCAGAAAAAAAGAGCATTTGGAGGGAGTTGAGCCAACATTTGATGAGTGGTGGATTTGAACTCACACTAAGAAGAAGACGAATTAGCTTGTCGATCCAATTGCACAGTAGCTTAAGGTAATAAATTTCCATACATCACAACTAACGATATATATATATATATATAATGTTTTTACTAAATTTATTTTCATTTTGTTGTAGGAGAGATACATGCAGAAGGTTCAAGAAAAATACCCAAATCTGGACAACTGACTGCAGTTTGATGCACAATTGTGCAGTGAGGTATGAGGCCTGCTAAAAAGGGGTTGACTATTAGGCATTCCTCTTTGCCTTGCTGATCCCCATACGTTTGGAACAAACCAGGTATTTTCCTTTTTGATTTAACTTTGTTTGTTAATTTTATCACTTTTGCCTTCTTAACTATTTCTTACCAACTACATTAGCTGCCATGTGTTAATTTGGCTGAGATTGCTCAGCTAAGGGCTGACAATGCCCAATTATAACGCGATTTGACCCAGCTCCAAGCATAGGTTCATGAGCAACGTTAGGCTAGCCAGCCTAGCTAGGCTACCCAGCTAGACACGGATGCTGTTGTGAACACCGTGATAAACAAATTGATCCAACAAAATATCATACCTGCATCAGCTATCCCAGTTGAGTGAACCGGATCCTCAACTTCGCGTGATGATGATGGCAGTGCTCGACGAGATGGCGATGATCAACCCGACACTGTATCTGATTGACTAGACATGAGCATTTCCTATAGTCTTGTCTTACGGTTTTTATTGTAGCAAATGGTAATTCCGTAAACTCTTCCTACAATTTTTGCTATCTAAAATACCTTTTTCTCTTGTAGTGCGTCCAAGTTGTGATGTTGCCAGAGAACACCGTGGGTGACCTTATCAATGCCTTAAGGTAGTATTCGAAGTAAGGAAAGTCGCTGATTCTATCGACAACAGAGTCGTCTTGATTCAACCTCCATTACTCCTAGTTTAGGCAAAAAGATAAAGGTATCTCACCATTTGATTAGCTTGTCATTCTCTTAGACCTCCAACCAAGTTATTCTTGAAGGCCCATGCCATTCCGGGTTTACTTGTCCTTCATTGACAACCATGTCAGCCATCTCAGCATGTATGAGCAAACTAAGTGGATGGACAATGCAAAAGGTCGAGTGAATATAAAGGAATCAGTGACATTTATTAAGCTAGTGAACTGCACTTTGATCATGATGAAAGTGATAAAAAAAAATTGTTGTAGTTAATTGGTCTATAGTTTCGTATATTGTTTCTTTCAGTAAGAAATGTAGTTTCATTTACACAAATGTGTTGCTTTGTAATATGTTATTCATTTCATGATGTGCTAAGCATAAATAATATTTTTTATTTCATTAAGAAGTATTGTTCTATTCTTATAAATATATTGTTCTGTAACTATAAGAACCTGTTCATTTCATAAGAGATATTGGTCAATAATAATATTATTTGATTCAATAAGGAATGTTGTTCTATTTAGATAAATATGTTGTTCTAGAAAATATTATTTATTTTGTAATATGTGTTGTTTAATATGCGATGACAATATTATAAAACATGTTGTTCATTTCAGTAAAAAGTTTTGTTTCATTTATACAAATGTGTTATTCTGTAAAATATTGTTCATTTTATATGATTTGCTGTTCAAGATATAGCGACAGTCCTGTAGTGTTTTTTATTTTTTAAGATATACTGTCTAGAATATGATGACATTTTTATAAATAATGCAAAAATGAGAGAGTCACGAGTTACACTTAGTATATCTTATAGCTATATTCATTTATTTAAAAAATTTCTTAAACAACAATTTAATGCGTTAAAAATCAAGTTAAATAAAAATTTCAAAGTAAAAGAGTATACTTAATTATGAAACGGATAAAGTATAAATTTGAAGAGCAGGTTGCGACAAGCACAAGACACCAATAATAGGCAATAAGGCAGCGGTTGCTTATTAGAGTCATTCCCATCCCATGATCAGATCATGTAATACTCCTGCACGTATCACATCCCGAAACAAGAAGAAAATCATAACTTTGTCCTCTGATGGCCGAAGTGCCATGGGCTTGGCCACTAACTTCGGAGGAGGGGCCAAACGCCTGACATATCCGACCTCGGAAGACCCATCGCACCAACCTCGGAAAGTTACTGTATCGCCTCCCCATCAGAGGACGAAGTTACTGTATCGCCTCCCCATCAGAGGACGAATGAACCAACTTCGGAAGAGTGAGAACACCCCGAAGAAACGGTGTCACCCCGGGGAGAGGTCCTTGCTCGTCCACCTAAAAGGTAACGTCGGCCGGAGGGACCTCGGAGGAATGATGGGTGATATGAAGGAGTCTCTGACATATTTGCCCGTACGTCCTAGACGTTGATCTCAAGCATTCTGACAGGCCACTGTAGTCCGTGCTCTGGCACATTGAGACACGATTCTCGACAAACCATTGCCCGAGAAAGCCTGCACACGGCTGACCACTTTCCTGTTTAAGAGGTATGGATCCTATCCGTCCATACACGTGTCACGATCAGGAGGGTTCATTTTCTCCTATTTACAGCAGGAAAAACTTTAGGCAAGGAGGGGGGGCTGGACAGGAGCTTTGGAGGCTAACTCCAGAGTTCCAGTTTTCTCCTCTTTTCTCCCCTAGGCATGCCAGAAAAAAACGCCTCTGGTGTGATGCTTCTCCTTATGTGCATGCCAGAAAAATACCCCCAGCCAGTCTATTTTACGCCTATTCTTTGCAATTTAGAGGCACTGACTTGGGCGTCGGAGGCTCCTCCCCGGAAAATCGCTCCAGGGACCTCCTAACCCCTGTTTTCTATATATTTCAGGCCGAACCGCTTGAAGATGTCAGCTTTTTCAGGCTCCTTCCCTATCGTAGGACGGCCACCTATGACATCCCTCAGGAGGTCCCTATCATCCCCGTCATGGAGCCACGGCGGGATCGTAAACGATGGCTAACCAAACGCCATCATTTGGCGCCGTCTGTGGGAACTTGTTTGGGCAGCCATGCTCAGAAACTCGGCGTTCTAAGGACAAAAGGCTTCCTGAGGCCCCCGTCCGCGCCGGAGACTCGCCCGGCGGCCGAACAATTAAGGAACAGGGATTTCCCATCCCGAGGATGATCATCCTTCGGATATCACCGTGGCTTTCCTGCGTAATTTCCCACGCGTCGCCGTGGTCGAAATACTGCAGAAGATGGGCCGAAGATGTTCGTGTGCAAATGTCGAGCCGAACTCTTCTCTCTTGATCCTTTTGACGAGGGGAGTAGGGGTGACCCAAGAGCTCCGGGGGAAACAAAGAGCAGTGGGGAGAATACCCAAAGGACGTGCTTCCCCTCGAAATATGATGGACGGGAAAGTTAGGATCGGTGCCGTCCAGACCCCCCCGTCGAAAGAGTTCGTGCCAAAGAAAGGTTACTGTCCCTCAGACAGTAACACCAAACCTACTCCCCCGAAAAGACATCTACGCGTTAATATTAAACAGGCAAAAAGACTATGATCCTACTCCAACGGACACACTACCAGCGTCTAAAAAGGAGTCACCCCTGCGCGACGTCAGAGGGAAGAGAGTAAACGGGCAAGTGCGCCGAACTCCAAAGATACTGCATCACGCACAAGTCTAGAGGGGACATTATAACCCCAGGCGACAGCGGACCATTGCCGAAAGTCCAAAAACAGAAAAAGGGGAAATCCGACGAAGACCGAACATAGGCGAAAGACAAAAACTCCCGACCGAAAGTGTTCCAGGTGCAAAAACACTACGACACTGGAACGATGCTTCGGAGGTCCGAGGATGGGGAAAACGCTTGAGTTAGCATATTCGGTTAACAAAGTCGTGAATCACCCAAGACCGGCATTATGGGGAACAAAAACCTGGGATAAGGGAAGGAAAATGCCCCGCAAAGAGCCATCTTCCAAAGATTCTGATGAAATGGCAAAAAGTACAGAAAATGTTCCGGATAAACTTCCTTGATTGAGGAAGAACAACATTGGAAGGAAAGCTCAGCCCATTATAGAGAGGCATTGGCAGGAAGAGGTGCAGAGCAGCGCACAAAAAGAGGTGCGAATAGACGCGCCCAAGAAGGGCGAGAATGGCCAAAAAACGCACCAGCACCCGAAAGACGGCCTTCGGAATAAAATGCCCAAAATACTCCTATCGGAGTAGGGAATTCCGAGAGACTGCCCTCAGCCCTCGGCAGATACGGTCCACTACCAACAAAGCCTGAAGCAAAATGCTACGAGAAAACAGTAAAACACCTCGTTTGGCGAAGCCCCTACTGATCAAGCAGGCAAAAAGCATACAAAAGCCTAAAGGAACATGATGTGCGGAGATGGCACATTATTGTCAGCAGCATAAAGGGCTTCAGCCTTTAGGCGAAGGAGGCCAAAAATTTAGCCATTACCTCCGAAGTTAAAAGATGCTTTGGTCCACCAGCTTAGTTTTGAAGTAACAAGCAAGTGGAAGTCCCCGAATAGAATTACACACCGGGGACTAAGAAAAACCTTTCTTACTCGCCTGCAAAGGCCAGTGCCACTTGGAGCAATAAAGCTACCAAGAAAAGCGTGAGTATTCGAGAGGAATGAAGAACGAGCTCGGGAGGAATGCTCGAAAAAAATCGGGAAACCGAATTCGAGCCACTCCCAGAAGCATGAACAAACTTTGGAGAAGTGTTTTCTCCACAAAAGGTGGCCGTAGGCGCAAAAGTACGCTGAATGCCAAAAGGAGATCCCATTCTCCGAAGGGCCAAAACAGAACCCCGAGGACTATCTCAGGGGAGAACTTCGGCCACCGAAAATTCGAGAGGAAGGAAGAATGAGCTCGGGAGGAATGCTCGGCAAAAATCGGGAAACCGAACTCGAGCCACTCCCAGAAGCATGAACAAACTCTGGAGAAGTGTTTCCTCCGCAAAAGGTGGTCGTAGGCGCAAAAGTGCGCTGAATGCCAAAAGGAGATCCCATTCTCCGAAGGGCCAAAACAGAACCCCGAGGACTATCTCAGGGGAGAACTTCGGCCACCGAAAGGACCTCTCCTAATTCAAGGCAAGGTCCGAAAGAGAGCATCATCAGCTTGGCAGCATCAAAGGGAGAAAATTGAGAAATACCTCAAAAGAATTTTTAGGTAAACAGTATTTTTAGCTAAACAGTACTTAGAAAAATTTCTCTTTTCTCCTGCACAGGTTACGCACCGAACAAGGATGAAGCACGCACGCTCAAAGGCTCGGAATCCATCAAAGGCAATCTAGTGTTCGCCTGAAAAGTCTTTGATAACTGAGAAAACGAAGTCAGCCGGCAGAAAGGCCAGGGAATGGTTCTCCGAAGACCCCTAGTCGTCACTAGAGAGACCATTGTCCCTACAAAAGTAGTTTGGCCGACAGGTGTCCGGTAAAAGAAGAAATCACCTCGGGGTGAGAATTAAGCTCGCCCTAGTTAATGAACACTGAGAAACGGCCAAACTCAAAAGAAAGGTTTTTTCAGTGAAAATCGGCGATAAGTGTGAACCTGCATGGAAGGACAAGAGGAATACGGAAGGAAGATCTCGCTTTCCGAAAGGCCGAATCCCGAAAAACCATCACATGGGGTGCTTCGGCCAAACAGGAAAGAGCCTTACTCGGCGAGGTCCGAAAGAGAGTATACGACCTCAGCAACACAGAAGGGAGAAAAACTGAGGAACAAGGCACCTGGGCACCTTCAAGAAATTCTATACTTAGAATTTTCAGACAAGAAATAGTGCAAGCCAGGAATTCGTCTGAATGATAAAAAGTTTTCTCCTGTCTGAGAAGAATCGCCGAACAAGGACAAAGCATGCACTCCCAGAAATCTCCTTTTCCTCCCGAGGTTGGCAGGGTCATAAAAAAAAATGAAAGTGTATCCACGGCCGAACAAGGGTAGGCTAAAAAATTTGCCCAAGGGAACTTCACCAACTACGCAAGATCGCCCGAAAAAATAGCTGGAAAAACAAGCAAAAGAAGTATGCTTCCGAAGCCTCCAAACCGAAAGAGTTCGGGACAACGAGGAAACAAAAGAAGCGCGTTTCTGAAGTCCTCTAACCGAAAGTGCTCGGGACAACTGGGAAACCGAAAGATTGATCAAAAGACTTAGCCAAAATTATGAAGGAAAAAAATTCATTGATATAAGGAGAAGATTACAAGAAGTACAAGAGAAACACGAAAAGAAAAACCCTAGGGTGCTTAAGGATCCCCGGCAGCGCGAGAAGTTCCAGCTCCCGTGTCTCTAGCCGTCGCCTTCGGCGCAGGTAGAGGAACAGGTGGCAGGTTGAGGTGATCAGCTTTCGACCAAGTCCACCGAGGACCCTTGGGAATATCCAGGGCCGAAAGAAAGGAGGTATCGAGGTCCGGATAGCGTTGCAAAAATTGATGGCGAGCTAAACAAAAGCCGTCCTGAAAGGACACCTTCGACATCTGGACGGCTTTATCCCTCCCTACATCTAGCAAGTCCGCCTCATTCTCAAGACCAGCAACCTCCTTCTCGAGACCCAGGATCTCCTCCTTCAGACCGGCAATCCTCCGCACCAATCCCTTCGCGTTTCTCCTTTTCGCTGCACTCCTCCTCAGAAAATAAACCCTGGCTTGAAAAGCCGCCTTTTCGGCAAGAGTCTTCTTCAGAAGGGCAGCTTCTTCTTCTTTCTCCTTCTGAATAACTTCATTGGCCGAAGTCAAGCGCACAACCTCCTCGCCTAGGTCGCTCATTTTGCGGGAAAAGTCCTTCAAAAGGTCCGATTGGCCTATGAGGAACTCATCCCGGAGCAGAGCAACCTTCTCCCTGGCTATGCGCCCTAACTCGACATTGGCTATGTCCAAGTTAATACAGAAGAGCCTAGCCTGCTCCAGTTCACTTTCAGCCCGAGCTCGGGCAGAAGACTGCTCTGCCGCCCAAAATCGGAGGTGTTCACTGTACCCCAAAAGCTGCGAAAAGAGAAGGAGAATATCCTCAGGGAAAGCAGCACAAGGAAAGGCAAAACACTTGGGAAAAAAAGAGAGAAGGTTACCTGAGCGGCGCGTTCAGAAATTCTAGTGGCGAGGATATCCCCAGAAGCACACTCCTCGGCAACTGCCCTAGAAGAGGCTTCTGTAAGAACACCCCTCGCCATCTGGGGAGCCATCTCTTGGCAATCTCCGGAAAACAAGTTCATGTCTTCCGTGAAAGACCAAAACGGCTCCCTCGAAATTTTGTCTTTCGGGAGAAGGGAGTCACGAAGAGCCCGTCTTCGGGCATGATCATCCATCCATGCGGGGGTCGCCCGGTCCTCTGCAAAATGGAGGGGCGCGAGTCAGGAAGGGCTCCCCGAAAACATAAGTTATGAGCAAGAACGTATTCGGAGCAAACCTGGTGCAACCCCGGTAGTATCCTCGGTAGTATCCTCGGTAGTGTCCGCCGCAAAGGCCGGAATATACTTGCCTTTGTCCTTGCGACGTCTGTCCAACTTTTGAATAGTTGGACTCTCGGGCAAAGAGCCTGAAAGCCCCACGGGCGATATGGGACCCGACGGAGTGAAAAGGGCGACTACTCCGGCGGGCACCTCGGCCGCCGCAATATCGGCCTCAGAAGATGTCGCAGCTACTTCGGAGGGGGTGACAACCCTGGTGGATAACGGAGTAACATCAACCATGGCCAAGGTTGCAATAGCGTCGGTGGAAGTGGCCATCGCATCGGTTGAGATATCAACCTT